>JAAALK010000287.1:70467661-70603578 GCA_019279435.1 Zizania palustris | reverse complement strand
CCTGACACTCTTACCTCAGAGACTGAGAAGGCACAATATGAATGTAATAGCAAGGCTAGAAACATTCTTTTTATCAGTCTGAGTCGCAACAAGTTTGACAAGGTCCATCACCTTCGGACTACACGAGAAATCTGGATGACCTTAAGTACTTTTCATGAGGGCACATCACAGATTAAGGCTAGGAGGCAGAGCATGTATAATCAAGAATACCAAATGTTCGTGCAAGGCCCTAGCGAATCTGTAGATGCCATGTTTGCGCGTTTTGATGGAATTGTGAGTAATTTGCGCGCCACTGGGATGATGGAATTGTGAGTAATTTGCGCGCCACTGGGACCTTGGCTTACTCTGACCACGATAGGGCGATCAAACTTCTCTATGCTCTTGATCGTAGCATATGGGAGGTGAAGATCTCCAGTATTGAAGAGTCGGCAAGCTTTGACACTATGACTTGCGATGAACTCTTTAGTAAGCTTAAGTCCACCGAAATTGCCAAGGCGTCTCGATCAGGAGTTGGAAAAGCTTTGTTGCCTTCGATTGCTTTGATTTCCAGTCCTGGCAGTGGCAACTCATCTAGGGGTGGTGTGTCTGGAGTTTGCGCTTTTTCTGAGGGTTTTGCCTTGTCTTCATTGGTCTCTCTCACAATGAAACACGTGGACACATTGGACGATGAAGAGCTTGCTCTTATAGTCAAAAAGTTCACTAGGTTCTACAATGATAGAAGAGATCAAAGAAGAGGAGGCTTTCGAGGTTGTTTTGAGTGCAGTGATCTTAATCATATTAAAGCAAATTGCCCAAAACTGAACTCAAAGAATGAACATGAACTCAAACAACAGAAAAGAGACAAAAAATCCTTCTTCACAGGCAAAAGAGGAAAAGTGGCAAAAAGTATGGCTAGAGCTTTTGTGACTGCACTCAGCGACATCGACAACACCTCGAGTGAAGAGCCAAACTCTGATGAAGAAGAATTTTACAAGAGTGAAGAAAAGAAGGAAAAGACGAAGGACTTCAACGGCCTTTTCTTCGTGACCAATAACAAGTATAACAGCGATGAGCCTGACTTATCTGAGGTTAGTCTATCACAAGACCAATTACTTGTTCAAAATGATGAATTACATGATGCAATTATTTCACAAGATAGACTGCTTAAACTTGCTGCTAAAGAACGAAAGGAACTAAAGCTTAAAATTGAATCACTTTCTACTGAACTTTATTTGTTGAAGTCTGAGTCTGAAATTACTGAATGTGAGTCTTGTCTTATCGTTATGGATGAACTTGCTCAGTTGCGTCTGATACATGCTCAAAACATTGAAAAACTTGAAAATGTTCAGAAGCAACTTTTGGTGGTGGAGTCTAGTCCTTGTTCCATCGATGAATGTTTAAACTACACTTTACTGATTGAAAGCATTAGTCTAAGAGATAAGCATATCGATGAGCTTAAGGCTAGATTGGAGAGTGCTGAGTGTCTAAGGATGTGCAACCGGTGTGTCCCACCCGAGTCACCCTTAAGGACCAACTCAGCTTTGCTAGAGAGCAAGTAGAAAAACTTAAGTGTGAGAATGATTATCTGATTTCCATGGTAGACAAATGCACTAAAGGGAAAGGGAAAATGGATTTGCTTTTGGATAAAACAAAAATGTGCGCTGACGGGGCAGGGTTAGCTCTTGGGTTAGGTTATGAGAGGACTTCATCTAATACCCCAAGCCAAACTGTGTTCACTCTACCTACCACCCTTGAGAAAGAGAGAGCCTAGTTAGACACACCTCAAAAAGCCAAAAATCCTACCCAACCCAAAAATATAATCATTCCACTACTCAAGACAGACTCCAAGCAAAAACCTAGGAAAACTGTGAGGTTCGCGCCAGAAACCTATAAACCTACACCCAAGAAAGTTTTTCATTGCGCTTATTGTCATCGTGTAGGGCATTTGATTGGTTTTTGCTATCGACGCATGAAAGATGAACGTCGTGCTCATGCTTTGGACTTTCATGATTATTCTTCACTTGATTTGCATGAGTATGCTTTCCGCTCTTTTCCTGATTTTGAGGCCCCACATGGTTTTGAGAGTGATTTTGCCCCTCGTGGTGTACACCATGCTTCATATGGTGATAAATCACGTGTAAGAGGTTTTGATGCTCGATAGGTTGGGAGACCTCGTCGTTTTCTAGGTTCGCGCTTTGTAGGTAGACCACACACTTTTTATCATGGCTTATCTCCTATGCATGGTCAGTCTACTACTTTGCCTGGTTCACGAGTTTTGTGATGCTGGATTCCAAAATAGTTTTTAACTCACCCTCTCACTGAGCATCCGAGAGATACTAGCATGTTTTGAGGGGGATCTATGTAGCATTGCATGAGCTTCTGTCATATGATTAATTGCTTTTACAAGTACATGCTTTGTTATGCCTTTATAGTATTGTCTTTAATACTGTTGACTATACTTGGCATGTCTTCATCTGAGAATTGTCATGAGCATGGCTTTTATTTGTGAAAATTTGAAAACGATCACTGCTTAGTCTAGAAACTAACTTGAATGGGTTGAGTGTTTTTGCTATCTTTTACACACCTGATAGCTAGGTCCTTTTTACTTGGATGCTAATACACAACTTGATTTCATAAAAAATGAATGAAAATGAAAATGAAAAATGAATGAAAATGAAAATGAAAATGGTTGATATTCATGCTATTGTGTGCTAAAATTGAAAAGATCTAGGTGAGTTTGCTTTGTCGCACTATTTTGTTCTGGACTGCTTACCATAACACTTTGGTAAGAACCGAGACGTTGTAGTGTTTGACGAGACCATTGCTTTAAGCTTCTGATGGTTTCAACCTAGGCTTAGCATGGTCGGTTAGCATAAGGTTGACATGCAAATAACCCCTGACACAAAAATGAAAAATTTGAAATTCATTGCATATCATGTTTGCTGAAGCACCTTGAAGTGGGATACGCTTTTCTAGTGTGTGCTTGTTTAGCTTTTGCATCTCATGCCTTGACATGTCTAGTATACTCGTCTGAGCGGTGATGCTTTTATTTGCTAAAATCTGAAAATGCTTGCTCATGCCTTTTGTTTAGATGGTATTCATTTGAGGTTATCATACAATACTTTTAGATGATATTCAAGGCGAATGCTTGTTTGTACTATAATTGCAGCTGCTCATGTTTCAGAAGCTCACATCTCTGCTTTACCCTCATTCCCCTCTTTGCATCTTTTTATCTCCTTGATGCCTGCATTGTCAAAGGGGGAGAAATGATCTACATGATGCTTTGGCTTTTGGATTGCTTCGTTAAGGGGGAGTAATGGCTTTCATGTGCTTTTGATGCTTTTGCCTTGATGCTTTTGATGTTTTTGCCTTGCCTTGCATAAGGTTTTTGCTCAAGCGGGGAGATCTTTTACCAAGTGACATGTTTTGCTCTTTTATGAGTTTTTATGGTCACTTGTGCGCGTAACTTGCAATCCTCATCATGTCTTTGCTTTGGGGTTGTCAATGCACTCATCAAGGGGGAGATTGAGAAACCAAGGGTGGTTTCGGTCTGGATGATGAGTGACTGACAAGGATGAGCGTCTGAGTGGTTGAGAGAGGTTTGAGTGCATCGAGGGGTTCGATGTGAAATGGAGGTTTGGCTGCCGAGGGTTTCGGTAGTGCGTCGCATTCGTGTCTTGGCTTGTCTTGTATGTGCAGGGAGGAGATGCTGACCAATTGTCGACGGCTGGTGATTGAGGGTCGAGTGGGGAGCTTGATGCCGGAGGATCAGGGAGGCCGGGCGAAGTTATAGAGAAGATCTCAAGAGTGCACAAAGAGACAGAGCAAGACTTGGACAGACGACTGACTGCTGCGACGGCGTGATGACTGGGTTTGCGAGAGGGAGGCCAGGTCAAGCATTTAGGCTCCTCGAGGGGATCGAGAGCGAAAGTAGCTTGCTGGCACTCGAAGTCGCGAATCGGTGTCACAAGTCGAAGGGTTGAGAGGCTTTGTCGGTTTTTGCTGAAAACCGTCGAAACACTAAATGTTTGGGTTAATTTTTTCCGTGTCATTACAATTTTTACGGTTTGCTAATATGTCATCGGTGTGTCACTGACAGATGGGGGCCGCCACAGTCACTGACAGTGGCATATAGGCAATTTCTGAAAATTATAATGGCATGTGAGTAATTTTCCCTAAATGTTTTTGTTAATTCAATAAATTTGTGTCTTGTATTAGTTTAAATTTTCAGTTTCTTAGTGTAGCCTTTTGGTATATTTTTTGGAGTAAGTCTACTCTGAAATTATATTAAAAGGAGAGTCAATTTGTAATTTTTACTTTAGGTCTTTAATGGTAATTTTCAGAATTGTGATATCTAAAATTACTAAGGGGCAAAGTGTAAATAGGGGGCTTCTAGAACATGAGTTGGTAGGATATTATCTCCTAGAGTTGGCTGAACCATTCAGAACATGAGAGACAAATTTTTCCAATGAAAATTGATGAGAAATACTGAGTTTGAAGGAAGTTTTGATGAGGAACAGTTCTCTGCCAAAATTCTCTGGATTTGAAATAGTAATGTCAACAACACTGTTCATGTGCAGCGCTGGATCAGTTTCCTCGGCGCAGGTAAGTCTCTCTGGCTGAGATTAATTTTGGGATGCGATTTCTGGTAAATCTAGTGCATAAGTTGATGTTGAAGTTTATACGACTTTTGTTGAGGATGATTTGAACGTTCCATTTTTTAAAGTTGCAACATGTTTCTGTAAGTCTCTCTGAATTATTTTTCTGATCAAAGTTGACACCTCAGTTCTAAAAATGAAGTCTTTCAGATTTGGGTAGCATGCAACATGTTTGTTGAAATGCTGGTACTTATGTTCATCATCTAGAAAAACAATTGCTGCAGAATCATTTTTGCTGAGGCTTGGCTACCAAAAACCATAAAAAAACTCTCTCAACCATGTGTGCTTGACGATGAACAATAAACTGTGAAAAGTTTTGGACCCGCTTCAGTTCTGTCGGCAGCGCTGTTCATCATCCAGCGATTCCTATTCAGCGTCTAGATCTTCTTGATTCCAGCAAGCAAAGTTGTGAGTTCTTTTCTGTTTTCCATGGAATTTCCTGATTATTTTGAGTGATCTCTTGTGAAATTTCATATTGAAATAGCTGTGATCTATGCTGAAGAGTTTAGATTCTTTAATCCATTCAGTTTTGGCCTTGGAATGTCATGATTTATTGATAGAACTTGTAGTTCATTTCTGCAAAAGAATGTTTGCTGTTTGAAATGTGTGCTGTTGATCTAGTTGCAGGTTTTGAAGTCATGTTTAAGGTTCCCTCTAGTTGAACACCTTTCCATCAGATCTAAATACTATACAAACTTGTTTGAGTTTACAACAATCAGAATTGAGATTCTTATCTTTGTTCTTTGAATCTGAATCAAGTTGTTTTTAGCTTTAGCTTGATCTAAGTCTGATATACTCAAGAGCTGAGTGCCTGTTTTGGCAAGGATCAGAACTTGCATTTGGATCATGTTTAGAGCTGAATAGTTTTTGAATACTGATTGATTACTGTTCAGATTTTACATTGTTGAATATGATTATGATGTTTAAGTGCTGTAGATAAGTCTGATTTGGTGATCCACTTCATTGGATAAAAGAATTTTTGTTTTATCTCAATCCAAATCAATTCTGAACAAAAACCATACTATTTCTCTTCATGAATGTTCAGGTCAGATAGTTTCAGTACACTGTTTTGTTGGCAGATTGTCCTTGGGTTGAATCAGCAGTTCATTGGAGTTTGATTCATTTTCTTTATACATATTGTCTACTGCCTTAAAAATCATATTCATGTGTAGCTTCTAAATGATTAGTTTGAAATCTCAATCTGAGAACTCCATTTCAGTTTGCAAGTCTAAAGTGAAGTGGTTTGTTGAAATCTGATTTCAACATTGAGTGGAAGTTTTTCTGTTTAGTATTAATACTGAAAGTACTTTTGTTTAGTTGTTCTGTAATGTTGTGACAACGAAGGAGAAAACACTTTTAGCTCAGCAATTTTTCAATCAAACCAGAAATACTCACTAAGCAATGCATGTTTGATGAGGAATAGGAATCGGCTGGCATTTTCCTGAATTGATTCAGCTTGCCGGCAATCCTGTTCATGGTATTGTCTATTGATCAAGGTTTTGAATCTGTTTATTGATTATAGTGAGAAATATTGCTTTGACTGAAATTGATGTGCTGAAATTAAATGTGCTTCAAAGTTGAAATTTGCAGAGTGGATAAAGATTTAAATGATGAAACTTATTGGAATTTACTATTCACCGTCTAGAACTTTTCAGAAGTGATAAAATTTAATTTGAAATTGAATTGAAACAAGTTGTTTCTCTTTGTGCTGAAATTGTTTGTTAAGAGGTGCGTTGGGTGATCTGAGAAGGCCATCACATTCGAAAGAAAGTGTCGAGGCGCCTATTCACCTCCTCTAGTCGCCATTCTGATCCCACAATTGGTATCAGAGCCGGTTAGATCACCAGTTGACCTTAATCGGTTTTGTGATCCTTGTTTTTGGCGACATGGAAAGGAACACCAAGATCCCAATGTTTGATGGTCGAGATTATGCTTATTGGAAGGTGCGCATGGAGGCTTATTTGCTTAGCTAAGGAAGTGCGATATGGGACATTGTTGCATCCAAGTATGTGATTCCTGACACTCTTACCTCAGAGACTGAGAAGGCACAATATGAATGTAATAGCAAGGCTAGAAACATTCTTTTTATCAGTCTGAGTCGCAACAAGTTTGACAAGGTCCATCACCTTCGGACTACACGAGAAATCTGGATGACCTTAAGTACTTTTCATGAGGGCACATCACAGATTAAGGCTAGGAGGCAGAGCATGTATAATCAAGAATACCAAATGTTCGTGCAAGGCCCTAGCGAATCTGTAGATGCCATGTTTGCGCGTTTTGATGGAATTGTGAGTAATTTGCGCGCCACTGGGATGATGGAATTGTGAGTAATTTGCGCGCCACTGGGACCTTGGCTTACTCTGACCACGATAGGGCGATCAAACTTCTCTATGCTCTTGATCGTAGCATATGGGAGGTGAAGATCTCCAGTATTGAAGAGTCGGCAAGCTTTGACACTCTGACTTGCGATGAACTCTTTAGTAAGCTTAAGTCCACCGAAATTGCCAAGGCGTCTCGATCAGGAGCTGGAAAAGCTTTGTTGCCTTTGATTGCTTTGATTTCCAGTCCTGGCAGTGGCAACTCATCTAGGGGTGGTGTGTCTGGAGTTTGCGCTTTTTCTGAGGGTTTTGCCTTGTCTTCATTGGTCTCTCTCACAATGAAACACGTGGACACATTGGACGATGAAGAGCTTGCTCTTATAGTCAAAAAGTTCACTAGGTTCTACAATGATAGAAGAGATCAAAGAAGAGGAGGCTTTCGAGGGTGTTTTGAGTGCAGTGATCTTAATCATATTAAAGCAAATTGCCCAAAACTGAACTCAAAGAATGAACATGAACTCAAACAACAGAAAAGAGACAAAAAATCCTTCTTCACAGGCAAAAGAGGAAAAGTGGCAAAAAGTATGGCTAGATCTTTTGTGACTGCACTCAGCGACATCGACAACACCTCGAGTGAAGAGCCAAACTCTGATGAAGAAGAATTTTACAAGAGTGAAGAAAAGAAGGAAAAGACGAAGGACTTCAACGGCCTTTTCTTCGTGACCAATAACAAGTACAACAGCGATGAGCCTGACTCATCTGAGGTTAGTCTATCACATGACCAATTACTTGTTCAAAATGATGAATTACATGATGCAATTATTTCACAAGATAGACTGCTTAAACTTGCTGCTAAAGAATGAAAGGAACTAAAGCTTAAAATTGAATCACTTTCTACTGAACTTTATTTGTTGAAGTCTGAGTCTGAAATTACTGAATGTGAGTCTTGTCTTATCGTTATGGATGAACTTGCTCAGTTGCGTCTGATACATGCTCAAAACATTGAAAAACTTGAAAATGTTCAGAAGCAACTTTTGGTGGTGGAGTCTAGTCCTTGTTCCATCGATGAATGTTTAAACTACACTTTACTAATTGAAAGCATTAGTCTAAGAGATAAGCATATCGATGAGCTTAAGGCTAGATTGGAGAGTGCTGAGTGTCTAAGGATGTGCAACTGGTGTGTTCCACCCGAGTCACCCTTAAGGACCAACTCAGCTTTGCTAGAGAGCAAGTAGAAAAACTTAAGTGTGAGAATGATTATCTGATTTCCATGGTAGACAAATGCACTAAAGGGAAAGGGAAAATGGATTTGCTTTTGGATAAAACAAAAATGTGCGCTGACAGGGCAGGGTTAGCTCTTGGGTTAGGTTATGAGAGGACTTCATCTAATACCCCAAGCCAAACTGTGTTCACTCTACCTACCACCCTTGAGAAAGAGAGAGCCTAGTTAGACACACCTCAAAAAGCCAAAAATCCTACCCAACCCAAAAAGATAATCATTCCACCACTCAAGACAGACTCCAAGCAAAAACCTAGGAAAACTATGAGGTTCGCGCCAGAAACCTATAAACCTACACCCAAGAAAGTTTTTCATTGCGCTTATTGTCATCGTGTAGGGCATTTGATTGGTTTTTGCTATCGACGCATGAAAGATGAACGTCGTGCTCATGCTTTGGACTTTCATGATTATTCTTCACTTGATTTGCATGAGTATGCTTTCCGCTCTTTTCCTGATTTTGAGGCCCCACATGGTTTTGAGAGTGATTTTGCCCCTCGTGGTGTACACCATGCTTCATATGGTGATAAATCACGTGTAAGAGGTTTTGATGCTCGATAGGTTGGGAGACCTCGTCGTTTTCTAGGTTCGCGCTTTGTAGGTAGACCACACACTTTTTATCATGGCTTATCTCCTGTGCATGGTCAGTCTACTACTTTGCCTGGTTCACGAGTTTTGTGATGCTGGATTCCAAAATAGTTTTTAACTCACCCTCTCACTGAGCATCCGAGAGATACTAGCATGTTTTGAGGGGGATCTATGTAGCATTGCATGAGCTTCTGTCATATGATTAATTGCTTTTACAAGTACATGCTTTGTTATGCCTTTGTAGTATTGTCTTTAATACTGTTGACTGTACTTGGCATGTCTTCATCTGAGAATTGTCATGAGCATGGCTTTTATTTGTGAAAATTTGAAAACGATCACTGCTTAGTCTAGAAACTAGCTTGAATGGGTTGAGTGCTTTTGCTATCTTTTACACACCTGATAGCTAGGTCCTTTTTACTTGGATGCTAATACACAACTTGATTTCATAAAAAATGAATGAAAATGAAAATGAAAAATGAATGAAAATGAAAATGAAAATGGTTGATATTCATGCTATTGTGTGCTAAAATTGAAAAGATCTAGGTGGGTTTGCTTTGTCGCACTATTTTGTTCTGGACTGCTTACCATAACACTTTGGTAAGAACCGGGACGTTGTAGTGTTTGACGAGACCATTGCTTTAAGCTTCTGATGGTTTCAACCTAGGCTTAGCATGGTCGGTTAGCATAAGGTTGACATGCAAATAACCCCTGACACAAAAATGAAAAATTTGAAATTCATTGCATA
The DNA here is from genome assembly GCA_019279435.1 of Zizania palustris. Classification (NCBI taxonomy): domain Eukaryota; kingdom Viridiplantae; phylum Streptophyta; class Magnoliopsida; order Poales; family Poaceae; genus Zizania; species Zizania palustris. The sequence continues at coordinate 70,594,014 of JAAALK010000287.1, read as the reverse complement.
TCATGTTTGCTGAAGCACCTTGAAGTGGGATACGCTTTTCTAGTGTGTGCTTGTTTAGCTTTTGCATCTCATGCCTTGACATGTCTAGTATACTCGTCTGAGCGGTGATGCTTTTATTTGCTAAAATCTGAAAATGCTTGCTCATGCCTTTTGTTTAGATGGTATTCATTTGAGGTTATCATACAATACTTTTAGATGATATTCAAGGCGAATGCTTGTTTGTACTATAATTGCAGCTGCTCATGTTTCAGAAGCTCACATCTCTGCTTTACCCTCATTCCCCTCTTTGCATCTTTTTATCTCCTTGATGCCTGCATTGTCAAAGGGGGAGAAATGATCTACATGATGCTTTGGCTTTTGGATTGCTTCGTTAAGGGGGAGTAATGGCTTTCATGTGCTTTTGATGCTTTTGCCTTGATGCTTTTGATGTTTTTGCCTTGCCTTGCATAAGGTTTTTGCTCAAGCGGGGAGATCTTTTACCAAGTGACATGTTTTGCTCTTTTATGAGTTTTTATGGTCACTTGTGCGCGTAACTTGCAATCCTCATCATGTCTTTGCTTTGGGGTTGTCAATGCACTCATCAAGGGGGAGATTGAGAAACCAAGGGTGGTTCCGGTCTGGATGATGAGTGATTGACAAGGATGAGCGTCTGAGTGGTTGAGTGGTTGAGAGAGGTTTGAGTGCATCGAGGGGTTCGATGTGAAATGGAGGTTTGGCTGCCGAGGGTTTCGGTAGTGCGTCGCATTCGTGTCTTGGCTTGTCTTGTATGTGCAGGGAGGAGATACTGACCAATTGTCGACGGCTGGTGATCGAGGGTCGAGCGGGGAGCTTGATGCCGGAGGATCAGGGAGGCCGAGCGAAGTTGGAGAAGATCTCAAGAGTGCACGAAGAGACAGAGCAAGACTTGGACAGACGACTAACTGTGACGGCGTGACGACCGGGTTTGCGAGAGGGAGGCCAGGTCAAGCATTCAGGCGGCTCGAGGGGATCGAGAGCGAAAGTGGCTTGCTGGCGCTCGGAGGCGCAAATCGGTGTCACGAGTCGAAGGGTTGAGAGGATTTGTCGGTTTTTGCTAAAAACCGTCGAAATGTTAAATGTTTTTGTTAATTCAATAAATTTGTGTCTTGTATTAGTTTAAATTTTCAGTTTCTTAGTGTAGCCTTTTGGTATATTTTTTGGAGTAAGTCTACTCTGAAATTATATTAAAAGGAGAGTCAATTTGTAATTTTTACTTTAGGTCTTTAATGGTAATTTTCAGAATTGTGATATCTAAAATTACTAAGGGGCAAAGTGTAAATAGGGGGCTTCTAGAACATGAGTTGGTAGGATTTTATCTCCTAGAGTTGGCTGAACCATTCAGAACATGAGAGACAAATTTTTCCAATGAAAATTGATGAGAAATACTGAGTTTGAAGGAAGTTTTGATGAGGAACAGTTCTCTGCCAAAATTCTCTGGATTTGAAACAGTAATGTCAACAACACTGTTCATGTGCAGCGCTGGATCAGTTTCCTCGGCGCAGGTAAGTCTCTCTGGCTGAGATTAATTTTGGGATGCGATTTCTGGTAAATCTAGTGCATAAGTTGATGTTGAAGTTTATACGACTTTTGTTGAGGATGATTTGAACATTCCATTTTTGAAAGTTGCAACATGTTTCTGTAAGTCTCTCTGAATTATTTTTCTGATCAAAGTTGACACCTCAGTTCTGAAAATGAAGTCTGTTTCAGATTTGGGTAGCATGCAACATGTTTGTTGAAATGCTGGTACTTATGTTCATCATCTAGAAAAACAATTGCTGCAGAATCATTTTTGCTGAGGCTTGGCTACCAAAAACCATAAAAAAACTCTCTCAACCATGTGTGCTTGACGATGAACAACAAACTGTGAAAAGTTTCGGACCCGCTATAGTCCTGTCGGCAGCGCTGTTCATCATCCAGCGATTCCTATTCAGCGTCTAGATCTTCTTGATTCCAGCAAGCAAAGTTGTGAGTTCTTTTCTGTTTTCCATGGAATTTCCTGATTATTTTGAGTGATCTCTTGTGAAATTTCATATTGAAATAGCTGTGATCTATGCTGAAGAGTTTAGATTCTTGAATCCATTCAATTTTGGCCTTGGAATGTCATGATTTATTGATAGAACATGTAGTTCATTTCTGCAACAGAATGTTTGCTGTTTGAAATGTGTGTTGTTGATCTAGTTGCAGGTTTTGAAGTCATGTTTAAGGTTCCCTCTAATTGTTTGTCTTGTGTTGGATTGATTGAGAAAATTGATGTTCTAATCAGGTGTCTATTCTGAATATCTTCAGATTTGCGTTTGGTCTTTTCTGCTTGTGTCCATTTCATAACTTCTGTTTTGAAAATCGAAAGGATCAATTCTACAGTCTGATTTCAAAAGTGTTGATACTTTTTATTTGAAGTCTTGATTAGTTGAACACATTTCCATCAGATCTGAATACTATACAAACTTGTTTGAGTTTACAGCAATCAGAATTGAGATTCTTATCTTTGTTCTCTGAATCTAAATCAAGTTGTTTTTAGCTTTAGCTTGATCTAAGTCTGATATACTCAAGAGTTGAGTGCCTATTTTGGCAAGGATCAGAACTTGCATTTGGATCATGTTTAGAGCTGAATAGTTTTTGAATACTGATTGATTACTGTTCAGATTTTACATTGTTGAATATGATTATGATGTTTAAGTTCTGTAGATAAGTCTGATTTGGTGATCCACTTCATTGGATAAAAGAATTTCTATTTTATCTCAATCCAAATCAATTCTGTACAAAAACCATACTGTTTCTCTTCATGAATGTTTCAGGTCAGATAGTTTCAGTACACTGTTTCAGTACACTGTTTCAGCAGTTCATTGGAGTTTGATTCATTTTCTGTATACATATTGTCTACTGCATTAAAAATCAGATTCATGTGCATCTTCTGAATGATTAGTTTGAAATCTCAATCTGAGAACTCCATTTCAGTTTGCAAGTGTAAAGTGAAGTGGTTTGTTGAAATCTGATTTCAACATTGAGTGGAAGTTTTTCTGTTTAGTATTAATACTGAAGTACTTTTGTTTAGTTGTTTTGTAATATTGTGACAACTAAGGAGAAAACACTTTTAGCTCAGCAATTTTTCAATCAAACCAGAAATACTCACTAAGTAATGCATGTTTGATGAGGAATAGGAATCGGCTGGCATTTTCCTGAATTGATTCAGCTTGCCGGCAATCCTGTTCATGGTATTGTCTATTGATCAAGGTTTTGAATCTGTTTACTAATTATAGTGAGAAATATTACTTTGTACTGAAATGGATGTGCTGAAATTAAATGTGCTTCAAAGTTGAAATTTGCGGAGTGGATAAAGATTTGAATGCTGAAACTTATTGGAATTTACTATTCACCGTCTAGAACTTTTCAGAAGTGATAAAATTTAATTTGAAATTGAATTGAAACAAGTTGTTTCTCTTTGTGCTGAAATTGTTTGTTAAGGGGTGCGTTGGGTGATCTGAGCATGGCCAGTCAGACCGGGTATCCCTGTCACATCAGTAAAACGGCTAGTTTTCTAGCCGTTGCAGTGGGGGTCGGTCCGACCGGCCCAAGTTGGGCGGTCAGACCGACATTGCGCAGAGAGCCATCTAACTCTTGTAACAGCTACTATTTGTGTGTGTGGCTATATTAACCCTTGCTACAACTCCTTTGCTAGACTTTTGGCACTCATTTTACCATACTTGAGCACTAGAGAGTCTCTCCCACCATTAAGCACTAAATTGAGCACTAGTGTGGTTGGGAAGCAAAGGGTGATCAAGTGATTGATAGATTGCATTGCATTTGCATTTTTTGGCACTTGATCGTCTTCTCCTAGCTTTGATTGCAGCTTGTTACTCTTGGAGGTTTCCACCTCCTAGACGGCTCGGAGAAGAACCGGTGATCTCTCTAAGAAGGTTGTGGAGGAGACCCGGGAGGTTGTGAAGGCCGGAGCGAGCTCACCTATCTGGAGTGGAGAAGAGCTACCACTAGTGATCGAGGCCCGTGACTTGCACTTCCGGTGCTGACTCATCTTTAAGCTAATTCCTCCTTGAGGAATCCGTGGCTTGGTGAAGAGAGCGGTCAAGTGAAACTCGCCTCAACGAGGACGTAGGAAATTGGCAAATTTCCGAACCTTGGGATGAAATTCGGTTGTCTCTTGTGCCCTTTACTTTGAGCAAGTTAAATTGAGCAAATTTACCTTCTTAGAGTAATTTGACCTTGCCATCCTAGGTTGCACTCCTTTAGACTTAGTTGTTCGTCACTTATCTCTAGAATCATTTGCCTAGATAAGAAAATTCATTAAAAACTAGTCTAGTGCTAATTAAATTTGAATTAATTTTAAAAACCACCTATTCACCCCCCCTCTAGTCGGCACATCGATCCTACAAGTGGTATCAGAGCTTGGTCTCTCAGTTTAGGCTTTACCGCCTAGAGAGAAGATGTCCGACAAGGTGGTTCACAACGTAGGCAAAGGTCCTTTCTTTGATGGCTCAAATTATTCCATTTGGAAAGTACGTATGGCCGCTCACCTCAAAGCCATGAGCTTTGAAATTTGGCGTATTGTTGAGCTAGGGTTTGAAGTTGAAGACAAGACAAATTTAACATATCAAAACAAGAAAGATATGCAACTTTATGCTCAAGCTACAAATGTCTTGTTTAATTGTTTGTGTGCCGAAGAATTTAATAGGATAAGCAATATTACAACGGCACATGACATTTGGATCACACTTCAAAATATCCATGATGGAACAACATGTAACACCCCAAATATTTAAATAAATAAAAATACAATTTATTATATTTTCTGGAAAAGATTATTTTTATGAAATTCCTTTAATGTCATTTGTGCCCCAAATGAACTAGAAACTAGATGAAATATCCAAACCAGAGGCTAGAAAAATTTGTATATGATCCCAAGGCCAAGATATATTTTTGAGAATTTTTACAAATTTTTATCACCTTTGGAAGCAACCCAAATATTTTAAACCAATTCCAGCAATTATTTTTATTCAGAAATGAATTTTAAACAGTAACGAGCCCCTTCCCCCTCTTCTCCCTCAACCAACCGGCCCAGCCCACTCCCTCCCCGCGCCCACACTGACAGCCGGGCACCACGTGTCAGCGATCCCCTCCCTCCGCACGTGCGCGCCCGATGCCTTGGCCCCACCTGTCGGTGCCCACACTCCCTCACACCTCGGCCCCACCCATCAGTGCGCCCTGTTGCCACGTCCTCTCCCCACGCCCGCTGACTGGTGGTCCCCACCTGTCGGACCCGTCGTCCACCTCGCGTTCCACCCTAACTCCGCCGGCCGACGACCCCCTCCTCGATTCGCTCCCGCCGGCCCCCTCCCATTCAATTGCCGTCGATTTAATGCACTCCGAGGCCCGCCGGCCGTTTAACCGCGTTAAGTGACGCGTTTAAGCCCCGGTTGCAGCGCCCGTGCATCGTGAGACCTCGCCGATGAGTGAATGCTCTCCCCTCGGCTTTCCATGCATGCGCCCCCTCTGACCCCGCCGGAGCCCCTATATAAACCCCCGGCCACCGCCACGCTCAACCCCCACGACAATTCACGTTTAGACCAAACAGAATGCCCGTGCTCCAAGTTCTAACGCCACACCACCGCCCACTCTGTAGCCACCACTCGCCGTCGCTGGAATCCCCCTCTATCCTCGACGACCGCACCGCTGTGACCACCAACGCCTCCCCGACCCCGTCCACCACTCCTTCGACGATGAAGACTGCCGGAACCGCCTCGCCGACGAGGGACCCGAACACCTCCACCATCTACACTCGTCGCCGGCTGTACCCCGTCGACCTCGGACCACCGCGACGGTACCGTCGTGCTCCCCTAGTCACCCTCTTTCCATTTCTAGATGTAGATCGGACCGCCATCGCTCGCCGTGGCCTCTGGCCCGCTCGCCGTCGCCGGAGAAGACGACCGGCACAGGTAGAGTACCCGTGTCGTGTTGGATTCGATCGCGACCGTGCAATCACAATCAGACGGTGTAGGTTATACCGCGTAGTCAGTTTAATCTGGCACGTCGGATCGCAGCGAAGCGGTACGTTTTAATCTCGTGCGTCCGTTAGTATTTAAAACCCGTAGTGGATCTGGGCCATCCATCGCATACCGGTTCGATGTTTTAATCCTGGCCATCCACGTTAACTTAACGCTCCCGCCTCACCCGCAGCCGCCCGATCGCGATCCAACGATGATCCGCGATCCGGCGCACACACACAGTGCGCGGGTTCATGGTGGATTCGGCTCACCATGGACCGGCGACTGTTTTGGGTTTAATTTAAATTCTAGAAATAGTTTTAAACTTCTAAAATTCATATCTTGCTCATTTTAACTCCAAAATTAACCATTTCAATTCCAGAAAATTCATAATTTTATTCTCTACATGTTTGTACAATAAAAACAGTAGGTTTATTTTGAGTATTTTATTTTTATTTAATAAAGTATTCAAATGCACTTTAGGATAAACTCAAAATTTGTCCATTTCAACTTTAGGAAAATTTATCTTTTTATCCTCTTCATATTGGTATAATAGAAACAATAGGTTTATTCTGAACTTTTTACTTTAAATTAATTGGAAGTTCAAAATACATTAGAATACATTTTTATTCCTTTTTAGAAAAATCCCTAACTCCATCAAAGTTCATTTTGAAAATTCATATAATAAACTCCAGTAGATTAATGACTTATTTTCCTTAATTTAACCTAATCAAAACCTATATGCTTGTTGTGTGGTTTTGGATTGTTTAATTGAATGTTATGTTTATTTTATTCGTATCGAGAAGACTACGACGCCGTCGAGGAGCCGGAATACTTCCCAAAAGTTCCTCCCTCTCCTTTCGCTCAACAAGGCAAGTTACCAAACCAATCTTTTGAGCATATTGAACCCAGTTTTGTTAAACTATCGCTAAAAACACATATGTTATACATGCATTAGTCAAATGAAAGCCCTACATTATATTTATTTAGATCCCTGACCTTGATGTGCAACCCAAGCCATGCTATCTAGCCTAAACCCCTTGTCACCATATTATTAGTACTAGTAGATTGTGTCCGACGTATTGACACAATTGCTATAGGTTAAAAATGAGTCGTAGCAATTTGGAATCTACTATATGATCCTCGTTTATTCTTATCCATGGGATTCTGTTGGTGATAAAATTATGGTTAAGTGTATGCATGGTGGGTTCTGGGTGCAAGATAGGGCATTGGTCGGTAGCACCCGGGGCACTATAAGGACCGGTCTGCGGGATCCGTTGCAATACATTTCCGTACTAACCACAAGTCTAGTGGGTAAGTCCTAACTAAGGTATGAAGTGTTCCAATCCGAGGAACCACTTGGAGATGAGTCAAGCAGCACTTGCGGGTGGCTTGTACCGACGTGGCGCAAAAGGGTGTGCGACGTTAGCCGGGATGCGGCCCGGCGCGCTGGCGAAACCCAGAGCAGGTGATTATCGCTTGGATCATTTCACGCTGAGGTTTTGGCACGAGTTCCCATGGTATGGGTCATCTTGTTACACTTTTGTGTATGGGATGAGTGCGTGCTTTGTGGGTACAGTGGTACACCTCTGATCAGAGTTTAAATCTTTTCGAAAAGCCGAGCCCGCGGTCAAGGGCGGGTTGCGTGACATCCCACAGTTAGTTTACTTTTAATGAATGTGCATGATGATTTTGACATATAAGGATTGTTGAGCGAGGAGGGAAAACATACTCCTAGAGTTAGATGATATTATGATGTTCATGTTTAATATTCTGCATGATTAAATTTGACTACACTAAATGCTATAACTGAAAAATGTACTTTTCCCCACTTTTAGCCATTATTCTTCCTTTGTTATTATCCTGCATTACTATTGCATTCGCGGTGTCTTGTTGAGTACTTTTTGTACTCATAGCCGTTGGACACATACTTCAGAGATTGCTTACTATGAGGAGGATGGTCTGAAGTAGCGACCCAGTCAAGAAGAAGATCCTGAAGAAGACGTTCGTCATACTATTTATTTTTGATGTTTATTTTTTTGCACTTATGTAATAATGTGGTCTGCGCACCGCGAACGATTACCTGTATGTACGTTGTCACATGATGAACCTCTTGTTATTATTGTTTTTATTTGTAAATTCAATAATGTTCTGATTTGTTAAATCGGGGCGTCACACAACAAGTGTGAACAATGCCAAGTCACACTACCTCAAGATCAACTATGAAACATTTACCATGTTGTCAAATGAAAGTGTCAATGAGATGTATGCAAGACTCAATGTGATTGTCAATGATCTCAAGGGTGTTGAAGTAAAGTACACGGAGTTGGAAGTTGCTCAAAAAATGTTAAGAACCTTGCTTGAGAAGTATGACACATTGGTGACCTTCCTTATTAACTCGGACATGTCAAATTTGACTCCCACAACACTTTTAGGGACAATCAACACAAATGAGATTTACAAAAACAAGATAATTGATGGAAGCACCGAAGATCACTCCTCATCTAAGAAGAAGAGCATTGCCTTGAAAGCCAAGATGATTGATGGAAACACTTCTTGTGATAGTGATACCGAAGATGAAGAAATGGCTCTCTTTGTGAAAAAGTTTAATCGGTTCATGAAAAAGAGAGGAAACTATTCAAGTTCCTTCAAGAACAAAGGTGACAAGAAGTCATCCAAAAGGAGTCTAAAGAATGTGAGGTGTTATGAGTGCAATGAGAAGGGTCATTTTGCCTCAAGATGTCCAAACAAACAAGAAAGTGAGGATGAAAAATCTCAAAAGAAAAACAAGGAGAAGAGTGGAAAGAAGAAGCTCTTCAAGAAGTTGAACAAGAAGAAGGGTAGAAATGAAGCATTTGTGGGAGAATGGGATTCAAATGAAGATAGCTCCGACTCCTCTTCAAGCTCCGACTCTGGTGGTGAGTCAAACCCAAGAAAGAAGAACATGGCGGGCATCGCGATAACGGAGGCTCCATCACTATACTCTTCTTTTTGTCTCATGGCAAAAGGAAGTACTAAGGTAAAATCCGCTTTTGTTAGTGAAAAAGATGATAGTGATGATGAATTATCTTATTATGATCTTGCACAAATGCTTGAGGAGCTTAATGAGTTAAATGACAAAGAGAGAGTCAAGTTTAAAGCTATAAAGAAATACCATGAGTCTTTAGTGGCTAAATATGAGGAGTTAAAGACTTCTCATGAGATGCTTTTAGTTTCTCATGATAAGCTTGAGGAAACTCATGAAACTCTCCTTGCCTCTATACTCATAAAGCCTAAGGTAGATATAGGCATTACATGTGATATTTTTGATGATGCTTGTCTAAATGTTGCAAATTTCATTCCAACTAAGACTAGTATATCCACCTCATGTGATGACATACTTGCTATGCCATGCTCATCTACTATTGTTGGCTCATTATGTTCTACCAATATATCATCATCATCTAATTCGTTATTGGTTGTTGAGAACCATGAGCTCAAGAAGCAAGGAGCTAAGCTAAGTAAGAGCTTAGAAAATGCTTCAAGGGTAAAAATACTCTTGAAAAAAATCTTGAGTGAACAAAGGTGCTCTTTTAACAAGGAGGGACTTAGTTTTGTTCCCAAGAAGGGCAAAAAGCCTTCCTACCAAGCTCTAAGATTTATTAAGAGCAATGGTAAATTTTGTAACAAATGCCATGAAGTTGGTCACATGATTGGTGAATGTCATATCAATAAGATTCCTAAATGTGGTGTATTTGATTCTCATTATATGCTTAAGAGAGCTAATGATGGCTCTATTTATGCTAAGTTTTTAGGCACTCCTATTTTAGGAGAAAAGAATAAATCTATTTGGGTGCCAAAAGCTTTGGTAACTAACCTACAAGGACCCAAAAGGATTTGGGTACCTAAAAAGGCTTGATCTCTTTTGTAGGTGAACTACCACACCAGAGGATCACATTGGGTACTTGATAGTGGGTGCACTCAACACATGACCGGTGATAGGAAAATGTTTACATCATTTGAAGTTGGTGCCAAAGATCAAGAAAGAGTGACTTTCGGTGATAATAGTAAAGGGAAGGTAATGGGATTAGGTAAAATTGCTATTTCAAATGATTTCTCTATTTCAAATGTTTCACTAGTTGAGTCATTAAATTTTAACTTGTTATCTATTGCTCAACTATGTGACTTAGGCCTTTCATGCCCATTTAATCCTCAAGAAGTGTTTGTAACTTGTATCCATGATAACTCCTTAGTTTTCAAAGGCTTTCGTTTTGGAAATCTTTATTTGGTGGATCTCTCTTCAAATGAAGCTAATTTAAAACTTGTTTGGTTGCAAATACCTCATTAGGTTGGCTTTGGCATAAAAGGCTTTCTCATGTGGGGATGAGTCAACTAGACAAGCTTGCAAAACGAGATTTAGTTATTGGTTTAAAAGATATAAAATTTGAAAAGGATAGACTTTGTAGTGCTTGTCAATCAGCTAAACAAGTCGCTTGCTCTCACCCTAGCAAAAGCGTCATGTCTACTTCTAGACCATTGGAGCTTTTGCATATAGATTTATTTGGTCCAACAACTTATAAAAGCATAGGTGGAAATAGCTATTGTCTTGTAGTTGTGGATGATTACTCAAGATTTACTTGGGTTTTCTTTTTGCATGACAAAGCTAAGATCGAAAACCTGTGAGATTTTCAAAAAGATTGCAAAATGGGCTCAAAATGAATTCAATTTTTCTATTGTAAAAGTTAGGAGTGACAATGGATCCGAGTTTAAGAATACAAATATTGAGGATTATTCTGATGATCTCGGCATTAAATATGAGCTTTCCACCACCTATTCTCCACAACAAAACGGTGTTGTAGAAAGAAAGAATAGGACCCTAATTGAGATGACTAGAACTATGCTTGATGAGTATAGTGTCTCCGACTTTTTGTGAGCGAAAGCAATAAACACTTGCACCGTCTTTTGAAAAAGACTCCATATGAACTTCTAATTAGATGAAAACCAAATATTGCTTACTTTCGTGTTTTCGGTTGCAAATGTTATATTTATAGAAAAGGTGTTAGACTAACCAAATTTGAAAGCCGTTGTGATGAAGGATTTCTCCTTGGATATGCATCAAATAGCAAGGCATACCGAGTGTACAACAAGAGCAAAGGTATTGTAGAAGAAACTTCAGATGTTCAATTTGATGAGACTAATGGCTCCCAAGAGGGGCACGAAAATTTGGATGATGTAGGTGATGAAGGCTTGATGAGGGCGATGAAGAACATGTCTATCGGTGATATCAAGCCTAAACAAGATGAAGAATCTCCGTCGTCTACACAAGTTGAAGCCTCTACTTACTCTACGCAAAATATGGCTCAACTTGATGAAGGCGAGGTTAAATATCAATCACCTACCATCCCATCCAAGGTTCACAATGCCACCACAAAGGATCACCCAATTGATCAAGTCTTAGGTGATATTCGTAAGGGTGTTAGAACTAGATCACGTGTCGCTTCTATTTGTGAGCATTATTCTTTTGTTTCTTCTATTGAGCCTAAACATATAGATGAAGCTCTAAATGACCCGGATTGGGTAATTGCCATGCATGAGGAACTTAACAATTTTGAAATAAACAAGGTTTGGACATTGGTAAAGAGACCCAAGGAGCACAATATCATTGGAACCAAGTGGGTTTTTAGGAACAAGCAAGATGAGAACGGGTTGGTTGTAAGAAACAAGGCAAGATTGGTGGCACAAGGTTTCACTCAAGTTGAAGGTTTGGATTTCGGTGAAACTTTTGCTCCCGTAGCTAGACTAGAGGCTATTCACATCTAACTTGCTTTTGCTTCATGTTTTGATATTAAATTATATCAAATGGATGTGAAAAGTGCTTTCTTAAATGGTGAAATAGCCGAACTAGTTTTTGTTGAACAACCACCTAGCTTTGAAAATCCTAAAAGTCCTAGTCATGTTTATAAACTCTCAAAAGCTCTCTATGGTTTAAAACAAGCTCCTAGAGCTTGGTATGAAAGGTTGAGAGATTTTCTCCTCTCAAAGGGTTTTAAAATTGGAAAAGTCGACACCACCTTGTTTATAAAAATAATTAATGATGATTTCTTTGTATGTCAAATTTATTTCGATGATATTATTTTTGGTTCTACTAACGAATATTTTTGCAAGGAGTTTGGTGATATGGTGTCTAGGGAATTTGAGATGTACATGATTGGATAATTGAGCTTCTTCCTTGGACTTCAAGTCAAGCAACTCAAGAATGGGACATTTGTGAGTCAAACGAAGTATATTTATGACCTACTCAAGAGATTTGGGTTGATGGAAGCTAAGCCTATCAAGACACCCATGGCGACCAACGAACATCTCGACCTAAATGAGGGAGGTAAACCGGTAGACCAAAAATTATATAGATCCATGATTGGTAGTTTGCTTTACCTTACTGCATCTAGGCCCGATATTATGTTTAGTGTGTGCATGTGTGCTAGATTTCAAGCCGCACCAAAAAATTGCAATTTGATGGTGGTTAAGAGAATTCTAAGATATTTAAAACATTCTATCCATATAGGCTTGTGGTACACCAAAGGTGCTAAATTTGAACTAATTGGCTATTCCGACTCGGATTATGACAGTTACAAGGTTGATAGGAAAAGCCCTTCCGGGGGTTGTCAATTTCTTGGGAGGTCTCTTGTTTCTTGGGCCTCTAAGAAACAAAACTCCGTTGCTGTTTCCACCACCGAGGCGGAATATGTCTCCGCGGGAAGTTGTTGTGCCCAATTACTTTGGATGAGGCAAACCTTGCTAGACTATGGAATAGAAATCTCAAATATCCCTCTCCTTTGTGACAATGATAGCGCCGTTAAAATTGCCAACAATCCCGTCCAACACTCTAGAACCAAGCATATTGATATTCACCATCATTTTCTAAGAGATCATGTTGGCAAGGGCGACATTGTTATTAGCCACATAAGAACCGATGATCAATTAGCGGATATCTTCACCAAACCCTTTGATGAATCCCGCTTTTGTAAACTTAGGAATGAATTAAATATAACATACTTCTCAAATGTGGCTTGAAATCATGCATATATGTGAGTTTTGCATTTTTCTATTCATATATGTCATATATGTGTGATTCTCTTCTTAAAATGCCATATTTGAACTTTATGTGATCTTATATGTTTACTTAAGGCTATACATTAAGGGGGTGTGTTGTTCTCATTCATATGAATTACAACTCCTTGAATGTGTTGAAATCTAAATCAAATGGAAGTTTTGGTTGAAAACGATCGTTTTGCTCCAAAATGTCTTTTATCTCCAAAATGTTTACAAATGTATTCAAAGGTTTTTTTGGTCCAAATAAAACTTCTTTATAGCCTTGAACTTTCTTTTTGGTCCAAAAGTAACTTAAAGATTCTAGTTATGAGCTAAATCGGATTTTGCTCCTAGTTTCAATTCAAAACATCTTTTGAACTTAAGCCAAAAACAAAACTTGTATATATGGACCATATGAACATTTTTTGTATTCAAATGTTTTAATTTTAACCATCCTACAAAAAGATATTTAAAGTTAAAGTTTGGTAAAAATAATCCGATGACCGTTTTGAACCAAAGCGTACATTTGAGTAATTCCCTAATTTTGAGCTCCAAAATTTGAAAATTTGATGTTTTACAAACTTTGGGAGTTATACATTGTTTCTTAAAAGTTTGAAATTTGTCAAAATTATTTTGCTATGTTTTTTTCACTTTTTCCCTTTTTGGCTTGAATTGAAAATTCATTGGGTAATAGTGCAGTCGGTCTGACCGGGTGGGCTTGGCCGGTCCGACCGCCCAACCTTAGTCGGTTCGACCGGGCCCCCATGGATGGTCAGACCGGGGCTTGGGCAGGGTTATAACTACCACCTTTCTATTCAGTTTTCTCTCCCCTCTATTATTCCCCTCTTCTCAAACCGAGTTCCTCTCTTCTCCTCTTGCCCCCAATCCTCAAAAGTCGATTTCATCGCAAATCTTGCTGGTCCAACCGTTAATTCTTCTCCGGTCTGACCTCGACTTCATCTTCCCTTGCCATCATGCCTCGCGTCGGTCGCTCTCAAAGAAATGAGCGTCGCTCAAAGCATGTTGAGAACCGTGGTCAGACGTCTCGGCAATTTCAAGAAGATAGTGATTAGGACATTGCCTATGAAGATGACAACTCTAAGCATGAAGAAGAAATGGCTCTTTAGCCTCCGACAGCTAGTGAAGACCCATTTGCACCTCTTGAGTTCAAGGTGGATGTCCGAAATCAAGAGAACTTTGCTCGTCTGCGCCACCACAACCAATTCCTCACACCAAGAGACACATCAGATCAACGGTTTCACACCAAGTTTCAGAAGGAGGTATACAATATTGCCTATGCAAACCGCTCTTTGGCTCCTCATAAGTGGATCTCTTGGAGGGACTTAAGTGGAGAGGCGACAGCTCTCAGAAATGTGTTTGGGACAGTAGGGATTCACAAGACAGTTAGCTTAAAGCAAGATTTCAACTGGGATGTCATCCGTCAGTTTTATGCCATAGTGTTCATTCCGGCTACTTGTGATTCTCTTACTTGGATGACTGGAGATATTTTCTGCATTGCTTCAAAACAAGAAATTCAGAGTGCTTGGGACATCAGGTTTTCTTCTGGCCTCAGACTACACAATGAGTTCACTCATAATTCCCTATCAGAAGCTGAGATGACACTATTTTATATCCTTTCCGCTGCTCACAAGATTGGAGGGGTCACTGGGATGAAGACTCTGCACAGTGTGGCTCATCGCATCCTGCGGCATTCCATCTTACCTCGTCTAGGCAACAACGATGCCATTCGTGGCGTTGCTTGGACTCTCTTGGACGTAGTAATGACTGGAAAGAGGTTTGATGTCATCCACATGATGCTATATGATATGGCCCTCTCCAAGGGAAGCCTCACTCTTGGAGTCTACTATGCTCCTTTCATCATGGGATTGATTTTGAGCAAAGTGGGAAATGTTAATGAGCGCCTTGATATCTCTCATTCTCAGTACAGGCCTCGTTTCCCAGAAGCTCCTCTGGCTCCCGCCGCCGATCCAACTGATGTGGGTATGGAGCAGGTTCATTCTCAGAGCATGCCCAGCAGCTTCCATGCTCCCCCACCTCCACCTCAGGTTTTTGGATCAGGCTCCTATGCTCCTCCTCCTTATTTTGGTATGGATGCCGTTCAGTTCTTTGATTCAGTGCTGCAACAAGTGATAGCGGGTTTTCATCATATGAATGCAAGGATGGATCAGATGGCTTTGGGTCAGGAAGCAATCAACACCCATCTGCAGGACCTTCATAGCGGTCAAGAGCACCTCAACTCTAGGATTAACACTCTTTCTTCTCGAGTTGACCGACTGGATTCATCTTCTTCTACAGGCTATCCTATTCAGTACCAGCGCCGTCGTTGTCGCCTTGATACTCATCCTCCTCCATCCCAGGATTAGCCTCTCTTTTTGGTTCTTGATGCCAAAAGGGGGAGAAGTCTAGAATTAGTCAGGATTAGTTCTTAGGATCTAGTCTGCTCTATTTATCTATGTTTGGTTGTAATAGAACCCTGTTTGCTTCCTATGTCATGTTAAAATTAATTTAAACTATTTGCTTATGTTAGGACAAACTCATATGTGCTATGTTAGTTATGCTTTGTTGAACCTTTGGTTGTGCTTTGGAAATGTAGTATTTTGGCTATTTATAACTCATATCTTGCTCCACATACTTGCACCCTATCCCTCATTCAGGGGGAGCTTTGCGCTTAATTGTAGAAACTTTATAAAAAATATCTCTTTATCTTTGAATTGTTTGTCATCAATTACCAAAAAGGGGGAGATTGAAGATCTAGGCCCCATGTGAGTTTTGGTAATTAATGACAAACGCACGTTTGTGGACTAATATTTTTCTTAAGTGTGAAGGAAATGATTAGGTCCCGCGTAAATGGAGCATAAGATGGAAAACCAGAAGACTTTGACGTGTTAAAGAGCGACGACAAAAGGTTTGAAGAAAACTAGAAATTGATCGAGGTGTTTGAAGCGATCAATTAGGCTAGGTTTCAATTTTATTTTTTGCCGTACTATAAAGAGGGGTTGCATCTTGGTTATGAGTTGATTTTCAAGTACCAATTTGCATTGCATATAGTAGCTTTTGATCATGTGTGGATTTTGCAAAAGTTACAAAATTGGCAAAATTATTGAAACTTCAAATGCACATTTGTAGTGCTAAAGATCTAGACCCCATGTGAGTTTTGGTAATTAATGACAAACGCGCATTTGTGGACTAATATTTTTCTTAAGTGCGAAGGAAATGAGTAGGTCCCACGCAAATGGAGCACAAGATGGAAAACCCGAAGATCTGGACGATTAAAGAGCAACGGCAAAAGGTTTGAAGGAATCTAGAAATTGATCGAGGTGTTTGGAGCGATCAATTAGGCTAGGTTTAAATTTTGTTTTTGTCGTACTATAAAGAGGGGTTGCATCTTGGTTATGAGTTGATTTTCAAGTGCCAACTTGCATTGCATGTAGTATCTTTTGATCATGTGTGTTTGTTGCAAAAGTTACTTTTTTGGCAAAATTCCTTGGAAACACAATTGCAGCTTTTGGAGTTGTCTGACCCTGGCGGTCTGACCGACCATATGGGTCTGGTCAGTCCGGCTGGTGTTGGGCGGTCCAACCGGCCAGGGGGTCGGTCCGACCGGGTTGCGCAGGGATGGAAAAATGGTGGTTTACAGAGCCGATGAGAGCTCTATCGGTCCGACCGAGCCGATGGCCGGTCAGACCGGGTAGGGTCGGTCCGACCGGGCCAGCATGGCCGGTCAGACCGAGGTGTCCTGTCACATCAGTAAACAGCTAGTTTTCTAGCCATTGCAGTTGGGGTCGGTCAGACCGGCCCAAGATGGGCGGTCAGACCGACAGTGCGCAGAGAGCCTCATAACTCTTGTAACGACTAGTTTTTGGGTGTGTGGCTATATAAACCCTTGCTACAACTCCTTTGCTAGACTTTTGGCATTCATTTGAGCATACATGAGCACAAGAGAGTCTCTCCCACCATTGAGCACTATTTTGAGCACTAGTGAGGTTGGGAAGAAAAAGGGAGTGATCAAGTGATTGAATAGATAGCATTGCATTTGCATTTTGGCACTTGATCGTCTTCTCCTAGCTTTGATTGCATCTTGTTACTCTTGGAGATTGCCATCTCCTAGACGGCTTGGAGAAGAAACCGGTGATCTCTCCAAGAAGGTTGTGGAGGAGACCCGAAAGGTTGTGAAGGTTGGAGCTCGCCTATCCGGAGTGGAGAAGAGCTACCACTAGTGATCGAGGCCCGAGAGTTGCACTTCCGGTGCCGGCTCATCTTCAAGCTAATTTCTCCTTGAGAAATCCTTGGCTTGGTGAAGAGAGCGGTCAAGTGAAACTCGCCTCAATGAGGACGTAGGGAATTGGCAAATTTCCGAACCTCGGGATAAAATTCGGTTGTCTCTTGTCCCTTTTATTTGAGCAAGTTAAATTGTGCAAATTTATCTTCTTAGAGTAATTTATACTTGCCATCCTAGGTTGCACTATTGAATCTAGTTGTTTGTTTAAATTGACTAAGTTCCTTGTCTATTGTTTAACTAAATTGAATTAGTTTTAAAAACCGCCTATTCATCCCCCCTCTAGTCGGTACATCGATCCTACAAGTGGTATCAGGGCTTGATCTCTCAATTTAGGCTTTACCGCCTAGAGAGAAGATGTCTAACGAGGTGGTTCACAACGTAGGCAAAGGTCCTTTCTTTGATGGCTCAAATTATTCCATTTGGAAAGTACGTATGGCTGCTCACCTCAAAGCCATGATCTTTGAAATTTGGCGTATTGTTGAGTTAGGTTTTGAAGTTGAAGACAAGATGAATCTAACCTATCAAAACAAGAAAGATATGCAACTTGATGCTCAAGCAACAAATGCCTTGTTCAATTGTTTGTGTGCCGAAGAATTTAATAGGATAAGCAATATTTCAACGGCACATGATATTTGAACCACACTTCAAGATATACATAATGGAACAACAAGTGTGAAGAATGCCAAGTCACACTATCTCAAGATCAACTATGAAACATTCACCATGTTGCCAAATGAAATTGTAAATGAGATGTATGCAAGACTCAATGTAATTGTCAATGATCTCAAAGGTGTTGGAGTGAAGTACACGAAGTTGGAAGTTGCTCAAAAAATGTTGAGAGCATTGCCCGAGAATTATGACACATTGGTGACCTTCCTTATCAACTCGGACATGTCAAGTTTGACTCCTACAACACTTTTGGGGACTATCAACACAAACAAGATTTACAAGAACAAAAGAATTGAAGGAAGCACCGAAGATCACTCCTCATCCAAGAAGAAGAACATTGCCTTGAAAGCCAAGGTTGAAAAGAAATGTGAAGAAGAAGACACTTCTTGTGATGATGATACAGAGGATGAAGAGATGGCTCTTTTTGTAAGAAAGTTCAATCGGTTCATGAAAAAGAGAGGAAACTCTTTAAGTTCTTTCAAGAACAATGGTGACAAGAAGTCAACCAAAAGGAACCTAAAAAATGTGAGATGTTATGAGTGTAATGAGAAGGGTCATTTTGCCTCAAGATGCCCAAACAAACAAGAGAGTGAAGATTAAAAATCTCAAAAGAAGAACAAGGAAAAGAGTGGGAAGAAAAAGCTCTTCAAGAAGTTGAACAAAAAAAGGGTAGAAATGAAGCATTTGTGGGAGAATGGGACTCTAATGAAGATAGCTCCGACTCTTCTTCAAGCTCCGACTCCGGTGGTGAGTCAAATTCAAGAAAGAAGAACATGGTGGGGATCGCAATAACGGAAGCTGCATCACTATACTCTCCTTTTTGTCTCATGGCAAAAGGAAGTACTAAGGTAAATTACCACACCGGAGGATCTCATTGGGTGCTTGATAGTGGGTGCACTCAACATATGACCGGTGATAGGAAAATGTTCACATCATTTGAAGTAGGTGCCAAAGATCAAGAAAGAGTGACCTTCGGTGATAATAGTAAAGGGAATGTAATGGGTTTAGGTAAAATTGCTATTTCAAACGATTTCTCCATTTCCAATGTTTCACTAGTTGAGTCATTAAATTTCAACTTATTGTCTATCGCTCAACTATGTGATTTAGGCCTTTCATGCACATTTAGTCCTTAAGAATTATTTGTAACTAGTATCCATGATAACTCCTTAGTTTTTAAAGGTTTTCGTTTTGGAAATCTCTATTTGGTGGATCTCTCTTCAAATGAAGCTAATTTGAAAACTTTTTTGGTTGCTAAAACCTCATTGGGTTGGCTTTGGCATAGAAGGCTTGCTCATGTGGAAATGAGTCAACTAAACAAGCTTGCAAAATGAGATTTGGTTGTTGGCTTAAAAGATATAAAATTTGAAAAATATAAACTTTGTAGTGCTTGTCAAGCGGGGAAGCAAGTTGCTTGTTCTCACCCTAGCAAAAGCGTCATGTCAACTTCTAGACCATTGGAGCTTTTGCACATAGATTTATTTGGTCCAACAACTTATAAAAGCATCGGAGGAAATAGTTTTTGTCTTGTAATTGTGGATGATTTCTCAAGGTTTACTTGGGTTTTCTTTTTGCATGTCAAAGCTAAAACCTCCGATATTTTCAAAAAGTTTACAAAACGAGCTCAAAACGAATTCAATTTTTCTATTATAAAAGTAAGGAGTGACAATGGATCCGAGTTTAAAAATACAAATATTGAGGATTATTGTGATGATCTCGGCATTAAACATGAGCTTTCCGCCACCTATTCACCACAACAAAATGGCGTTGTGGAAAGAAAGAATAGGACCCTAATTGAGATGGCTAGAACTATGCTTGATGAGTATAGTGTCTCCAACTCTTTTTGGGCGGAAGCTATAAACACTTCTTGCCTTGCTTCTAATCATCTTTATTTGCATCGTCTCTTGAAAAAGACTCCATATGAACTTTTAATTGGACGAAAACCAAATATTGCTTACTTTCGCGTTTTTGGTTGTAAATGCTATATTTATAGAAAAGGTGTTAGACTAACCAAATTTGAAATCCGTTGTGATGAAGGTTTTCTCCTTGGTTATGCATCAAATAGCAAGGCATACCGAGTGTATAACAAGAGCAAAGGTATTGTAGAAGAAACCTCGGATGTTCAATTTGATGAGACTAATGGCTCCCAAGAGGGGCACGAAAATTTGGATGATGTAGGTGATGAAGGCTTGATAAGGGCTATGAAGAACATGTCCATCGGTGACATCAAGCCTAAAGAAGATGATGAACTTCCATCCTCCACTCAAGTTGAAGCTTCTACTTCCGCTACGCAAAATTTGACTCAACTTGATGAAGATGAAATCAAAAATCAATCATCTATCATTCCATCCAAGGTTCACAATGCCACCGCAAAAGATCACCCTATTGATCAAGTCTTGGGTGACATTAGTAAGGGTGTTCAAACTAGATCTCGTGTTGCTTCTATTTATGAGCATTACTCATTTGTTTCTTCTATTGAGCCTAAACATATAGATGAAGCTCTAAATGACTCGGATTGGGTAAATGCTATGCATGAGGAGCTTAACAATTTTGAAAGAAACAAGGTTTGGACATTGGTGGAGAGACCCAAGGAGCACAACGTCATTGGAACAAAGTGGGTTTTTAGAAACAAGCAAGATGAAAATGGGTTGGTTGTGAGAAACAAGGCACGATTGGTAGCACAAGGATTCACTCAAGTCGAAGGTTTGGATTTTGGTGAAACTTTTGCTCCCGTTGCTAGACTAGAGGCTATTCACATCTTACTTGCTTTTACTTCATGTTTTGATATTAAACTATATCAAATGGATGTGAAAAGTGCTTTCTTGAATGGCGAAATAGCCGAACTAGTTTTCGTTGAACAACCACCCGGCTTTGAAAATCCTAAAAATCCTAATCATGTTTATAAACTTTCAAAAGCTCTCTATGGTTTAAAACAAGCTCCTAGAGCTTGGTATGAAAGATTGAGAGATTTTCTCCTCTCAAAGGGTTTTAAAATTGGTAAAGTTGACACTACTTTGCTTACAAAAATAATTAATAATGATTTCTTTGTTTGTCAAATTTATATCGATGATATTATATTCGGTTCTACTAATGAAGAATTTTGCAAAGTTTTTGGTGATATGATGTCTAGGGAATTTGAGATGTCCATGATAGGAGAATTGAGTTTCTTCCTTGGACTTCAAGTCAAGCAACTCAAAAATGGAACTTTTGTAAGTCAAACGAAGTATATCCATGATCTTCTCAAAAGGTTCGGATTGATGGAAGCTAAGCCTATCAAGACACCTATGGCGACCAACGGACATCTCGACCTAAATGAGGGAGGTAAACCGGTAGATCAAAAATTATATAGATCCATGATTGGTAGTTTGCTCTATCTTACCGCATCTAGGCCCGATATCATGTTTAGTGTTTGCATGTGTGCTAGATTTCAAGCCGCACCAAAAGATTGTCATTTGATGGCGGTCAAGAGAATTCTAAGATATTTAAAACATTCTATCCATATAGGTTTGTGGTACCCCAAAGGTGCAAAATTTGAGCTAATTGGCTATTCCGACTCGGACTATGCTGGTTGCAAGGTTGATAGAAAAAGCACTTCTGGGGGCTGTCAATTCCTTGGGAGGTCTCTTGTTTCTTGGGCCTCTAAGAAACAAAACTCCGTTGCCCTTTCCACCACCGAGGCAGAATATGTCTCCGCGGGTAGTTGTTGTGCTCAATTACTTTGGATGAGGCAAACCTTGCTTGATTATGGAATATAATTCTCAAATGTCCCTCTCCTTTGTGACAATGATAGCGCCGTCAAAATTGCCAATAATCCAGTCCAACACTCTAGAACCAAGCATATTGATATTCGCCATCACTTTCTAAGAGATCATGTTGGCAAAGGCGACATTGTCATTAGCCACATAAGAACCGAAGATCAATTAGCGGATATCTTTACCAAACCACTTGATGAATCCCGTTTTTGTAAACTTAGGAATGAATTGAATATAATAGACTTCTCAAATGTTGCTTGAAATCATGCATATATGTGAGTTTTAAACTTTTTTATCCTTGGGTGTCATATATGTATGTTGTCATGCTTATAGTGCCATATTTGAAGTTCATGTGATCTTATATGTTTTCCTAAGGCTATACATTAAGGGGGAGTATTGTGGTTATTATTATATTGGTAATTGCTTAATGTGTTGAAAAATAAAATTTGGAAGTCTTGGTAACTTAAAGATTCTATCTTTGAGTCAAATCGGATTTTCCCTTAGTTTGGTTTCGAGACATCTTTTGAACTTTTCTCCAAAACAAAACTTGTAGAGATGGATCATATGAACATTTTTCGTATTCACATATTTTCACTTTAATCCATCCTATGAAAAGATATTCAACGTTGAAGTTCGGCAAAAGTTGTTCTATAACCATTTTTGAACCAAAGCATACATTTGAGTGTTTCTCTGTTTTTTGAACTTTAAAATTTGAAAATTTGTTGCTTTATAAACTTTGGGAGTTATTCATGGTTTCTGCAAAATTTGAATTTTTTCAAAATTATTTTGCTATGTTTTCCACTTTTGCCCCTTCTTTGCCTTGAAATATATTTACTGGGTATTAGTGCAGTCGATCTGACCGGGTAGGCTTGGCCGCTCCGACCGCCCAACCTGAGTCGGTCCGACCGAGCCTACATGGCTGGTCAGACCAGGGCTCGGGCAGGGTTATAACTCCCCTCTCTATTTAGTTTTCTCTCCCCTCTATTATTCATCTCCTCTCAAACCGAGCTCTTCTTCGGTTTCATCACAATTCTTGCCGGTCCAACCGGTGGATCTTCTCCGGTCCGACCTTGGGTTCATTTTCCCTTACCAGTAAGAATATCCTCCGAAAAATTCCTTGTTTTAATCCCCTTGGAGGTTAGGGTTAGGGTTCTTGTTCATGGGCGTGCATGTGTTGTTGCCTAGGCTAAATCCATCTTGTTCTTCATTCTTTAGCCTCATGGTACCATTTCCCATGGCTCTATGCAATTTGATATGGCAAATTTGAATATGGAGAAATTTTGTGCAAAAGGGATTTGTGTCCGGGTTGCTAGGCCGGTCAGACCGGTTGGCACTGGGCGGTCAGACCGACCATGTACTGGCGGTCAGACCGGCCCAACTGCCTCGGTCAGACCGGCCTCCCCAATCCAGCACTTCTTTTTGCTCATCTTTGCTCTTTGATACTTTTGCCCTCTAGAAAATTCATAGACTATCTCACCATCATATCCATAATCTTATCATGATTCCATTTTGATTCAGTCAAGCCTCGTGCCAGTCGTTCTCAAGGAAATGAGCGTCGCTCAAAATTTGTCGAGGACCGTGGTCAATCATCCCGGCACCTTCAAGCTGACAATGATGAGGACTTTGCCTATGAGGATGACAGCTCTGAGAATGAGGAGGAATTGGCTCCTCAGCCTCCGGCAGCTAGTGAAGATCCATTTGCATCATTGGAATTCAAAGTGGATGTCCGGAATCAAGAGAATTTTGCTCGTCTGCGCCATCACAATCAATTTCTCAGACCAAGAGATACCTCAGATCAGTGGTTTCATACCAAGTTTCAGAAAGAAGTATTCAACATTGCTTATGAAAACCGTTCTTTGGCTCCTCATAAGTGGATTTCTTGGAGGGATCTGAGTGGAGAGGCTGCAACTCTCAGGAATATTTTTGGAACTATTGGAATTAACAAGATAGTTAGTTTGAAGCAAGATTTCAACTGGGATGTCATCCGTCAGTTTTATGCCACAGTATTCATTCCTTCCACTTGTGATTCTCTTACTTGGATGACGGGAGACATTTTCTGTATTGCTACAAAGCAAGAAATTCAGAGTGCTTGGGACATAAGGTTTTCTTCTGGCCTCAGATTGCTTGATGAGTTTACTCATAACCCTTTGTCAGAAGATGAGATGGCACAATTCTACATCCCGTCTGCTGCTCACAAGATTGGAGGGGTCACTGGAATGAGGACCCTGCATAGTGTGGCACATCGCATCCTACGACACTCCATTTTACCCCGACTGGGCAACAACGATGCCATTCGTGGTGTTGCTTGGACTCTTTTGGATGCAGTGATGACTGGAAAGAGATTTGATGTCATCCATTTGATGCTATATGAGATGGCACTCTCAAAGGGAAGCCTCACTCTTGGAGTCTACTATGCTCCTTTTATCATGAGACTGATTTTGAGCAAAGTGGGGAATGTGAATGAGCGCCTTGATATAACTCACTCTCAGTATAGGCCTCGTTTCTCGGCTACTCCTTTGGCTCCAGCTGCCGATCCAGGTGATGTGGGAGCAGGACAGTTTCATCCTCAGGACATTTCTAGCAGCTCTTTTGCTCCCCCTCAGGACTCTGGATCTGGTGCTTTTGGTCCTTCTCCTTACTTTGGTATGGATGCCGCTCAGTTCTTTGATCCAGTGCTTCAACAAGTCACAGCGGGTTTCCTTCAGTTAAATGCAAGGATGGATCAAATGGCTTTAGGACAGGAAGCAATCACCTCCCATCTGCAGAACCTTCAAGGCGGTCAAGAGCGTATCAACTCTAGGATTGACACTCTTTCTTCTAGAGTTGATCGGCTAGACTCTTCCTCAGCAGGATATCCTCTTCAGTACCAGCGCCGTCGTCATCGCCTTGATGATTCTCAGCCTCCTCCTTCCCAGGATTAGTCTCTTTTTGGTTCTTGATGCCAAAAGGGGGAGAAGCAGATTAGATAAGAAGTTTAGGGGAGAAGGAGTTTAGAAAGAAATAGTTTGCTCTATATTTATATCTATCTTTCTATGGTTGGTTGTCTAAAGAACTCTATTTGCTTTCCATGTCATGTTGAACTTAATTTGAACTATTTGCTCGTATTATGAAAAACTCGTATGTGCTTTGCTTTATTGGACTTTTGAATTGTGTTTGGAATTATGTATTCTTATAACTCATATCTTGCTCCACATATTTGCACCCCATCACTGTTTCAGGGGGAGCTTTGCGCTTAATTGTAGATACTGTCATTAAAATATTTCTTTATCTCTGGAATGTTTGTCATCAATTATCAAAAAGGGGGAGATTGAAGATCTAGGCCCCATGTGAGTTTTGGTAATTAATGACAAACGCGTGTTTGTGGACTAATATTTTTCTTAAGTGTGAAGGAAATGAGTAGGTCCCACGCAAATGGAGCTCAAGATGGAAAACCCGAAGATCTGGACGATTAAAGAGCAACGGCAAAAGGTTTGAAGGAATCTAGAAATTGATCGAGGTGTTTGGAGCGATCAATTAGGCTAGGTTTAAATTTTGTTTTTGCCGTACTATAAAGAGGGGTTGCATCTTGGTTATGAGTTGATTTTCAAGTGCCAACTTGCATTGCATGTAGTATCTTTTGATCATGTGTGTTTGTTGCAAAAGTTACTTTTTTGGCAAAATTCCTTGGAAACACAATTGCAGCTTTTGGAGTTGTCTGACCCTGGCGGTCTGACCGACCATATGGGTTAGGTCAGACCGGCTGGTGTTGGGCGGTCCAACCGGCCAGGGGGTCGGTCCGACCGGGTTGCGCAGGGATGGAAAAATGGTGGTTTACAGAGCCGACGGGAGCTCTATCGGTCCGACCGAGCCGATGGCCGGTCAGACCGGGTAGGGTCAGTCCGACTGGGCCAGCATGGCCGGTCAGACCGAGGTGTCCTATCACATCAGTAAACGGCTAGTTTTCTAGCCATTGCAGTTGGGGTCAGTCAGACCGGCCCAAGATGGGCGGTCAGACCGACAGTGCGCAGAGAGCCTCATAACTCTTGTAACGGCTAGTTTTGGGGTGTGTGGCTATATAAACCCTTGCTACAGCTCCTTTGCTAGACTTTTGGCATTCATTTGAGCATACTTGAGCACAAGAGAGTCTCTCCCACCATTGAGCACTATTTTGAGCACTAGTGAGGTTGGGAAGAAAAAGGGAGTGACCAAGTGATTGAATAGATAGCATTGCATTTGCATTTTGGCACTTGATCGTCATCTCTTAGCTTTGATTGCAGCTTGTTACTCTTGGAGATTGCCATCTCCTAGACGGCTTGGAGAAGAAACCGGTGATCTCTCCAAGAAGGTTGTGGAGGAGACCCGGAAGGTTGTGAAGGTTGGAGCTCGCCTATCCGGAGTGGAGAAGAGCTACCACTAGTTATCGAGGCCCGAGAGTTGCACTTCCGGTGCCGGCTCATCTTCAAGCTAATTTCTCCTTGAGAAATCCGTGGCTTGGTGAAGAGAGCGGTCAAGTGAAACTCGCCTCAATGAGGACGTAGGGAATTGGCAAATTTCCGAACCTCAGGATAAAATTCGGTTGTCTCTTGTCTCTTTTATTTGAGCAAGTTAAATTGTGCAGATTTGTCTACTTAGAGTAATTTATACTTTCCATCCTATGTTGCACTATTGAATCTAGTTGTTTGTTTAAATTGGCTAAGTTCCTTGTCTATTGTTTAACTAAATTGAATTAGTTTTAAAAACCGCCTATTCACCCCCCTCTAGTCGGTACATTGATCCTACAAGTGCTTCTGGCCCTGGCGGTCTGACCGACCAAGTGGGTCCGGTCAGACCGGCCTGTGATGGGCGGTCCGATCGGCCAGGGGGTCAGTCCGACCAGTTTGCGCGGGTTTGAAAACTGTAGTTTTACAGAGCCGACGGGGACCCTATCGGTCCGACCGAGCCGATGGACGGTCAGACTAGGTAGGGCCGGTCCGACCGGGCCAGCATGGCTGGTCAGACCGGGTATCCCTGTCACATCAGTAAAACAGCTAGTTTTCTAGCCGTTGTAGTGGGGGTCGGTCCGACCAGCCCAAGTTGGGCGGTCAGACTGACATTGCGCAGAGAGCCACCTAACTCTTGTAACGGCTACTATTTGTGTGTGTGGCTATATAAACCCTTGCTACTGCTCCTTTGCTAGACTTTTGGCACTCATTTGAGCATACTTGAGCACTAGAGAGTCTCTCCCGCCATTGAGCACTAAATTGAGCACTAGTGTGGTTGGGAAGCAAAGGGTGATCAAGTGATTAATAGATTGCATTGCATTTGCATTTTTTGGCATTTGATCGTCTTCTCCTAGCTTTGATTGCAGCTTGTTACTCTTGGAGGTTGCCACCTCCTAGACGGCTCAGAGAAGAAACCGGTGATCTCT
The DNA here is from genome assembly GCA_019279435.1 of Zizania palustris. Lineage (NCBI taxonomy): Eukaryota > Viridiplantae > Streptophyta > Magnoliopsida > Poales > Poaceae > Zizania > Zizania palustris. The sequence goes on along the minus strand of JAAALK010000287.1, from coordinate 70,566,828 downwards.
CTAAGAAGGTTGTGGAGGAGACTCGGGAGGTTGTGAAGGACAGAGCTTGCCTATCCGGAGTGGAGAAGAGCTACCACTAGTGATCGAGGCCCGTGAGTTGCACTTCCGGTGCCGGCTCATCTTCAAGCTAATTCCTCCTTGAGGAATCCATGGCTTGGTGAAGAGAGTGGTCAAGTGAAACTCGCCTCAATGAGGATGTAGGAAATTGGCAAATTTTCGAACCTCGGGTTAAAATTTAGTTGTCTCTTGTCCCCTTTACTTTGAGCAAATTAAATTGAGCAAATTTACCTTCTTAGAGTAATTTGACCTTGCCATCCTAGGTTGCACTCCTTTAGACTTAGTTGTTTGTCACTTATCTCTAGAATCATTTGCCTAGATAAGAAAATTCATTAAAAACTAGTCTAGTGCTAATTAAATTTGAATTAATTTTAAAAACCGCCTATTCACCCCCTCTAGTCGGCACATCGATCCTACATAGGCCATTAGGCCACCGCCGTCGCCGGTACCGCTCATCGTCCCACCGCCGGAGCCGGGGATGAAGGCCTTGGTCTCCCCCCGTGCCGCGTGCATGAGAGACGATCTCTCAGTCGTGCGATCGCATCTGAGTGGTGAGGATTAAATCCCCATGGGATTTAACCTGAGCCCTTAGATCTCGCCGAAGCGGTATCGGGCATTATCGACCGTTGATTGTCACTTAAACGCCCCCGCCTCACATCTGGCCGTCTGATCTGGATCCAGCAGTCCAGATTGGCCCGGACCACGCGCACAGTGCGCGGGTCCATGGTGGGCCTGGCTCACCGTGGACCCGAGCCTATTTTTCTGTTTAAATAAAATTCAAAAAATTAGTTCAAACTTTAAAAATTCATATCTTGCTCAATTTAACTCCAAATTTTACCATTCAAATTTTGTAAAATTTGTCTTTTTATTCTCTACACATTTATGCAATAAAAACAGTAGGTTTATTTTACGCATTTTATTCTTATTTAATAGTAATTAAAAACCCTTTTAGGGTAAATGTTTATTTCATTTGAGAAAATTCAGAAATCTCAAAAATAATATTAAAAATAATTTCAGAGGATATAATAACTTCATTTCACTATTTTAATCCACCCATAAACATACATGTTTGTATTGTTATTTTTTGAATGTTTATTGAACGCTGTGTTTATTTTTCCGTATCGTGAAGACTACGACACCGTCGAGGATCCGGAGTTCTACCCCGAGGTTCCTCCTTCACCGTTCCTTGATCAAGGCAAGTCACAAACCCCAAGTTGATCATATTTGAGTCCAGTTTTTCATAATTACCGCTATAACACATAGGAATTACAATATTGCATTAGTTAATCACAAGCCTTAAATTATATTTATTAGATCCTCATCCTTGTTGTGTAAACCCAAGCCATGCTTATTGAGCCTAAACTCCTTGTAACTTTTTAAATATTATATTAGCTAGTGTCCAATGTATCAACACAACTGCTATAGGATAAAAGAACGAGTCGTAGATAGTTGGATTCTACTATATGATTTCCCCGTTATTGTCGTCTCTGGATTCTGTTGGAGTTGGCTATGTTATAAGTATGGTGGGTTCCGGGTGCAAGATAGGGCATTGGTTGGTCACACCAGGGGCACTATAAGGACTGGTCTGCGGGATCTGTTGTAAAACAAACTCGTACTAACCACAAATCTAGTGAGTAAGTCCTAACTGGAGGTATGGATCGTACCAACTTAAAGCACCATAGTGGAGGGGGCAAGTGGCAACCTGCGGGTGGCTTGTACCGACGAGGCTTAAGGGGGGGTACGGTGTTGGCTCGACGCGTCGGGGCACCGTATGAAACCTATAAGAGGGTGTTATCGAATTGGTGTGTTCCATGCTAAAGGTTTTGGCATGAGTTCCTTCAGGGTGACGTGGTGTCATCTCGACACACTATGGTGTGCGGGAATGAGTGCCTTGTGGGTACAGTAGTACGTCTCTGATCAGAGTATAATCTTTTCGAAAAGTCATGCCCACGGTAAAGGGTGGGTTGAACAATGTTCACCGCAATTAGTTTACTTTTGTATGAATGATTGTATGATTCATGGCATGTAAGTACTGTTGAGTGAGGGTGGGCTGACTGTACCCCTCGAGTTAGAAGATGATGCATTACACATGTTTACATTCTGTACTAATAACCTGACCTCATTAAATTCTTTACAATTGTACTTTTCCGCAAACATGAGCCACTGCCTTCCTTGTTATTACCTTGCATTATAATTGCATTTGGTGGCTTGCTGAGTACAATTGTACTCACCCCCATTGACTTACACCACCAGAGGCAGTCTACTACGAGGAGGATGACGGTCTGGAGTAGCAACCCAGTCAAGGCACGAGACTGGAAGGAGGTGTTCATCTAGAGGATTTATTTTATTAGTTTTTCTTTTATTTAACTCCTTTGTAATAATATGGTCGACGAACCATGATTGATTGGCGTATTGTGTGCAGTCGTGTGATGAACGTCTTGTTTTAATGATTTTCTATGGAATTTCAATAAAGTCCCGATTTTATTAAATCAAGGCGTTACAAGGCCCCTAGTGGTTCCTCCAGCTTTGGCTATGTGTTTATATGATCGATGTCATTGTAGGAACCCCTTGCCCAATCTCATTTTCTTGCCAATTTTCCTGAATTGGTCGTCCTCACCTATCGCCACTTCTCTTCCTTGGGCGAAGCGACAACATCATTCCCTGCCTTCTCTTTGTCTTTCATGGCTTTGTCTGTTCTCTTCAAAAGCTTCTACCTTGGGTTCTCTGATCGGACCATCTGGTTCCCCTTCGGGTATTACTCGGTCGGAGTATGAACGCCCTCATTGGCTAGTCTTGCCTCATGTGTCCCGGGACAAAGAGTCATTTTGTATATTCTTAGCCACAACCTCTCCTTGCTTGCTCCCTATCGACTTTACCGATGAATGCCCTCATCGGACCTCCTATGAATTTTACCACCCATTGGTCTTCTCCCGGCAGTTGGGCTTCGGTCAACTCCTGCCCCATATATTTTGTGTTGGTCAGATTTGAAGGCATGGGAGAGTGACGAGCGCCTTGGATTGGGATTGCCTTTCCCATATGACCGATGCGATATGCACTATAGATTTCATTTCTTGGACGACCTGTCGGGCGACTTCCACCACCTTCCACCGACGGTGGAGCGAGTTGAAGCAACATATCTTCAACTTTTCCTCATTGATTTACTAGGAGCGGCTTCACCTAGATGATGCTGATGCAGGCCCCGAGGTAAATGCTTCGATTCCCCTTTTTCATTTGTTTCCATTGTCTTCTGTTTCATTTGATTGACCTTGCCTCTTGCAGGACGACGATCATGATGCCCCTTGGTGAGATCTAGCAGTCGGCCGATACAATAAGGGTCGGTATCAGCCACCACTAACTTGGGTGCTGGCGCCCCCACTCCTATGGCATGGGTGAATAGAAGGTGGTCCTGAATCGCTGACCATATTGAGGAACTTCAATCGACTGTCAGTGGAGGAGGCCGATCTGAAGGTAAAGCCGAAGGGAGCCCACTAGGCAGTTTTCTTCTTGTAATATACTTGCCTTGTAATATGGAAAACTGAATATATTGCTAATTCCATATGATTTGGTTTTGAATTTCGTGCTCTTAGCGTACAATGCTTCTGCATCGGCTGTTTAAAGGCGATACCACTAGTATCGGCTTTTTTGGCGCATAGATTCCTAAGCGTTTATCCAAATGCTTGGGAAATATTTCTTCACATATTTCCCGTTCAATGCTTTCCTGACTACTTCTCCGTCCAGTCCTTCGAGCAAATAGGTGTTGCTAGGCACCACTCGATGTATCCGAAATGGTCCCTCCCAATTTGGGGATCACTTATCGAACCAATTGTCTTTAGACCCGATCGGTAGGATAAGTTTCCATATGAGCTCTACTTGTTCAAACAATTTCGGCACCACCTTATTATAGAACCTGGCAACTCTTGCTTTGTTTTCTTCAACTTTTTCGAGGGCTCTGAATCAGATCTGCGCTAGGTCATCTAGACCATCCGTCATCAAATTATAATAATTATCGGTTGTGAGTTGGTATTGTAACGTGATCCTACTTGAGCCGATGTTATTCTCCCACGGAAATACTACTTCATGGCCATAGACTAACTGATATGGTGGCACTCGAGTGGATCTCTGACGTGCCATCTGAAAAGCCAAAGTGCTTTCGATAAGGACCGATTCCAATGCATCGACTTTTCATTGATCTTACGCTTTATTAACTTGATCAAACTCTTATTGTATGCTTCTGCTTGACCATTAGCCTGTTCGTAATACGGCGATGAATTTAAGAGCTTGATCCCCATACCAACTGCGAATTGCTAAAATTCCCCCGCCACGAAAATTGTCCCTTGATACGTGGTGATAGTGTGTGGGATTCTGAACTGATATATTATATGTTCCCTAATGAATTCGATGGCATCGACAGATGTGATTTTCTTGAGTGGAACGACCTCTACCCATTTCGTGAAATAATCAGTGGATGCTATTATGAACTTGTGAGCTTGACGCCGGGTAGATTTGGCCGATCATATTGATACCCCATCCCCTGAAGGAACGGGGTTTGATTATCGAGTTCATTGCCGATGCGGGTGCCCTTCGGACGGTTCCAAATTTCTGGCAATCCTAACACCTCTTATAATATCTTATGCAGTCTTCCACCATGGTCATCCAAAAGTATCCTGCCCTCCGAAGTAACCATTTCATTTTTTGGGCCGACTGGTGTGTCCCGCATATGCCATCGTGTGTTGGGGAATAGGGGAGCTACGCTAGCCAGCAAATTCAAAATTTATGCCCTAAGCCCAAGACTCATGCACGTGCGAGATCATGTATCGGTACTTTCTAGCACGAGGCGCGCTAGGTGCAGAGGAAGAAGATGTCCACGAGCGTCGCTATTGGAGATACGCCTCCACGGAGCCCTGTACATGGATGGAGAACCTCCCACGGCAGCGTGCTAGCACTGCACGTGAGAGATAGGGATCCTTGATCTCAATGATTGATATCAAGAAAGGAAGTAGAGGAGTATTTGGTGGCTAGGTCTAATCTAGGCTTATTCCTTGGTTCCAAGACGTCCTCCTCCTCTCCTTTTATAGGGCTAAGAGCCCCTGGTCGTGTCTATCTCAAAAACCTCAAAACCATAACAGATCCAATATGTTTTCCCAGGTCAGAACTTTCGATCCTGGATCAGAACTTCCGACAGGGTATTTTAGGTATCCCGATATAGTACGACACGTAACAGATCTAATTTGTTATCGCCCACCTCAGAACTTTCGATACCATATCGGAACTTCCGATCAGTACAAAAATCCTTGATTTTTAATCAAAACTTCTAGCTCGTCGGAACTTCCGATACCATATCGGAACTTCCGAAGCAACATTTTTCTCTGTATCGAGACCATAAAATAACCGGAACTTCTGATACATCCTAACGGAACTTTCAATACACGGAATTTTCTTAGGCATATCCTTCAATATCCCACTTGCACAAGAACCAATTCTTCGCATGTTTTTAATCCATCCCCTTAAGTGTGTGACCCGATAGGTTCATATATTAACGGTTGTTCACTGGAAACCATTTCTGACTACCTGACCAATAGCGGTACCTAGCAACACATATTGACCACAAAAGCATACAAAATCAAATTTCATGAAGCTTGATATACGCAAGCAATAGTCCCTTTACCACGCGCCGTCAGTCAAGCTCAAGGCGAGATACGTGCCACCCTTATTGGTTAACTTGACATTTCACTCAATCGAGTATCAGATTCAAATCATGACTAACTCCTTAGTCATAGTGGCATGACCATGCACTTTTCCAATCCAATACCTCGAGGGGCCCTAAGACGACTCTCCCGTTGTTAGGAGGGGTAAATTGCATCTTGACTACTCATATCCCAAGACATGTTTCACAACACACCTGAAAACAACCCTTATTACTACCCTGTTATGGAATAGCGTTAGGAAGCATCTAAGTGTGTCACAACACATTCTAGAATCAAATGACGATCTCAGGTCCAAGGACTCTATAAGTACACAATTTGAGATGACAACTAGCATCTTCACATACACATGACTCACTCACGCAAGTATCTAATACCCATGGAGCTCATATGCGCCTTATGCTTGGGCTGTGGAAGAGGCTTCATCAACGGATCCACCATGTTCAAATCCGTGTGCACCTTGCAAATCTTCACATCACCTCTCTCAATAATCTCGTGGATTAGGTGATATCGCCGAAGTATATGTTAGGATTTCTGGTGTGATCTAGGATCCTTGGCTTGCGCAATGGCACCACTATTATCACAATAGAGGTCCACTAGACTGGACGCACTAGGTACAACCCCCAGCTAAGAAACAAACTTTTTGATCCAAACGACCTCCTTTGTAGCTTCTAAAGTGGCGATATACTCAACTTCTGTTGTAGAATCGGCCATCGTATTTTGCTTGGAACTCTTCCAACTTACTATGCCTCCATTGAGGCAGAACTCAAAACCAGATTGCGATCGAGAATCATCATTATTGGTTTGAAAGCTAGCATTCGTGTAACCACTTACAACGAGCTCCTCTTCACCACCGTATACTAGGAACATTTCCTCAGTCCTTATGAAGTACTTGAGGATACTCTTTACTACAGCCCGGTGACTTTCACTCGGGTTCGATTGGTACCTGCTCGTAACACTTAGAGCATGTGACACATCTGGACTTGTACACAGCATGGCATACATGATGGATCCAATTGCGGAGGCATACAAGATCGTGGCACACTGAGTCTTACTAAGAGAAATATCATGTGACATTGGCAGAAAACCTTTCTAAGAATTCTGAATTTTGAACCGTTTCAAAACCTTGTAATTGTACATACTTTCTCTTAATCTAATTAACTATTTTTATCTATCTCTATAGATCTTTATGCCCAGAATGTATGATGCCTCTCCAAGATCTTTCATCGAGAAACTGTTTTTCAATGAAGTCTTGACTGCATTCAACAAAGGAATATCATTTATGATCAACAATATGTCATCCACATATAGGACCAGAAATACAAGTGAGCTCCCACTAGCCTTCTTGTAAACACAAGGTTCTTCTTTGTTCTTGATGAAGCCAAACAGTTTGACTACCTCATCAAAACGAAGATTCCAACTCTGAGAAGCTTGCTTCAATCCATAAATGAACTTTAGCAACTTGCAAACTTTCCCATCATTTCTTGGACCGTCAAGACCTTCAGGTTGTTTCATGTACACATCCCCACTTAGGTTTCTATTCAGGAAAGTCGTCTTGACATCCATTTGCCATATTTCATAATCATAAAATGTGGCAATAGCTAAGATGATCCGAATAGACTTAAGCATGGCGACAGGCGAAAACATTTCTTCATAATCAACACCTTAAATCTGTTTGAAACTTGTTGGACCGAAAAGGGTAACTAGAGGGGAGTGAATGGGAGCTTTTAAAATTTCAGGCTAACAATAGCCTTCTGTTTTAATTCAGTCTCCTGCAGAACAAGCTTCGAACACACCCTTCAGAGGTCTAGTTCAGAGGTATTTCACAGCTCTGAAACCAGGCTTCGCTAGGAGCACAAGTTTGAAGTCAAGAAGACTTCGCTCCACCCACAAAACCAAAAACTCAACTCTGCTAAGTCGGTGTAGGCTCCGCACACTAGGTGCCTTCAAGCAGACTTCGCATTTCACCCTTCGCAGAAGGTGGTTTCCCTCTGTGGACTTCGACCAGATACTCCGCACTAGCAACTGATACTAGGCTTCGTATTTCGAAGGTCTAAAGACAGACAACTGATTTTGCTATGGAAAGAAAGCAGGCTTCGAGTACACACTACTCAGTGCTTCGCTAGTAACAGTGAGGAGTTGCCTCTGCTTACACAGAGCGAACACACACTGAAAAACACACTTCGCACACACTAATCACTCACACACTTCTAGAAACACCCCAGTGCACAAACTCAAACCAGGAAGAAGTAGAGTACAAAGAAATCAAGACATGCAGTGCAAAACAAGTATACAAGTTCAAGCAGTAAATGAAGAATAGAATCAAAGTTTGATTGCTTGAACAGGGAACACAAAATGAACTCACAGACTAAATACAGGAGTGGCGGCTAGCTCTAGAGTTCTAAAAATGGCTGCTCAAAAGTGTTACCGATGCCTAGCTAGCCTACACTATTTATAGGCATTTATAGGTACTATTCAGTCATGTGAATAGACTACTTTACCCCTAGGGTTTACACTATTTTTGTCTCTCTCAGACAGGGGGTACAGATGGTAGTCTACTTTATTTGGAGGCTTCTTTTGTCAGCTTTGCAGAGGAGACATCATAAGCTTTTGCAGAGCAGACACGATCAACCTTTGTAGTTTTGGAGTCTTCTGAAGCCCCCCATCGCACGCAAGGTGTGCGGTAGCTTTAGCGAGAAGCTTGGAGCTAGACGGCCTTCGCTTCACCGAAGTCACCCTTCGATACAGTGGCGGTTTTGAGCCGAAGCCGTCAAAGCACTTGAGCCTTCGCACCATCACCTCTGGAGTGGACCACCACGGCTTCGCAGCTACTCCCAGCTCGAACTTCGTCAGTCCGTGTACCGAAACCATGCATGGACGAAGTACCTCAAGTCAGCCATACTCCAAAGCCCCACCTTCGGAGTACCACCCTTCGAAGTCCCTTCTTCGTCCAAGGCCTCCGCATGAAACATTCCATGAGCACTTTGTTGCAGTGTCTCTCCCTGAGCACACTCCTCGACGAACCTCACCCGGACCATGCCTTCGATGCACCTTGACTTCTAAGACCTCCGTCGGGTATCCCTTCAAGTGCCTCCATCCGGAGCACACTTCAAACTCCTTGCCTCAATGTTGAGGACTTCATCCACCATACTTGGAATTTACTCCGTCCGGAGCACCCTTTGAAGTGTCTCGCCTCCGAGGACTTTGCCTCGAGGTACCTTCAGTCGGAGCCACCCTATGCACTCTCTGCCTTCACCTGGCGCACCTTGACCCAAGGACCGACCTTGACCCCATGCAGCCTTCGTGACCGAGCTCCACGCTCGCCTGGCATCAAGCCTCCCGCTTGACCCAGGTTCACTTGCTGTGAACCGTCTGTCGCCTCTGAAGTCACCTGCGCACCACCGACAAATAGACAAGCATTTCCAGTACCCTGGAGACCTATTCGGGTAAACAACCTCCGATACACATTTGGGTGTACCGCCCAAAATACCGAACCCTTCGGTACACAAGACACCGTGTTCTGTCGGAGCTCTCCGATAGACACAATCCGCTGCAACAGCCGCAACAACCAGACCCACCGAACCCTTCGGTGAAACACCCTCCGAACCCCCTTCGGAGGGACCCCTTCGAATCTAGAAGGTAAATCTTGTCACTCACTCATCACAGACTCCAAAACCAACCCTTGGTTTCTCAATCTCCCCCTTGATGAGTGCATTGACAACCAAATTCAAGTGCAAGAAAAATTTAAAAAATTTCAGCACACAAGTGACCATTAAAAACTCAGAAAAGAGCCAAATCTTGTCACTTGTCAAAAGAATTTCAATTGACTTGAGTCATTAAAAACCATTTTGCAAAAATTCCTCTTCTGACAGTAAAAATTTTCTCCCCCTTTTTGTTTCAACACTCGCCCTCCGCCATTTTAGGTAAGCAAACCAGGCATCTTTCTCCCCCTTTGGCAATGCAAGAAGCAAAGAGCAAAAACGATGTAGGGCTTCAAGATAATGAAAAGTGTGAAAACATATGTTGCAAAAATATGCCAAATCATAGTGTCAGGTTCAGATGCTCAGTTCAAGGTAATACATCCAAGTTCAAGGTGAGATGCACTCGAAGGTATACCCGACGGAGGTCTCTGAAGTCGAGGTGCATCGAAGGCATGGTCCGGGTGAGATTCGCCGAGAAGTGTGCTTGGGGAGAAACACTGCAACGAAGTGCTCATGGAATGCTTCATGCGGAGGCCTTGGACGGAGAGACTTCGAAGGGTGGTACTCCGAAGGTGGGGCTTCGGAGTGTGGCTGACTTGAAGTGCTTCGGTCATGCATGGCTTCGGTACACGGGCTGACGGAGTTCGAGCTGGGAGTAGATGTGAAGCCGTGGTGGTCCACTTCGGAGGTGATGGCGCGAAGGCTCAAGGGCTTTGACGGATTCGGCTCAAAACCGTTACTGTATCGAAGGCTGACTTCGGTGAAGCGAAGACCGTCAAGCTCAAGGCTTCTCACCGAAGCTACCGCACCCCTTGCGTGCGAAGGGGGGCTTCAGAAGAATCCAAGACTACAAAGGCTGACAGTGTCTGCTCTGCAAAAGCTGATGTTGTCTCCTCTGCGAAGTTGACAAAAGAAGCCTCTAAATAAAGTAGACTACCAACTGTATCCCCCTGTTCTGATGAGACAAAACCAGTGTAAACCTTAGGGGTAAAGTAGTCTATTCGCAGGACTAAATAGTGCCTATAAATAGTGGAGGCTAGCTAGGCCACAGTAACACTTTGAGAAGCCATTTTTGAGCTCCTGTGCTAGCCACCACACTTTGTATTCATATATGTGAGTTCATTTTTGTGTTCCCTATTCAAGTAATGAAACTTTGATTCTGTTTTCATTTATGCTTGAACTTGTATTCTGTGTTGCACTGCATGCTTTGATTCCTCTGTACACCATCTTCTTCCTAGGTGAGTTTGTGTTTTGAATATCTTCTGGAGAGGTGTGTGAGAGGTCTGTCCGGGTGAAGTGCGATTCTCAGTGTGTGTTCGCTCTGTGTAAACTAGAGGGTAGTCCTCTCTGATTACTAGCGAAGCACTATTCTTGGCTTAAATCGAAGCTCGTTTTCTTCCCTTGTCGAAGTCCTCTTCGCAGTGTGCTCAGCGTGCGACTTGACCTCCGAAGTACGAAGCCTAGTACCAATTGCTAGCGCTGAGTGTTTGGTCGAAGTCCTCAGAGGGAAGTCTGCTCTTGCGAAGGGTGAAGTGCGAAGTCTGCTCGAAGGCACACAGTGTGTGGAGCAGTGGCGGAGCTAGAGAAAAGCTGAAGGGGGTGCACCACTTTAAGCGGTACACCATATTGTGTTCAAGGGGGTGCACAAAAGGTAAAAATTGCTACTGATAACTAAAATTTTTTTCCCACCCGGGTTCCTGGGAACCCACAGCCAATAGCTTGGCTCCGCCCCTGGTGTGGAGCCTGCACTGACTTAGCAGAGTTGAGGTTTTGGTGTTGTGGGTGGAGCGAAGTCTTCTTGACTTCGAACTTTTGCTCCTTGCGAAGCCTAGTTTCAGAGCTGTGAAATACCTCCGAACCAAAACTTCGAAGGGTGTGTTCGAAGCCTGTTCCGCATAAGACAGAATTAAAACAGAAGGCTAATTTTAGTCTGAAATTTTAAAAGCTCCCATTCACCCCCCCCCTCTGGTCGCCGTTTTCGGTCCAACAGTTATTTGCTCATCTATCTTATGATTTCCAACCATGCCAAGTCTAGGCCAAGAAGGACCATTAGAAGCTTAAGACAGTGATTTTGGCAGACACTAAATTATCTCAGTTCATACCAAAGTGCAAATGTAAGCAGTCTAGAATAAAAAAGTGCGACAAGTAAACCCGCCTGGATATTTTCATTTTTAGCACAAAAATCATGGATATTTGATTTTTTGTTGTGTAATATTTGTTGTATGATTCCATGAGTAGGAATGTTATTTGCAAGCTGCAAGTTTGCATCCATAATAGAGGATTCGTGCTACCAGGCAGATAAAAGATAGCTAAAGCAGTTCTGTACTACACATGCTAAACTCAAGTCTAAGCAGTGATCAAGTTTTGAATTTTGTAAATTGAAATCATGCTCATTTTGAATTGAGATATATTAAACAGAACTGAGACATAATGATAATGACCGCCATGCGAAGGCATATCAAAGCATCAAAATGCTTCAATAAATATAAGGAAGCCAATGCAATACACATAACACATGTTCCCCCTCACAAAATGCCATAAGGATGACAAATACCCAGTTCCCCATGCAAATAAGAAAAACGGGAGGCATCAAGTGGTTTGGTAAAGATGTCGGCAAGCTGGTTCTGGGTATCAACATATTGAAGCTCAATATCACCCTTCTCATTGTGATCTCTAATAAAATGGTATCGCACATCAATATGTTTGGTTCTGTAATGCTGAACTGGGTTGTTTGCAATACAAATAGTACTAGTGTTATCACAGAAAAGTGGAACCATCTTATAATCTAATCCAAAATCTCGCAAAGTGGAATCCATCCACAAAATCTGAGAGCAACAGCTAGCTGCAACAACATATTCGGCCTTAGTCGTAGATTGCGCAATGCTAGACTATTTGCGGGAAGACCAGCAAACAAGAGAAGTACCCAAAAAATGACAAGTACCAGAGGAACTCTTCCTATCAATTCTACACCCAGCAAAATCTACATTTGAATAACCACGAAGACACAAAGAGGAAGACACAAAATACCAAATGCCGAACTCGAGGGTATGTTTGAGATACCTGAGAATGCGCTTTACCACTTGGCGGTGTGAAACACGTGGCGAAGCCTAAAAATGAGCGCACAGACATACTGCGAAGTGTATGTCCGGCCTCGTAGAAGTCAAGTAGAGGAGGGAGCCGATCATGCTTCGGAACTCCTTCTGATCTACAGCTTCTCCATCCTCGTAAGGATCCAATGCTACAGATGTAGCCATTGGAGTGGCGAGCGGCTTCACATCAGCCATATCGAATTTCTTGAGCATGTCCTTAGTGTACTTCGTTTGGTGGATGAAGGTACCTTGTTTGCTTTGCTTGATTTGCAAACCAAGGAAAAATGTGAGTTCACCCATCATGGACATCTCGAACTCCCTGCACATGGCATCTGTAAACTCGGCACCAAAGCATGAGAAGAGCCACCAAAGATGATATCATCCACATAAATCTGAACTAGCAGGAAATCTTTGCCATACTTGAAAGTGAACAGGGTTTTATCAATAGATCCCATCAAATACCCTCGCTCAAGCAGAAAAGATTTAAGTCTATCATACCATGCCCGAGGAGCTTGCTTGAGTCCATAAAGAGCCTTATGAAGTTTAAGGACTTTATGTGGGTATTTGGGATTTTCAAAACCAAAGGGTTGTTTTACATAAACATCTTCGCCTATGAAGCCATTAAGGAAAGCACTTTTAACATCCACTTGATAAAGTTTGAAATCACGGGATGCCGCAAATGCAAGTAAAATCCTAATGGCCTCAAGACGTGCAACTGGTGCAAAAGTCTCAGTAAAATCAATCCCCTCTAACTGAGAATAACCCTGAGCTACAAGTCTAGCCTTATTTCTAATGAATTTTTGTAAACATGCCATTACAATTTTCTGTAATTTGAAAAATATCACTGTCAGTGATTGTGGTAGGTCCCATCTGTCAGTGACACGCCGATGGCATATTTCAAAACCGTGAAAATTGTAATGGCATGAAAAAATTTGGCCCTATTTCTAACTACAGTCACATCCTCCCCTTGTTTGTTTTTGAAAATCCATTTTGTTCCAATGAAATGAACAATTGGTGGAGGATCAACTAAAGTCCATACTTGATTTCTCTCAAAATTTTCAAGTTCTTCATGCATGGCATTGATCCAGTTAGAATCAGAAAGTGCATGACTAACATCTAAGGGCTCAAAAGACGCAACAAAAGCAGAATCAATAAAATAAGCATGAGAACATGTTACCCTTTGATCAAGCTCACCAATGGTCTGCTCGGGAGGATGCATCCTTTGAATATGGTGTGGAGTCTCGCGATGGGATGCAGTCTCCCCCTCAACTTGTGCATTGGAGTGGTCCAAGATGACTGATGTCGAGGTAGTTGCTTCGGGACCTTGCGCCGAAGTGGTCGAAGCGGGGTTGGCTTCGGGGGTCAATGTCGAGGGTAGTATGGGTTCATCCTCGAAATCTCCGGGATCTTCATCTTCGAAGATGGTTTGCTCCATGTCGTGTTCATTTGCCTGTTCAAAAGTAGAACTAATAGATGGGGTTGATTCATCAAAAATCACATCACATGACTCGATGACAGTGTTACTCTCCAAATTAAAAACACAATAAGAGTGACCATGAGTAGTGTATCCCAAAATGATCCCGTCAGAAGATCGCGACTCAAATTTTTCCAAATTTCCACATTTTAGGATAAAGCATCGACAGCCAAAAACTCAAAGATGAGTAACTTTGGGCTGTCTCCCAAAACACAGCTCATAAGATGTGTTGGACCGGAAACGGCGACCAGAGGGGGGTGAATGAGAGCTTTTAAAATTTCATACTAAAATTAGCCTTCTGTTTAATTCTGTCTTCTGTGGAACAAGCTTCGAACACACCCTTTGAAGTTCTGGTTCAGAGGTATTTCACAGCTCCGAAACCAGGCTTCGCAAGGAGCAAAAGTTCGAAGTCAAGAAGACTTCGCTCCACCCACAACACCAAAAACTCAACTCTGCTAAGTCAGTGCAGGCTCCGCACACTGTGTGCCTTCGAGAAGACTTCACACTTCACCCATCGCAAGAGCAGACTTCCCTCTGAGCGCTTCGACCAAACACTTAGCGCTAGCAACTTGTACTAGGCTTCGTACTTCTGAGGTCAATATGCACGCTGAGCACACTGCGAAGAGGACTTCGACAAGGGAAGAAAACGAGCTTCGATTTAAGCCGAGAACAGTGTTGCGCTAGTAATCAGAGAGGACAAGCCTCCGGTTTACACAGAGCGAACACACACTGAGAATCGCACTTCACATGGACAGACCTCTCACACACCTCTCCAGAAGAGATTCAAAACACAAACTCACCCAGGAAGAAGATGGTGTACAGAGGAATCAAAGCATGTAGTGCAACACAGAATACAAGTTCAAGCACAAATGAAAACAGAATCAAAGTTTCATTACTTGAACAGGGAACACCAAAATGAACTCATAGATCTGAATACAAAGTGTGGCGGCTAGCATAGGAGCTCAAAAATGGCTGCTCAAAGTGTTACTGTGGCCTAGCTAGCCTCTACTATTTATAGGCATTATTCAGCCCTTTGAATAGACTACTTTACCCCTAGGGTTTACACTGGTTTGTCTCATCAGAACAGGGGGTACAGTTGGTAGTCTACTTTATTTGGAGGCTTCTTTTGTCAGCTTCGCAGATGAGACAGCATCAGCTTTTGCAGAGCAGACACGGTCAGCCTTTATAGTCTTGGATTCTTCTGAAGCCCTCTTCGCACACAAGGGGTGCGGTAGCTTCGGTGAGAAGCCTTGAGCCTGACGGCCTTCGCTTCACCGAAGTCAGCCTTCGATACAGTAATGGTTTTGAGCCGAAGCCATCAAAGCCCTTGAGCCTTCGCGCCATCACCTCCGAAGTGGACCACCACGGCTTCGCATCTACTCCCAGCTCGAACTCCGTCAGCCCGTGTACCGAAGCCATGCATGACCGAAGTACTTCAAGTCATCCACACTCCGAAGCCCCACCTTCGGAGTACCACCCTTCGAAGTCTCTCCGTCCAAGGCCTCTGCATGAAGCATTCCATGAGCACTTCGTTGCAGAGTCTCTCCTTGACCACACTCCTCGACGAATCTCACCCGGACCATGCCTTCGATGCACCTCGACTTCAGAGACCTCCATCGGGTATACCTTCGAGTGCCTCCCTCTGGAGCACACTTCGAATGCCTTGCCTCATTGCTGAGGACTGTCCACCATACTCTGAAGTCACTCCATTTGGAGTACCCTTCGAACTGCCTCGCCTTCGAGGACTTCGTCTTGGAGCACCTTCAGCCGGAGCCACGCTCCGCACTCTCTGCCTTCGCCTAGCGCACCTTGACCTGAGGACCGACCTCGACCCCACGCAGCCTTCATGACTGAGCTCCCCGCTCGCCTGGCATCAAGCCTCCCGCTTAACCCAGGTTTACTTTTTGCGAACCGTCCATCGCCTCCGAAGTCACCTGCGCACCACAGACAAACAGACAAGTGTATCCAGTATCCCGGAGACCTCCCAGGGTAAACAACCTTTGGCACACACTCCGATGTACCGCCCAAAGTACCTAACCCTTCGGTACAACCAAGTCATCGTGAACTGTCGGACCCCTCCGATAGGCACACTCCGCTACAACAGCTGCAGCAACCAGACCCACCGAACCCTTCGGTGAAACAACCTCCGAACCCCTTCGGAGGGACCCCTTCGAATCAGAGGATAAAATATGTCAATCACTCATCATATACTCTGAAACCAACCCTTGGTTTCTCAATCTCCCCCTTGATTAGTGCATTGACGACCAAATTCTAGTTCAAGAAAATTTGAAAAAATTTCAGCACACAAGTGACCATAAAAACTCAGAAACGAGCCAAAACATGTCACTTGACAAAAGAATTTTCCTCCCCCCTTTTTAAAAAGAGTAAAAGCCCCTTCCGGCAAATCTTTCCCTTTGCAAGATAAAACTCCCCCTTAGTTAGTCTACCCCCTTGCTGCAGAGAACTCAAAAATTTCTCCCCCTTTGGCAATACAGGCATCAAGGAGCATTTAAAAGATGCAAAGCGTCGAAATGGGCAGAATTGCAAAGAGACATAAAGCAACAATATGCCATCTTTAATACCGATTTTCATGTGCTCGGCTCAATTTAACATTCTCTAAAAACTTGATGACAACATGTGATTTTATCATTTTGAAATAAAAGCATCACCACTCAATCAAGGTAACTAGACAAGTAAAAGCAGGGACTGCACAAAGCTAGTCAATTTCTACTCTAGACAGACAAGTCCAGTTCAAGTGGAGCATTGAAAGCAATCTTGATGGACAATGAAAAAGTTTTTGTTCTTTTCATAATGCCAGGGGTTATTTGTTTTGTCTACCTTATACTTTCCAATCAAGCCAAGCCTATGCACGAAACCCATCAGAAGCTTAAGGCAGTGGTTTTGGCATACACTACACTATCCCAGTTCAAACCAATGTGCAATGGTAAGCAATCTAGAATAGAGTAGTGCGACAAACAAACCCACCTGGATCATGTCGCTTGAAGCATGTAAATCATGGATTTTTGGATTTTTAACTAAGTGAATAAAATGTTTACACTTGATGAATATCCATGAGTAAGTAATACAATTTTTCAAGTTGCAATGTTTAGCATCCAGAGAAAAGAAGTCTTGTTATCAAGCAGATAAAAGATAGCTAAAATAGTCCTGCCTAAACATGCTAGATCCAAGACTAAGTAGTGAGCAAGATTTGATTTGGGAAAGAAAAATCATGCACAACATGTTTTAGACATATTAAATAAAACTGAGCTGACATGACTACATGAATTAAAATCAGGCATATAAGTGCAAAAGATGTAAATGCAATTTCACACACAATGAGCATATGCAAGACAATAAAAATCTGCCCCCCCTCACAAAATGTCGTAAGGGTGACAAACACCAAGTTCCCGACGCAAGTAGGCAAAACGAGAAGCATCGAGGGGTTCTTTGTGAAAATATCGGCTAGCTGGTGTTGGGTATCAACATATTGAAGTTCAATATCACCCTTCTCATTATGATCTCTGAGAAAATGATATCGCAAATCAATGTGTTTGGTTCTGGAATGCTAAACCGGGTTGTTTGCAATACAAATAGCACTGGTGTTATCACAGAAAAGTGGAACACTCTTATAATCTAACCCAAAATCCCGCAAAGTGGAAACCATCCACAAAATCTGAGAGCAACAGCTAGCTGTAGCAACATATTCGGCCTCAGCCGTTGATTGTGCAACACTAGACTGTTTACGGGAAGACTAACAAACCAGTGAAGTACCCAGAAAATGACAAGTACCGGAGGTACTTTTCCTATCAATCCTACATCCAGCAAAGTCCGCATCGGAATAACCTCGAAGACACAAAGAGGAAGACTTAGAATACCAAATGCCAAATTCAAGCGTATGTTTGAGATACCTGAGAATGCGCTTTACCGCTTGGCGGTGCGAAGCTCGTGGTGAAGCCTGAAAACGAGCGCACAGACACACTACGAAGTGTATGTCCGGCCTCGTAGCAGTCAACTAGAGGAGGGAGCCGATCATGCTTCGGAACTCCTTTTGATCTACGGCTTCTCCATCCTCGTCAAGATCCAATGCTATCAAAGTAGCCATCGGAGTAGCGAGGGGCTTCGCAACAGCCATGTCAAACTTCTTGAGCAGGTTCTTGGTGTACTTCGTTTAGTGAACGAAGGTACCTTGTTTGCTTTGCTTGATTTGCAAACCAAGGAAAAATGTGAGTTCGCCCATCATGGATATCTCGAACTCCCTGCTCATGGCATCTGCAAACTCGGCAACCAAAGCATGAGAAGAGCCACCAAAGATGATATCATCCACATAAATCTAAACTAGTAGGAAATCTTTGCCATGCTTAAGAGTGAACAGGGTTTTGTCAACAGATCCCATCAAATACCCCCGCTCAAGAAGAAAATACTTAAGTCTATCATACCAAGCCCGAGGGGCCTACTTGAGTCCATAAAGAGCCTTATGAAGTTTAAGGACTTTATGTGGGTATTTGGGGTTTTCAAAGCTAGGGGTTGTTTTACATAAACATCTTCGCTTATGAAGCCATTAAGAAATGCACTTTTGACATCCATTTGATAGAGTTTGAATCCCCGGGATGTCGCAAAGGCAAGCAAAATCCTAATGGCCTCTAGACGTGCGACAGGTGCAAAAGTTTCAGTAAAATCAATCCCTTCTAATTTAGAATAACCCTGAGCTACAAGTCTAGCCTTGTTTCTAACTACAGTCCCATCCTTCCCTGGTTTGTTTTTGAAAATCCATTTTGTTCCAATGAAATGAACATTTGGTGGAGGATCAACTAAAGTCCAGACTTGGTTTCTCTCAAAATTTTCAAGTTCTTCATGCATGGCATTGATCTAACTAGAATCAGAAAGTGCATGACTAACATCTAAGGGCTCGAAAGAAGCAAAAAAGCGGAATCAATGAAATGAGCATGAGAACGTGTTACCCTTTGATCAAGCTCACCAATGATCTGCTCGGGAGGATGCATCCTTTGAACATGATGTGGAGCCTCGTGGCGGGATGCAGTCTCCCACTCAACTTGTGCGTTGGAGTGGTCCAAGAATACCGATGTCGAGGTAGTTGCTTCGGGACCTTGTGCTGAAGTAGTCGAAGCGGGGTCAGCTTCGGGGGTCGATGTCGAGGGTAGTAGGGGTCCATCCTCGAAATCTCCGGGATCTTCTTCTTCGAAGATGGTCTGCTCCATGTCGTGTTCATTTGCATGTTCAAAAGTGGAACTAACAGAGGGGGTTGATTCATTAAAAGTCACATCACATGACTCGATGACAGTGTTAGTCTCCAAATTGTAAACACGATAAGAATGACCATGAGTAGTGTAACCTAGAAAGATCCCATCAGAAGAGCGCGACTCAAATTTATCAAAATTTCCACGTTTTAGGATAAAGCAACGACAGCCAAAAACTCGAAGATGAGTAACTTTGGGTTGTCTCCCAAAACGCAGCTCATAAGATGTCAAGTTCAAAATTGAGGGCAAGAAGATTCGGTTTGAGATGTAACAAGCAGTGTTCATGGCCTCAGCCCAGAATTTTCTAGGAGTCCTATGCTCATCGAGCATCGTCCTAGCCATCTCAACCAAAGTACGGTTCTTTCTCTCAACAACACCATTCTGTTGAGTAACCCGCGAAGCAGAGAATTGATGTTCTATGTCATGCTCCATGCAAAAGTCAACAAAGAGATTGTTCTTGAACTCGGTGTCATTATCACTTCGAATGAATTTCAATGCACTAGGGAGTTCAGTGAAAAGTCTCAAAGCCAAGCTCCGAAAGTGTGAAAACACTTCATCCTTACTGGCAAGAAAGAAGACCCAAGAGTAACGAGAGAAATCGTCGACAATAACAAGCACATACCACTTGCCGCCTAAAGAACTAACCCGAGAAGTACCTACAGTGTCCATGTGGATAAGTTCTCCGTGTTTTTCAGTCATCACCGTGGTGACTGGCGAGTGCAAAGCGGCAATCATTTTTCCATGATGACAAGGAGCGCAAACTAAATTCTTCTCAAACTTGAGCTTGGGCAATCCTCGGATCATACCTAGGGCACTCAGTCGAGCAAGCAACTCAAAGCTCATATGCCCTAGTCTCATATGCCACTTCCAAAGCTCAGAAGTCGAATGTGCAACAAGACAATGAGAAGAACCTGATCACTCAGAAAAATCAGCTCCAAAAACTCTCCCAACTCTAAAGATTTTACAGACCACAATGCCATCAGAATTGAGTATTTGCGAAGTATCGCGATGGAATCGCACTTCGAAGCCCTCATCAAGCAACTGAGATACAGAAAGAAAATTGTATCCCAAGTTTTCAACCAAAGAAACATCTTTGAGAGTGAAATTTGAGTTGATTCTTACCACACCTTTACCTTTCACTCTACTCCTTCTATTGTTGTCGAAGGTGATATGTTCCTTTTGCTTGGTTGTAGTGAGGCTAAAGAACCATGTTGCATCTCCGGTCATATGGCGCGAACAACCGGAGTCCATGATCCACGTGCCCTCCAAGCCTCGATCTGGCGCCTACATATGATAAGAAAATCTCGATCGCTCAGTGCTGGGTGAGTGAATACATGACGAGGCACAGTAAAAATAGATTGTCTACGCACAGGATAATCAGAATGATGCAAAGTGCGAGGTCTACCTACAAGCTGTGACCCAAATGTATGACGAGGTTTCCTACCCTGTCGAGGTACAAAGCTACTCGCCCGGGGTATACCACCATATGGAACATGGTGAACACCTCGACAAGCAAAACCTCTTCGAGAAGTACGAGGGGCCTTGAAAACAGGATGAGAGTAAAACTCAGACTCATGCATACCTAATGATGGGTAGTGCATGTTCTGGAACTTCATTGCCTGAGAGCGTCGCTCATTCTTGATGCGACGAAAAAAGAACGCAACCAATTGACTCGCCCGCTGACAATAGGAACAATGAAAAATTCTTCTAGGGACACTCTCATGGGTCATAGGAGCAATCCTTACAGGCTCCTTGGGCTTCTACTGAGTGGTTTTCTTGGGAGGAATTTTCTTTGCAGGAGGAGTGGTTTTCTTTGGATTTTGGGTAGGCTTTTTGGCTGATGGAGTGTCTAACAGAGCTCTTTCTTTCTCTAAGGTAGTGGGTGAGGTAAAAACATTTTTGTTCTCACTGTCTGAAGGAATCCTCTCAAAACCCAAACCCAGAGCTAACCATGCCCTGTCAGCACACATCTTGGTCTTGGCCAAGAGCGAGTCCATCCTACCCTTTCCCTCAGTGCATTTGTTAACCACAAAAAAAGGTATTCATTTTCAGTCATGAGGTTTTCAGCTCGCTCTCTAACAGTGCCTAGCTAGTCCTTAAGGGTTTTGCAGGTGTCACATACAGGTTGCACATCCTTAGAACTACCGGCCCTCTCCAATCTAGCCTCTAAATCATGAACATGCTTATCACGTAAATTAATGCTCTCACGTAATAAGGGGCAGTTCATGCATTCATTTATATCATGAGGACTATAATCAACCATCAAAAGCTACTTCTGTGCAGTCTCAAGCTCAGAAAGAGTTTGAGCATGCACAGAACACAACAGAGCAAGCTCACCCATGACAACAGTGCAAGATTCACATTCAGCATCATTAACCCTAGACTTAAGCATGGCATAATCAGTAGAAACAGATTCTAGCCTAAGTCTAAGGTTTTTTCTATCTCTAGCGGCTTGCACAAGTAATCTATCCTAACCAAGAACTACTTCATTCAGTTTATCTAATTTAATTGAAAGTTGGTCATAGGATAGAGGTACCTCAGATGAGTCAAGCTCATCAGCGTTGTGATTGCTGTTGGCCATGAAGCAATGGCCAGTGAAATCTCGTCCCTTCTTGTCCTTCTTCTCCTCCTTTCTTGGGGAGTCCTCCTCCTCATCAGAGCTCGACTCCTCAGTTGAGGAAGTGTTGATGTCACTGAGGGCAGCAACAAAAGCTCTGGAAGCGGCTTTGGCTACCCTCTTAGCCACCTTGCCACGCTTTCCCTTCACAAAAGGCTTCCTCTCCTTTTTGTGGTATTTGGGGCGCTCACTCTCATCTCTCTTCTTGAGTTTAGGACAATTGGCCTTGATGTGATAAGTGTCGCCACACTCAAAACAACCACTAAAACCACTTCTCCTCTGATCCTGTCTCTCATGGTGAAAACGGGTGAACCTTTTGGCAATGAGAGCAAGCTCTTCATAATCCAGAGTATCCACCTGCTCCTTAGTGACGGAGACCAAGGAGGACAAAGAAAAACCACTTGCAAGAACACAAGTGCCAGATGTGCTTGGTTCTGCAGTGGCGCCACGGCTAGTGCTAGAAACCAGTGCCAATGGTTATGGCAAGGAGTTCCTATGCACTGCAAGAGATGCCTTGGCAATCTCTGTGGACTTCAGCTTGCTGAAGAGCTCATCACAGGTCAATGTGTCATAACCTGAGGACTCCTCAATGCTGGATATCTTCACTTCCCATATGCTACGATCGAGAGCATAGAGAAGCTTGATAGCCCTGTCATGATCATTGTAAGCAAGCTAAATTCTTCTCAAATTTGAGCTTGGGCAATCCTCGGATCAGACCTAGGGCACTCAGCCGAGTGAGCAACTCAAAGCTCATATGCCCTAGTCTCCTATGCCAATTCTAAAGCTCGGAGGTTGAATGTGCAACAAGGCAGTGAGAATAACCATATGACTCAGAAAAATCGGCTCCAAATACTCTCCCAACTCTAAAGATCTTACAAACCATAGCACCATCAGAATTGAGTCCTTGCGAAGTATCGCGATGAAATCGCACTTCGAAGCCCTCATCAAGCAACTGAGATACAGATAGCAAATTGTATCCCAGGTTTTCAACCAAAGCAACATCTTTAAGAGTGAAGTTCAAGTTGATTCTTACCACACCTTTACCTTTTACTCTACTCCTTCGATTGTTGCCGAATGTGATTTGTTCTTTTTGCTTGGTTGTGGTGAGGCTAGCGAACCATGCTGCATCTCCGGTCATATGGCACGAACAACCGGAGTCCATAATCCACGTTCTCTCCAAACCTCGATCTGGTGCCTACACGTGATAAGAGAATCTCGATCACTCAGTGCTGGGGTGAGTGAAAATATGACGAGGCATCCAACACTAAGTGATACGAGCAGTAGGCATAGTGAAAGTAGACTCTCTACGCACAGGAAAAACAGAATGATGTGAAGTACGAGGTCTACCTACATGTTATGACCTAAATGCATGACGAGGTCTCCCAACCTGTCGAGGCACAAAGCCATTGATACGTGGTCTAGCACCGTATGAAACATGGTGAGCATCACGAGGGGCAAAACCTCTCCGGGTAGCATGGGGAGCCTCGAAAACAAGACATGAGTAAATTTCAGGCTCATGGATACTTAGAGCTGGGTAATACATGTCCTGGAAACTCATCGCCTGAGAGCGTCGCTCATCCTTGATGTGAAGTAAATAGAACCCAACCAAATGACCCGCCCGCTGATAGTAGGAACAATGAAAAACTCTCCTAAGGGCACTCTCATGGGTCATAGGAGCAATCCTCACATGCTCCTTTGGCTTCTGCTGAGTGGTTTTCTTAAGAGGAATTTTCTTGGTAGGAGGAGTGGTTTTCTTTGGATTTTGGGTAGGCTTTTTGGCTGATGGAGTGTCTAACTGGGCTCTTTCTTTCTCTAAGGTAGTGGGTGAGGTAAAAATAGTTTTGTTCTCACTGTCTAAAGGAATCCTCTCAAAACCCAATCCCAGAGCTAACCCTGCCCTGTCAACACACATCTTGGTCTTGGCCAAGAGCAAGTCCATCCTACCCTTTCCCTCAGTGCATTTGTTAACCACAGAAAGAAGGTATTCATTTTTAGTCATGAGGTGTTCAGCTTGCTCTCTAACAGTGCCTAGCTGGTCTTTAAGGGTTATGCAAGTGTCACACACAGGTTGCACATCCTTAGAACTACCGGCCCTCTCCAATCTAGACTCTAACTCCTTAACATGCTTGTCCCTCAAATTAATACTATCAATAAATAAAGGACAATTTGAACAGGCATCAGAATAAGTAGATCTAGATTCCACCACCAAAAGTTGCTTGTGTGCAGTCTCAAGCTCATCAACAGTTTGAACATGCACAGAGCGCAACTGAGCAAGCTCACCCATGACAACAGTGCAAGATTCACATTCAGCATCATCAATTTTAGACTTAAGCTTGGCATAATCAGTAGAAACTGATTCTAGCCTAAGTCTAAGATCTTTTCTATCTCTAGCAGCTTGAACAAGTGATCTATCTTGACAAATAACTACTTCATTCAGTTCATCTACCTTAATTGAAAGCTGGTCATAGGATAGATGTACCTCGGATGAGTCAAGCTCATCGTCGCTGTGACTTTTGTCGGCCATGAAGCAGAGGCCGATGAAATCTCTAGCCTTCTTCTCCTTCTTCTCCTCCTTCCATGTAGATTCTTCCTCCTCATCAGAACAACCACTAAAGCCACTTCTCCTCTGATCACGTCTCTCATTGTGAAACCGGTTGAACCTTCTGTCAATGAGAGCAAGCTCTTCATCATCCAGAGTATCCACCTGTTCCTTAGTGATGGAGACCAGGGAGGACAAAGAAAAACCACCAGCAAGAACACAAGTACCAGATATGCTTGGTTCTACAGGGGTGCCATGGCTAGTGCTAGAAACTAGTGCCAATGGCTGTGGCAAAGAGTTTCTGTGCACTACAAGAGGTGCCTTGGCAATCCCTGTGGACTTCAGCTTGTTGAAGAGCTCATCACAAGTCAATGTGTCATAACCTGAGGACTCCTCAATGTTGGATATCTTCACTTACCATATGCTATGATCAAGAGCATAGAGAAGCTTGATAGCCCTATCATGGTCATTGTAAGCAAGCGTCCCGTTGGACCGCAAGTTACTCACTATTGCATCGAAGCTAGAAAAAATGATATCTATAGATTCACTAGATGCTTGCACAAATAGCTGATACTGTTGATTGTACGTGCTTTGGCACCTAGCCTTAATCTGTGTAGAGCCCTCATGAAAAATAGTGAGTGTAGTCCAAATCTCCCTAGTTGTCCTTAGGTGCTGGACCCTATCAAACTCACTCGGACTCAAACCTATGAACAAAATGTTTCTATCTTTGGAGTTAGAATTATACTGATCTTTTTCTGTTTGAAAGGTGCGGGTTTTAGGGATGGAGTATTATGAGTCCACAATCTCCTATATTGTATTTCCTTGGCTTAGCAAGTAAGCCTCCATGCGCGCCTTCCAGTATGCAAAATCAGTCCCATCCAATAGAGGTATTTTACTAACTTTGTCCATGTCACCAAAAGATCAAAAAACCGATTAAGGCCAACTGGTGATCTTAACCCGCTCTGATACCAATTGTTGGACCGAAAAGGGCGACCAGAGGGGGGTGAATGGGACCTTTTAAAATTTCAGGCTAACAATAACCTTCCGTTTTAATTCAGTCTCCTGCGGAACAGGCTTCGAACACACCCTTCGGAGGTCTGGTTCGGAGGTATTTCACAGCTCCAAAACCAGGCTTCGCTAGGAGAAAAAGTTCGAAGTCGAGAAGACTTTGCTCCACCCACAAAACCAAACACTCAACTCTGCTAAGTCGGTGCAGGCTCCACACACTAGGTGCCTTCGAGCAGACTTCGCATTTCACCCTTCGCAGGAGGTGGTTTTCCTTTGTGGACTTCGACTAGATACTCCGCACTAGCAACTGGTACTGGGCTTCGTATTTCGAAGGTTTAAATACAGACAACCGATTTTGCTATGGAAAGAAAGCAGGCTTCGAGTACACACTACTCAGTGCTTCGCCAGTAACAGTGAGGAGTTGCCTCTGCTTACACAGAGTGAACACACACTGAAAAACAAACTTCGCATACACTAATCACTCACACACTTCTAGAAACACCCCAGTGCACAAACTCAAACCAGGAAGAAGTAGAGTACAAAGAAATCAAGACATGCAGTGCAAAAAAAGTATACAAGTTCAAGCAGTAAATGAAGAATAGAATCAAAGTTTGATTGCTTGAACAGGGAACACAAAATGAACTCACAGACTAAATACAGGAGTGGCGGCTAGCTCTAGAGTTCTAAAAATGGCTGCTCAAAAGTGTTACCGATGCCTAGCTAGCCTACACTATTTATAGGCATTTACATGCACTATTCAGCCATGTGAATAGACTACTTTACCCTTAGGGTTTACACTGTTTTTGTCTCTCTCAGACAGGGGGTACAGATGGGTGCCTAAAAATTTCTTGCTAAACTATGTTCTAATCCCAACACCCAAACGAACTTAACCAGACAAATAATATTAGCTAAGCAAATTAGTGGAACTAAAATTGTCTAGCCAAAAAATGACCAGGTGTCTCAATTGAAATGATATTAAAAATAAACTAAATAAAATACTACAGTAAATAAAAACACCTAGATAAATCACAAAATATTTATATTTCAGTCTAGAAATAAAATACTAATCAAATGAATAAACCATGGATCATTAAAAATTAATTCAGAAATAAACCTAAAGTATTGCAATTAAAACTAGACTAAAAAATTAATGCGACTAATAATTTTTCTTTTTATATGAGCAGCTTAAAAAACACTTAAATAAATAATACGAGATAAGTAATAAAAATTTAACAGATTAAAAAATTAACAGCGAGATTAATTTTTATGCTAATACTAATAAAAACTAGCAGATAAAATTAACTACGAAATAACTAACAGATTTAAACTAATTAAAAATTAGAAGATAATAAACTTACCTGCATCGCCATTCGAGTCACCGCGCGCAGAAAATCCGGGAGGTAGTTGCAGCTCCGTGCGCCTTCTTCAGCCGGCGGGGCCCACGTGTGGACTGTTGTGCAAATTTTCTTGAAGTCTTCACCCGGTAGTCTCCTGCACGAAGCATGCGCCTGCGAAGACTGGCTGCTGCACTACAACTTTGCTGCATCAAAAAGCGTCGTGGAAGAAACAATCTGTCGACGTGCGCCTGCTGCCAGGGAATCCAGCCAAAAACTTCGCCTGCGCGTGCTGCAATGGGAAATGGTGCGTCGGCTACTGCTTTTCGCCAGCATGCACTGTAGGCTGCCGTGGGGCCCGCGGCCTAGCGCTAGCCCGCTGTAGACTTGCTGCCGAGCCTGTGCGCCTGGGGATCACGCCGACGTCACAAGCCGACGCGCGTGATGAAGGATTTCTGTCGGCCGAAAAAAAAACGGAAAGAAGAAGATTGCTGTGGTGGAAAAAGGTTGGACTGTAGATTGATCTCGGGACAGTCACCCTATCCCTAGGGGGTAGGGGCCTATTTATAGGCGACTCCTAATACATGAAAAATACTAATTTACCCCTAGGGTAAATTACAGTGACTCTAAAATAAAATCCCAAATTACTAAAATACCCTTAGAAAAATCAACTTACACAAATAAAAATATTCTCGACTTAAAAACTAAATATTAATATCCTAAAAACAAAATAATCATAGGTTGTCAGTTTTGCGCCGAAACTGACAAAATGTCCACCGTCTTCGCACCGGGTACCCGGATTGGACAGACCCGATCCCGCAGCTTCCTTAGCCCGGCAATCTCTCACCGTCTGTGTACCTGAGTCAAACCTAGTCAACATACCAGTGGATCATCTGCCGCTCCTAGCCCATGTACCCGGATTGGGCCAGCCCGACTCTGCGGCTCCTCTGCCTGGTTGTCGCTCGCTGCCCGTGTACCTGAGTCACACGCGCCTCAGACACGGTAGGTCTTAATGTCTCCTTCTTTGACTTTCGTTGACAATCACTCATCACATCTGGAGTATAAAACTCATGTTCTTCAACATGGTTTCTCAATCTCCCCCTTGATGAGTGCATTGTCAACACCCTCTTCAGCACTTCTTCAGAACCTGCAAAAACATGTGGAAACACGAAAACAAAAACAAAAGAAAATAGAAGGAAGAAAATAAAAGTTTAACACTAATGACCAAAAGCCAAACAGAAGCAAGAAAATGGTCATTATGGTTAACCAAAAATAAAGACTCAAAAACAAGTGCAATCTCAGAACTACCAACAAGGATAACAGAGTAAAGGTAAAAGACTGAAATACTCCCCCTGAAATAAATCCCAGAGAAAGCCAAAAATGTCCCCTAAACTCCAAAATTTCTCTCCCTTGTTGACAATTGGACTCATCAAGTGAGACTAAATGCACTCTAAAGAGACATAGACACAAACTCCCCTTGAAATGCAGCTCCCCCTCAAAATATGCCATGAATGCAAATGGGGTGCAGGTGGAGTGTAAAAAGCATGCTTCTTAGATATGATTAACTGCAATTACAACATCTAACAGGTATAGCAAAAGATATACTATCTAAGATACATGAAATTATCAGTGCAACAAAATATCTAAAGAGAGTCATTAGCACGCATTTTCCAATTTTTGCAAACAAAAGCATCACCATATTTTCTAGTTGACAAGCAAAATAAACATGAGATGCAAAAGCTAACTGATATCTACCAAGATAAGCATTGTCCAAATCAAAGTGCTTCAGCAAACTTGTCATCTTTTTAAATTTTTCAGACTTTTTCTTTTTCCTTTTTATTTTTTTCATTTCTGTCAGGGGTTATTTGCATGTCAAACCTTATGCTAACCGACCAAGTCAAGCCTAGGCCAAAACTGGACCATCAGAAGCTTAAGACATTGGTCTTAGCATACATTACACCGTCCTAGTTCATACCAAAGTGCTATGGTAAGCAGTCCAGAATAATGCAATGCGACAAAGCAAACCCACCTGGATCTTTTCTAATAATCATAAAAATGCATGAATTTTTCATTGTTCTGAATTTTTATCATTTTTATAGCACATTTTTCATGTTTAAAGCATATAGATGTCCAAGTTGCATATCTGCATCCAAGTAAGGATCTAGCTACCAGGCATGTAAAAGATAGCGAAAGCATTCAGCCTACACATGCTAGTTACCAGAAGCAATGGTGATCATTTTTCAATTTTAAAGCATAAAAGCCATGCATATGACACATATCAGATATATCATGTGAACTGAACTAGAACATGATCATCGACAAGTAATCAAAAACATATACTAGCTAGAGAAAGTAAAGCAGATCAATCATATAACAGAAGCAAGCTCAAGATGTGATTGATGATTTTGCATGATATGAACACACACAAAAAGACTCAATAAAAAATAAAGAAAAAAGAAAAAACTGACTCAAAGTATACTAAAAAGGATACACAACTCCCAAATCCCCTCGCAAACGCTCAAAAGTAGACTGATATAGGGGTTTGGTAAAAATATCAGCCAACTGCTAATGGGTATCAACATGAACAAGATCAATGACCCCTTTCTCATATTGATCCCTCAGAAAGTGAAAGTTCA
Organism: Zizania palustris; assembly: GCA_019279435.1. Classification (NCBI taxonomy): domain Eukaryota; kingdom Viridiplantae; phylum Streptophyta; class Magnoliopsida; order Poales; family Poaceae; genus Zizania; species Zizania palustris. Next base: position 70,537,416 of record JAAALK010000287.1, on the reverse strand, counting down.
CATCAATATGTTTGGTTTTTGAATGAAGACATGGGTTTTTCCCTACACTAATTGCACTAGTGCTATCACAAAACAAAGGAACTCTCGAAGAGAAGAACAACCCAAAATCCCGCAAAGTAGAAATCATCCAAACCAACTGTGAGCAGCAGCTAGCAGCAGCTACATACTCAACCTTAGTAGTAGAAAGCGCAACTCCAGATTGTTTTCGAGAAGACCAAGAAACAAGCGAAGAACCAAGAAGCTGGCAAGTACCGGAAGTCGACTTGCGATCCAGCCGGCACCCACCGAAATCAGCGTCCAAAAAACCAGCTAAATGAAAAGACGATGATGCAGAATAATAAATACCTAAATCAGGAGCGTAAGTAAGATACCTAAAAATACGCTTCACAGCCTGCCGGTGAGATGCGCGTGGTGAAGACTGAAAACGCGCACACACACCCACGACAAACTGAATGTCCGGTCTCATCGCAGTCAAGTATAGCAGCAATCCGATCATCCCTCGATACTCTCTCTCGTTTACCTTGACGTTTTTCTCGTCCTTGTCCAAACCTCTAGATGTACCCATTGGGGTCATCTGTGGATTCAGCTCTACACCAAAGTCAAACTTCTTTAGCATATCCAGTGTGTACTTACCCTGGTGGATGAAAATACCGTCCTTGATCTGCTTGATCTGGAGCCCTAAAAAGTACTTGAGTTCTCCCATGAGACTCATCTCAAACTCGCTATGCATCTGCTCAGAAAACTTGAACACAACCTCATTAGTAGAACCACCAAAAATAATATCATCCACATAAATCTGAGCAACCAATAAGTCAGATCCATCTCCACGCAAGAAAAGAGTCTTGTCCACAGAACCCATCACAAATCCTTTCTACAGCAAGAACTGCTTCAGGCAATCATACCAAGCCCTGGGGGCTTGCTTCAGACCGTATAAAGCCTTTTGCAACTTGAAAACATGTCGAGGAAACTTAGGGTTCTCAAAACCGGGGGTTGCTTAACATAGACCTCCTCCTCTATATACCCGTTTAGAAACGCACTCTTGACATCCATTTGATAAAGCTTAAAACCTTAAAAGCAGCAAAGGCAACAAAAGAATATGGACTCAAGACGAGCAACAAGGGTGAAGGTCTCTTCAAAATCAATACCTTCTTTTTGGCAGAAACCCTGTGCAACTAATCGAGCTTTGTTGCGCACCACAACATCATCTTCTCCTTGTTTATTCTTAAACACTCACTTGGTGCCTATGGTGTTGCATCCAGGTGGCAGCTCAACTAGTGTCCAAACCCGATTGCGAACAAAATTTTCAAGCTCTTCTTGCATGGCGTTTATCCAATTTGAATCGTAAAGAGCATGAGAAACGTCTCGGGGCTCAAACGAAGCAACAAAAGCAGACTCAGCAAACATAGCAAGAGAACCAACTGAAGACCGTAAGGATCTCTCAGTAAGATCACCGATGATAAGCTCTGAAGGGTGATCACACTGAACTGCTCGGGATCCTAGGTGATCGAAAGTCACCTCACCGGAGTCAGCAACTGGCTCCTCTGGACTCGATTGAGAGGTCATCTCTCTAGAGTCAGCACCTGGCACCTCTGGACTCGGCTGAGGAGGCTCGATCGAAGTAGAAGGAGTGATCAGAGGTCTGTCCTCATCCTCAGTCAAAGTCTCAGAAGGTGTGGGGTTTGCAGGCGATGCAGAGGGCCCACCCTCATCATCAGCAGGAGTGTTATCATCTTCCTCGAAGATGGACTCTCCAAGCTCATCATCTCTAGAAAGCTCAAAAGAAGGAGTCAATGAAGGCATGGACTCATCAAAAGAAACCTCACAAGTCTCGACAAGCAGCTGAGAGTCTAGGTTCCAAACACGAAAGCCTCTAGAATGCAAAGCATAACCATGAAAGACTCCATCCCAGCAACGAGACTCAAACTTGTCCAAATGCCCTCCTTTCTTGAGCACAAAGCACTTGCATCCAAAAGCTCGCAAGTGACTCACCTTGGACTTTCTGCCAAACCGCAACTCATATGATGTCTTACCTAAGTAAGCTCTAAGAAAAATGTGATTGGCAAGATAGCAAACTGTGTTCATAGCTTCAGCCCAAAAGCGCCTAGGAGTCCTATGCTCATCAAACATCGTCCTAGCCATCTCGACTAGCATGTGGTTCTTTCGTTCCACAACGCCATCCTGTGGGGGAGTGTAAGGGGCAGAGAACTGATGATGAAGACCCTGATCACTATAGAAACTAACGAACTGAGAGTTCTTAAACTCAGAACCGTTGTCTGAACAAATTGCTCGCATCAGACCATTGTTCGCGTTCTTCATCTTCAAAATCAGGTCATGAACATCGAGAAAATCCACGAAAGTAAACCCACAAAAATTGAGAAAAATCGTCAACTATCACAAGGGCGTACCACTTCCCACCGACTGAGCGTAACCGAGCTGGACCTACTGTATCCATGTGCAACAGCTCTCCTAGGTACGAAGTCATCACCTGAGTCATAGGTGCGTGAGCAGCGGCAACCATTTTCCCATGATGACAGGGATGGCAAACTAGATCCTTTTCCATCTTAAGCTTGGGCAATCCTCAGATAAGGTCCATAGAACTCAATCTGACAAGCAGATCAAAGCTCAAATGGACTAACCTTTTATGCCACTTCCAGAGCTCAGAGGAGGATCCCGCCATCAGACAGCGAGAAGGGCCAGAAGAACTAGAGAAATCAATACAAAAAACCTTACCGAAAGGTAAGATCCGAAAACTAAAGATCCTCTAGAATCAACAATAGAAGACATGCCCTTCTTAAAGCGCACTTCTAAACCATCCTCAAGAAGTTGCGAAACAGAAATTAGATTAAAATTCAGATTTCCAACTAAAGCAACATTCTTCAAAGAGAAATAATCAGAGATGCGAATCGACCCAATACCTTGTACCTTCCCTTGACCACTATTCCTAAAAGTGATGTATTCCTTGGAGCTCGAGGGAGAGAGGCTAGAGAACCATCTGCGGTGTCCCGTCATGTGGTGAGAACATCCTAAATCCATGATCCACACGTACTCCAGTCCTCGATCCTTCAAAATCAATGGTCATGAGTGGGAGCAAATGGTCGATCACCAGGTTTAGCAAAGGTGCTAAACCAGTGTCGAGCCATCTGCTCATAAGTAGGAAAGCAGAAGGAATCATATGAGTCTGGACCAAAATGCGGCTCAAAGCACGGTCCTCTGTTCTGCCTAAAATCATGGCCATGAGGTCCAAAACTGTATCCATAACGATCTGGAACTCTGCTAGAATGGAAACCACCCTCCGGAGCACGGTCATAAAAACTGTCTCCTCTACCACCACCTACACGACGTGGTCTGGCCTCTAGTCTCTCTCTACGTCGAGGAACTCTCTGTCTACCACCCTACTGGTAGAACTGCTCTTGCCCACCTCGAGCTCTCTCTGCTCGCTCAACCCGCTTCCTCCTGAAGCAAAACTCCTCAAGATGCCCGTCTCTCTGACAAAACTCACAGTGATAGGTAGGCTTCTTGGGATGTGGTTGAGGCTTGGGATTCTTAGGCTTGGTGGTGTTGGGTGTAGCATCTTTGATATGAGAGGGTCCAGGTAAAGAATCAAGAGAAGTGTGGAGAGGTTTAGGCTTTGGAACCTAGATTTGCTTATTAGGTGGAGCTTTAGGTTGTTCTAGGAACACTCCATCCATGGGCTGACTATCCTTAAAGGACTCAGTGGAGTGAGTCTTGGGATATCTCTGTTCAGGAGTCATCTTACTCCACTCCACTGCTCGGCTAATAGCACTCTCAAAATCAGCCTTGGTATAGGTGTAACCTACCCCAAACCTATCCTGTCTCTTGAACTATTGGATCATCATGCCGAGTTGTGGCTCTCTAGCACTAATCTAACTCAGGATCTGACGGAGGTAAAAGTTCTCGTTATGAACATCAGCAAACTCCTCTCTCAAGGAAGCTAACACCTCCACCTGAGATAAGCAGATCTCACACTCTTTATCAACTTCGACAGACTTCTCAGCTTTTAGCTTGATCAACTCCATTCTCATGGACAAGTAGTTCTCACAAACAGTGGGTGGAACTGACAAGGTCTCAAGCTCTAGCTTAGTCTGCTCCAACTCAGCTCTCACTCCAGCTAACTCACTCAACTGCTCATCACTCTTGGCTCTCAGCTCAGCTATACTAGCTAAATGGGAAGGGTAGTCTACACAAGATACGACGACAGTGGCATGAGCATTTTTCAGCTCCAGCTGAGCGCTTTCAAGCTCAGAGGCCATAGCGTCTCTCTCATCTACTCTCTCTGTGTACCTGGACTTAAGAGTAGTCAGATCACACAACAACACCTCACAGTTAGGGCACTCACTACTATCACCCAAGCAAGGAGAAGAAGACAGACTCTCAATCTTGCCATTCGCCATGGCAAGCTCACTCTCAAGCTCATATATCCTTTTCTTACCCCCTCTAAGCAGTTTCTCCCGATACTTCAACTCCTGACGGTTCTGTTCTAGTAAATTAACAACTTCTTGTTCATAGGAAGATACCTTCTCATCGTCGTCGGAGTCGGAGTCATCGGAGGAGCCCTTTTCTTCCTTATCCCCAAGAGCCATTGAACAGAAGCTCTTGTGAGGTCTTCGGCTATGACGCGAGCGACTCTTCGGCTTGTCCTCGAAGGCCATGAAACAGAGGCCCGCCGGATCATCCCTGTCCTTCCCCTTCCTGATCACGATCTCTTCATCACTTGAACTCGAAGATGAGGAGGAGGACGAAGATCTCTTGGAGTAGCTTTTCTTCATCTCGGCGAAGAAGGCCTTGTCTCGCTTCTTCTTCTCACGCATGTAGTCCTTCAAAGCCTTTCAAAAGAATCTTGTCTTGGGCTTGCACTTTGTGGAAGTAGAGTTGTCGTACTTGTCGGGGTCGTAGGAGTTGCCGCCGGTTCCCTTCTTGTAACTCTTCCGTTTGGGGCAGTCGGCGATAAAATGACCTGGATCACCACACTCAAAGCATCCGGACTTTGTGTCGTGTCTTTTAACCATTCGTTTATCATAGAAACATCTCACCCGGTTGTTAAACAAACACAAATCATCATCTCCTAGCGAATCAAGTTGTTCCTCGGAAATAGACATCAAGGAAAAAGCAGTACAGCTCATGGCAGTAGGATCAGCAGACGGTGTCGCAAGTGCCAGAGTCTTTGAGCCAGAACCAGTGAGATTTGATCTCAACTGGATATCGACCTCTGAGGCCTTGAGCTTACTAAAAAGCTCTGCGATAGTCAAGGTATCATAAGAAGTGCTCTCAACAATAGAAGAAACCTTGATCTCCCAGATCTTAGGGTTCAAGGTATGGAGAACCTTAAGCGCCTGTTCATGATTTGAGACCAGCTGATCACGCTCGGCCTTATTGACGCGAAGTTTGTTAATGATCGATTGAAATCGACCAAACAAAGCCTCAACAGTCTCACCCGGCTTTTGTGAGAAATTTTCATACTCACGCTGGCAGGTCTGATAGAGCCTAGCCTTGACCTGAGTTGTCCCCTCATGGTGTGCCGGGAGGGTAGCCCAGATCTCTCGAGTAGTGGTGAGATGGCTAACACGCTCAAACTCACTAGGACCTAGACCAGAAAATAAAATGTTCACCGCTTTACTATTGTTTTGATGCTGGGCAATTACATATACAACAGTACCCTCAGCAATAGGCACTATGGTAAAAGTAGGATGAACACAAATCTCCCATATGTCCGAACTCTAGCTCATAAGATAGGCTCGCATGCGAGTCTTCCAATAAGTGTAGCCAGAAGCTTCAAGGGACGAGATTTTACCAGAAGACGTCATGATCACTACCTTGGTTTAGAACCGGTTAAGGTATGGGAAAAACCCTAACCTCGCTCTGATACCACTTGTAGGACCGAAAGTAGCGACCAGAGAGGGGTGAATGGGCGCCTAAAAATTTCTTGCTAAACTATGTTCTAATCCCAACACCCAAACGAACTTAACCAGACAAATAATATTAGCTAAGCAAATTACTGGAACTAAAATTGTCTAGCCAAAAAATAACGGGTGTCTCAATTGAAATGATATTAAAGATAAAATAAATAAAAATACTGTAGTAAATAAAAACACTTAGATAAATCACGAAATATTTATATTTCAGTCTAGAAATAAAATACTAATCAAATAAATAAACCATGGATCATTAAAAATTAATTCAGAAATAAACCCAAAGTATTGCACGTAGAACTAGACTAAAAATATTACTGCGACTAATAATTTTTTCTTTTTATATGAGCAGATTAAAAAACACTTAAATAAATAATACGAGATAAGTAATAAAAATTTAACAGATTAAAAAATTAACTGCGAGATTAATTTTTATGCTAATACTAATAAAAACTAGCAGATAAAATTAACTACGAAATAACTAACAGATTTAAACTAATTAAAAATTAGGAGATAATAAACTTACCTACATCGCCGTTCGAGTCACCGCGCGTAGAAAATCCGGGAGGTAGTTGCAGCTCCGTGCGCCGCGTGCGCTTGGAAAACTCCCACCGAAACCTTCACGTCGATGCAGTGTGTTGCTGCACCTTCTTCAGTCGGCAGGGCCCACGTGTGGACTGCTGTGCAAATTTTCTTGAAGTATTCACCCGGTAATCTCCTGCACGAAGCATGCGCCTGCGAAGACTGGCTGCTAGCGCACCGCTTCTGCCAGGCTATTGCTGGCTGCTGCACTGCAGCATTGCTGCATCAAAAAGCGTCGTGGAAGAAACAATCTGCCGACGTGCGCCTGCTGCCAGGGAATCCAGCCAAAAACTTCGCCTGCGCGTGCTGCTATGGGAAATGCTACGCCGGCTGCTGCTTTTCACCAGCATGCGCTGCAGGCTGCCGTGGGGCCCGCGGCCTAGCTCTAGCCCGCTGCAGACTTGCTGCCGAGCCTGTGCGCCTGGGGATCACGCCGACGTCACAAGCCGACGCGCGTGATGAAGGATTTCTGCCGGCCGAAAAAAAAACGGAAAGAAGAAGATTGCTGCGGCGGAAAAAGGTTGGACAGTAGATTGATCTCGGGAACAAAAAATTAACAGTCACCCTATCCCTAGGGGGGTATGGGCCTATTTATAGGCGACTCCTAATACATGAAAAATACTAATTTACCCCTAAGATAAATTACACTAACTCTATAATAAAATCCCAAATTACTAAAATACCCTTAGAAAAATCAACTGACACAAATAAAAATATTCTGGACTTAAAAACTAAATATTAATATCCTAAAAACAAAATAATCATAGGTTGTCAGTTTTGCGCCGAAACTGACAAAGCGTCCACCGTCTTCGCACCGGTTACCCGGATTGGACAGACCCGATCCCGCAGCTTCCTCAGCCCGGCAATCACTCACCGTCCGTGTACCTGAGTCAAACCCAGTCAACAGACTAGTGGATCCTCTGCCGCTCCTAGCCCATGTAACCGGATTGGGCCAGCTCAACTCCGCGGCTCCTCTGTCCGGCTGTCGCTCGCTGCCCGTGTACCTGAGTCACACGCGCCTCAGACACGGCAGGTCTTCATGTCTCCTTCTTTGACTTCCGTTGACAATCACTCATCACATCTGGAGTATAAAACCCATGTTCTTCAACATGGTTTCTCAACACACACTGAAAAACACACTTCGCACACACTGATCACTCACACACTTCCAAAAACACCACAATGCACAAACTCAAACCAGGAAGAAGTGGAGTACAAAGAAATCAAGACATGCAGTGCAAAACAAGCATAAAGTTCAAGCAGTAAATGAAGAACATAATCAAAGTTTAATTGCTTGAATAGGGAATACAAAATGAACTCACAGACTGAATACAAGAGTGGCGGCTAGCTCTAGAGTTCTGAAAATGGCTGCTCAAAAGTGTTCCTGATGTCTAGCTAGCCTACACTATTTATAGACACTATTCAGCCATGTGAGTTGACTACTTTACCCCTAGGGTTTACACTATTTTTGTCTCTCTCAGACAGGGGGTACAGATGGTAGTCTACTTTATTTGGAGGCTTCTTTTGTCAGCTTCACAGAGGAGACAACATCAGCTTTTGCAGAGCAGACATGATCAACCTTTGCAGTTTTGGAGTCTTCTGAAGCCCCCCCTTCGCATGCGAGGTGTGCGGTAGCTTCGGCGAGAAGCTTGGAGCTAGACGACCTTTGCTTCACAGAAGTCTCCCTTCGATACAGTGACGGTTTTGAGCCGAAGCCGTCAAAGCACTTGAGCCTTCGCACCATCACCTCCGGAGTGGAGCACCACGGCTTCGCAGCTACTCCTAGCTCAAACTCTGTTAGTCCGTGTACCGAAGCCATGCATGACCAACGTACCTCAAGTCAGCCATACTTCGAAGCCCCACCTTCAGAGTACCACCCTTCGAAGTCCCTTCTTCATCCAAGGCCTCCGCATAAAACATTCCATGAGCACTTTGTCGCAGTGTCTCTCCCCGAGCATACTTCTCGACGAATCTCACCCGGACCATGCCTTCGATGCACCTTGACTTCTGAGACCTCCATTGGGTATCACTTCGAGTGCCTCCATCTGGAACACACTTCGAACTCCTTGCCTCAATGCTGAGGACTTCGTCCACCATACTTGGAATTTACTCCGTCCGGAGCACACTTCGAAGTGCCTCGCCTCCGAGGACTTTTCCTCGGGGTACCTTCAGTCGGATCCACCCTCCGCACTCTCTGCCTTCGCTTGGCGCAACTTGACCCGAGAACCAACCTTGACCCCACACAGCCTTCGTGACTGAGCTCCCCGCTCGCCTGCATCAAGCCTCCCGCTTGACCCAAGTTCACTTGCTGCGAACCGTCCGTCGCCTCCGAAGTCACTTGCGCACCACCGACAAATAGACAAGCATTTGTAGTACCCCAAAGACCTCTCCGGGTAAACAACCTCTGGTACACATTCCGGTGTACCGCCCAAAATACTGAACCCTTCGGTACACAAGACACCCTGTTCTATCGGACCCCTACGACAGACACACTCCGCTGCCACAGCCATAGCAACCAGACCCACCGAACCCTTCGGTGAAATACCCTTTGAACCCCTTCAGAGGGACCCTTTGAATCCAGAAGGTAAATCCTGTCACTCACTCATAACAGACTCCGAAACCAACCCTTGGTTTCTCAAAACCTTTTGCCACCAATCGTGCCTTATAGATGTGAACATTTCCATCAACGTCTATCTTTTTCTTGAAGATCCATTTGCACTCAATAGTTTTTACACCATCAGGTGGATCAACCAAGTTCCAAACTTGGTTTACTCGCATGGACTCTAACTTGGATCCAATGGCTCCAAGCCATTTCTTAGAGTCTGGTCCCATCACTACTTCCGCATAAGTCTTGGGCTCGTCGTCGTGGTCAAGAACATCGCGATGCCCAGTGGTCAAGAACATGTACCTCTCTAGCGCATGGACTACCCTGCCAGGCCTTCGTGGGGATGACACATGTACAACAGGCTTCGCAACAATTTTCTCATCCTGTTGTTGTTCAGTGGGATCTGGAACACTTTCCAGCGGCTCTCAAACCTCTTCGAGATGTACCGACCTCCCACTAACTCCTTTTGAGAGATACTCTTTCTTAAGGAATACACCATTTCAAGCGACAAACACTTTGTCCTCTTCTCTATTATAGAAATAGTATCATATGGTTTCCCTTGGATACCCCACAAAGAAGCACTTGTTAGACTTAAGACTGAGCTTGTCAGACGTCGTACATTTGACATATGACTCACATCCCAAATCTTTAGAAAAGACAAACTGTGACACCTCCCAGACCACATCTCATATGGTGTCTTCTCTACTGACTTAGATGGAATTCTATTAATTGTGAAAGTTGTGGTTTCTAGAGCGTGACCCCAAAAGGATAATGGAAGATCAGTGTGACTCATCATGGATCACACCATGTCAAACAAAGTGCGGTTTCTCTGCTCGAACACCCCATTCCATTGAGGTGTGACGGGTGGACTCAGCTGTGGAATAATTCCACACTGCTTCAGATGATCACTAAACTCATGGCTCAAATATTCACCCCCATGATCAGATCATAGAAATTTTATTGTTTTGCCCGTATGATTTTGTACTTCATTCTGGAACTCCTTGAACTTTTTGAAAGATTCTCACTTATGCCTCATCAAGTAGACATAGCCATATCTACTAAAGTCATCGGTAAAAGTGATAAAGTACTAAAAACCTTTCCTAGTCGTGTGACTCATTGGACCACACACATCAGTATGTACTATGGTCAATAGCTCACTCGCCCTCTTACTTTGTTCTGTGAAAGGCGTCTTTGTCATTTTGCCAAGTAAGCAAGACTCGCATGTGTCATGTGATTCAAAATCAAATGACTCCAAAAGTCCATCACTATGGAGCTTCTACATGCGCTAATCATTTATATGACCTAAACGACAATGCCAGATGTAGATAGGATTTAAATCATTGAGTCATTGTTTCTTAGTACTAATGTTATAAATGTGTGCATCATCAAGACTCAGAATATACAATCCATTCACTAATGGACAAACACCATAGATCATGCAATTCGAAAATATTGAACAACTCTTATTCTTTATTACGAATTCAAAACCATCTTCCTCTAAATATGAAAAAGAGATAATGTTTCTGCCTAAGGCGGGAATGAAATAATAATTATTTAACTCCAAAACTAGTCCTAATGATAGCCACGGTAAATAAACGCTGATGGCCAACGCTGCAACCTTTGCACCATTCTTGACACAGATATCTAGCTCGCCACTTGCACACTTTCTTACTCTACTCAGCCCCTGCAACGATTTGCAAGTATGAGTCATCGATACAGTATCAAATATCAATGAACCATTTGAACGAGTAGCAAGATTAATTTCAATAACATTAATCCCTGAAGAGGATGTCCCACTTCCCTCCTTGTTCTTCTGCTCTTCCAGGTACACCTTGCAATTGCGCTTCCAATGCCCAGGCTTGTGGCAATGGTGGCACACATCAGAGTTGGCAGGACTTCGTACTAGAGATCGAATCTGTAGTCTTAGCCTTTTTCCTCCTCCTCTTTTTGCTCCCCTTCTAAACCAACATCACTTGATTAGGAGATTTCTTCATACTCTCCTCAGCAGTTTTAAGCATCCCATGCCACTCAGCTAGTATCTTCTCCAATCCAACCATGTTATAATTCATGATGAACGACTCAATGCTCATTGGGAGCGACTGGAGAATGACATCAATAGCTAGGTATGGATCAAGTGGAGTGCCTAGTCTCTCTAGAGTATCTACGCAACCAATCATCTTGATCACATGAGGGCTCACTAGGCTCCCTTGAGCCAGCCTACTACCAAACAAGCATTTAGACACATTGTATCTCTCTGCCCGTGCTTGGTTCTGAAACATGCCCTTAAGATCTATGATCATATTGTAAGTATCATGTTCCTCATATTGTTTCTGAAACTCAGAGGACATGCAGGTAAGCATCATACAACTGAAATCCACGGAATCACTAGCATGCTTCTCATAAGCACGCTTGTCTGCTACAGAAGCATCCTATCCTGGTTCATCAGGGTGAGGTTACTCCAGAACATAATCCTTTTTCTCTTATTTAAGAACAATTCTCAAATTTCAATACCAATACATAAAGTTTGTTCCATATAATTTCCCACGTTCGAACCCATATAATTTCCATATAATTACATGGGCCGAAGCACCGTAGAAATGACATGCAAGCCGTGATGTAGATGTCCACGAGGGTCTCTATTGGAGCAACACCTCCATGGAGTTCACACATACAGGGATGGAGAACCTCCCACGGCAGCATGCTAGCACCGCACGTGAGAGATAGGGATCCTTGATCTCAACGATTGAGATCAAAAAAGGAAGTAGAGGAGTCTTTGGTGGCTAGGTCTAATCTAGGCTTTTTCCTTGGTTCCAAGACGTCCTCCTCATCTCCTTTTATAGGGCTGAGAGCCCCCTGGTCGTATCTATCTCGAAAACCTCAAAACCGTAACAGATCCAATCTGTTTGCCCACGTCGGAACTTCCGACAGGGTATTTTAGGTCTCCCGATACAATACGACACACAATAGATCCAATCTGTTATCGCCCACCTCGGAACTTTCAATACCATATTGGAACTTCCAATCAGTACAAAATTCCCTGATTCCGAATCAAAACTTCTGGCTCGTTGGAACTTTCAATACCATATCAGAACTTTCGAAGCAACATTTGCTCTATGTATCGAGACTAGAAAATAACCGGAACTTCTGATACTTCCTATCGGAACTTCTGATACATGGAATTTTCTTGGGCATATCCTTCATTGTGTACCTCGCACATCACCACTTTGGATTCTTCGGTACTTATGCACTTGAGGAGAACTCCATCGGCCGTCTGACGGTACAAATCTTCACTTAGAAACACATACTTGGTTGCTTGATACCTGAGTTTTCTTGGCGCCAATGCCGAAGGGTTTTTCATATAATTAATGATATCATACCTCGAATCATCGACTTATATCTCTGTGATTTCTACCTCAATCGACCTAGCCATCGGCTTATATCCTGATGCCATTTGGGATGTGAGTGAGGGTCACACTTCGGAAGTTTGCCATTATAGTTCAGCAGCGATCATGGTACTCTTTTAGTATATCGTACTTGCACTCGTACTCATCTGACAACTGCTTCATAATTAACAGAGAGTCTCCGAGAATCTCGACTGTATCGGCACCCACTTCTTCCAGTAACTGCAATCCCACCAGTCCGGCCTCATATTCAGCTTGGTTATTGGTGGAGAAGGGCTTGATAGTGTATGCAAACTCAAATGGTGCCCCCGAGGGGAGATGATTACCGAGCCAATGCCACACCCTTGCCGACACACTGATCCATCAAAGAACAATGTCCATGGTGTCGTCTCAATGTGGATCACTCCCTTGTTCCTGTGTTGAACTATGAAATCGGTTATCGCTTGCCCTTTTACTGCCTTAGCCGATTCATAACTGAGATCAAATTCGATTAGAGCGAGGACCCATTTTCCGATACGTCCTTTTAACACTAGGGCCGATAGCATATATTTAATGACATCGTCCTTACATACTACGGTGCACTCTATCGAGAGCAAGTAATGCCTCAATTTGGTGCACGCGAAGTACAAACATAAACAAAATATCTCCACAACGGGGTACCGGGTCTCGGCGTCTAGTAGTCTTCTGCTGAGATAGAATATCACCCTCTCTTTCTTTTCGACCTCGTGAATCAGAACCGCTCCAATAGCTTCACTGTCGGATGACAAATATATAGCCTGAATGGAGTCCCCTTCTGTGGCAGCATCAATATTGGCGGTGAAATTAGGTACTGCTTGATCTCATCAAACACTCTCTGCTGCTTATCTCGCCATGTGAATTCCTGGTCGAGCTTCAACTTTAACAATGGAGTGAATGACTCTATTTTCTTTGAGAAACTCGCTATGAATCTTCTGAGGAAATTTATCTACCAGATAAATGACTGTAATTTAGTTTTATCAATATGGGGTTGGGTATTCTTGATTGCCTCGATACTACGCTGGTTGATCTCGGTCCCTCTTTCGTGCACGATAAAGCCTAGGAACTTCCCTGTCGACACAACAAAAGCACACTTTTTGGGATTCATCTTCAATCCGTATTTCCTGACCCTTTCTAAAACTTGACGTAGATTGACCACGTGGTCTTGGATGCTGCTTGATTTAACCACAACATCATCAATGTATATCTCTACTAACATGCCGATCAAGTCATGGGAAATATAATTCATGGCTCTCTGGTAAGTTGCTTTGGTGTTCTTCAAGCCGAAGGTCATCACTACCCACTCATATAACCCGGTGGCCCCTGGGCACTGAAAAATCGTTTTATGAATATCTTCATCAGCCATGAAAATCTGATTATAGCCTGCATTCCCATCCATGAAGCTGATGATCTTGTGACCAGATGCATCATCCACCAACAAATTCACGGTCGGCATTGGGTACTCATCTTTTGGGATCACTCTATTCAGGTCTTTGAAATCAACACAAATTCTGAGCTTCCCACTTTTCTTCCATACTAGTACTATATTTGACACCCATTCTGCATATCAGCATGGTCTTATGAATCCTGCATCGTATAACCTTGTTACCTCGGACTTGATATTTGGGTATATCTCCACCTTGAATCGCTAAGGTGACTGCTTAAACGGTCGATATCCCCTTTTTATTGACAGCCGATGTTCTACGATTGATCAGCTTAAAGCTGGCATCTCATGATACTCTCATGCAAAATAATCCTGATATTCCCGTAGCAACGTGATTAGTTCACTCTTTATCTCATCGGGAAGTTGAGAACTTATGAAGGTTGGCCTCAGCCTGTCACCGGGTCTGATGTCTACTTCTTGAAGTTCATCGGCTACGGCGAAACCTTGGCCAAGTTTACCCTCTGTTTCATCGATGTCATCTTCATATGATGAACTTGGGTTGTTTACTGTGGATTGGTTCAACCCCGCCATCTGTTACTCCAATGGTGTTACTATTTTGAGTCTCGTCTGACCGACGGGCGAAGTCTGGTGTCCCACCAAGCATGCCAAAAAGCGTGTTGGAGCATTTTTTTGTCACACTTTGACACACACATGACCTGGGAGATCTTCTTAACTCTAGTGCTGGTCCTACGTTCTTAGAAAAAAGGGTTTAAGGCATGCCAATCAGTTTGACCCTGCAACTGATAAGGAAATAGGGAATAATATCAATAGCATAGCCTATCGGTTATCGAGCCGATGACCACAATGAGGATAAGATAATCTTGGATTATTACGTCGATCGGGCGAGCGTGCCATCGATTGATGAGATATGCAGTTTACACATATGGGCCAATGAGTGCTTTTCGATGGCGAATAATATATGGAATTGAATTGAAGATAACCTATCGGCTTGTACTCCGACATAAATAAATAAAACATGCCAGATAATAGGTCTATATCATGAAGATCATTACAATAACTAGATCGTACCTAACCAAGACATTAGCTAATCACGATGATCTTAATAATATGTAAAAGTATCAAACATGCTTTATTTAGATGAATGGTATACAACATGAAAAAGATACAATAACAGAAGATGTCAGACTTAACCGATGAAGCCTCAAACTACCACACCTAGATCACATCAATCTAAGAGATCAATCTGATGCAGACTTAGACCTAGATAATACACCGAGATAAACCGGTGACTGTACTATTTTGACGTTCACCTCAAGAGATCAAATTGATACAGCTGTGAGGATACTGACCTAGTCGATACGGTCGTCGGGGGTAGCAGGACTCACCTCTTCACCGGAGATTGAAATCATGCAGCCTAGCTCTGAGTGTCGAATCCCGCTGGGATTAACGTTGGGAGGCCAAGGGTGGCGATGCACCGAGTAGTTGTTGAAATAGATGTGCTTTTTAACCTAACTAAGGGGTACATATTTATAGTCTAGAGACTTGTCGTCCAAGTATTCTATCTTAACTTATTTTGGATAATCTTCATCTTATCATCATCGGTTCCTCCATATCCAGCCATGTTGTAACAAACATGCTTCTTTGACCATATTTGACCAGACCTACTTTGACTTCTTTTGACCGCGCGACATTCCTGGTGGGCCTTGGGCTTTACCAAATCTTGGCATCAACAACTTCATAGCCCATTGCACCCCTGGTCGATGAAACTCCAAAAAAGATAAACAATGAGTAAAAGCAGTAGACGAACCAAGAAGAACCGAAGAAATAGGAGAATGCCAAAAGTTTACCTTGGGGATCATGTCGATGGTGGCCATCGTTGGTGTTGCCGGCGTGCGGGTCGGCAAAGAAAAAGATGATGACGAATGGCGATGGTCGTAAGAACATGGCGGTGAGCTCGGGGGCAAGAATGAATAGTGGGCAGAAAGCGTAAAGAAGAAGGTGGAGTGACCGAGGTACTTATAAAGCAAGAAGTAACTCATCATCAGCCAGGTCAAGCTGATTCGGCCGGATCTAGTGGGGACACCTGCAACGTTCGACAAAATCTAATCATGAGTATAATTTTCAAAGCACCGAGATCTTTGCAGACCCAAGATTAGAGGAACCGAATCTTCGGTTTAAAGAAGACCAACACAAAACTATGTGGGATGAAGCCTGGTCCGATGTCGCCACGAAGAAACGTAAATGCGTCAAACCAGACAACACCCAACGCAGTCGTGAATGGCC
The DNA here is from genome assembly GCA_019279435.1 of Zizania palustris. Lineage (NCBI taxonomy): Eukaryota > Viridiplantae > Streptophyta > Magnoliopsida > Poales > Poaceae > Zizania > Zizania palustris. Next base: position 70,521,198 of record JAAALK010000287.1, on the reverse strand, counting down.
GAAGATGAGGAAGCAAAAAAATGAGAGAAAATTATGAAGCCAGAACCCTGGGTGAAGTTATAAAGGTGCTAGAAGATAAAGAGTTTCGGTTGGCAATTAAAGAGAAGGGATCATGCGGATAGTCGTTCGAGAAGACGTGGTAGCAGGGGGGTAATGATGGCTGGTAATTTTGAAGCATCGGAAGCCACTTAATGCTCCAAAACTGGGGGCATGTGTTGATGCCAAGATTTTGTAAATCTTAGGTCCCACCAAGGATGTCGTACAGTCAACAAAAGTTAAGGAATGTCCGGACAAATATGGTCAAAGAAGCCCGTTCATTACAGCATGGTCGAATATGAAGGAGCCAATGATGAGAAGATGAAGTTTTATCCAGAATCGGTTAGGATAGATTGCTTGGATGACAAGTCTCTGAACTATAAATATGTATCCCTTAGTTAGGTCAAAAAACAAAACTCTGTCAAACAACTACTCGACGCATTGCCACCCTTAGCTTCCTAAGGTTAATCCCGGCGGGATTCGATACTTGGAGTTGGGCTGCATCATTCCGATCTTCGATGAAGAGGTGAGTCTCGTCACCCCCGACGATCGTATCGACTAGGTCAGTGTCCTTATGGCATCGGTTGAAATAGTACGGTCGCCGGTTTATCTCGGTGTGTCAGCTAGGTCTATGTCTACATCAGTTTGATCTCTTAGATTGATGTGATTTAGGTGTGGTAGTTTGAGGCTTCATCGGTTGAGTCTGGTATCTCTTTCTATTGTACTTTTTTCATGGTGTATACCGTTTATCTAAATAAAGCGTGCCCAATACTTTGAAGTATTATTAAGTTCATCGTGACTAGCTATTATCTTGGTTAGGTCCAATCTTGTTATTGTGATGATTTTGATAATACAAACATGTTATCTGGCATGTTTTATTTACCTATCTCAATTCAGAGTCATATTCTATCCGCTATCGGGGGATGCTCATCGGCCTATACGCGTAAATTACCTATCTCATCGGCTGATGGTGCATTCATCCCGATTGCCCTACTAGGTCATCGTCCTTGTGGCCAATCAGCGTTATTAATTCATAGTATTATATCCTTACCACAATCATCGGCTTGGCAGCCGATAGGCTTTGCTACTAACGATATTTCCTCTATTTCCTTATCAGTTGTAGGGACAAACTGATTGGCATGCCTTGAATCCTTTTTCAAAGTGTGACCAAAAAAGATACCAATACGCTTTTTGGCACGCCTAGTGGGACCTTTCCAGTAACTTGGCCATGGCGGGTGAGATCAACGACGACAACATCATCCCAATCACTCTGAACATGTTGAGTGAAGATCAAAGAGCAGAGGTGCAGAGGCATGTTGATTTCTAGAAGATATGCCTACAAGCCTACAAAATGACTCGGTCAGGTCCTATCCAGAGGGACCCGCTACCAATACCGGCTCCGGCTATAGGAACTAGCCAGCTAATAGAGAGCCCTCACGCCAGTCTCCATGAAATTATTGATCAAGAAATTCATCACACGCTAGTAAATCAGTTTGGGACATTGGTCAACACCCTTCACATGTTGATCAAAAAGACAATTGATGGCACAGTAGCTGATGGGCCACTATAAGGCCCAACGTATTTCCCTGATGGCCAGACAAGACTACTACAAAATACACAACATACTCAACCGGTGCCACAACCACAAGGGCCGATGAGGCTGGAGCAGCCGGGCACCCCATTTGGACATGAGGGAAACAAGACAACCCAACCGCTGGTGCCCGCACAGGGTTCACTACAGAGCACATCATATGGCCTTGAAAGAGGTGTGTTGGTGCCACTTCCAATGTCTGACCCAAGGTTGCCAAGACAATAGATGCCTCAAGTGACATACGACATTGCAAGGAACGTACTGCCAGACCTCGTGCCATCAAGGGGGGCACCCGACGGTATTCCTCCAGGGTATCATCGAACCACATACTATGGGGAACCGCCGTATAATGATGAAGGACAATACATGTATAATGTTGCTCAGCCAGACCAATATCAGTAGACCCCAATACTTGATCGACACCCTATGCCGAAACATCAGGAAGACAATTGGGTGAATCGGATAACGGAGGTTATTCGAGACCATTTTAGGTTGAAGCCCAAAGAACAAACATACATGTATCAGTGATCATATCCATAATGATTTGATCGAGTAAAGGAATGGCTGAGATTTATTAGATGGTAGATGATGGTAAAGTAAATAATCTGTCAATTATATAGTGATGATGATATGATATGATAATAATAATACTAATAATTAGAGGCACCAAGGTGATGATGATATGCAAAGGAATTGGGGATTGGAGAAGCACTTAACAGTTTATAATCCAGTCCAATTTATGCAAAAGGATCATTAATTTATACTTATGATGAAAAATTTCACTTAAGTGTGCTCACTTGTGTGCTCAAGATTAACCTCGATAAAAGGCACAATTCTTGTTGTACCTTGCTTATTTACGCCGCCTTGATGTTTCGAGCCTCAAGCATGGTCATCAGGAATTTAGGTTTATTCTTCAGGATCTCTCTAAATGATATGCACGAAATCTGCAGGTTTATCATTGTTGGCGTAAAAGATTACGCTAACAGGTTTCTGTAGAAAAGAAACTAACAAACGAAGTGTTTGCGGAGCAAACTGTTCTAAGCCTCCGAAAGGATAATAACTTAGAATAGTTCGAAAGTGTGTATTGATTCACTTGTAATCGGTCCTTATTACAGGGTAAAACGGGGGGTATTTATAGGCCCAAACATTAAGGAAAAGACCTATTTACCCCTCTGTTACAACCGACATTAAGGAAACTATTAGGTTTCCTTAATAGGGCTAAAATGGTAAAAGACTAATCTAATAGGATAGAAGATAAGTCTTCCATCTTAGCTGGCAGAAAAGATCCTGGAAGGCTTTGGTTCGAAAATATACTTCGAACCAATGCCAGTCTTCGGACTCCGAACGAGGTTCCAAGCCACCTTCGAAGATGACCTTCGGACTATCTTCGAACTGGTTGGCTGTCTTCATGTTGCTTTGGCAATAACTCCGAAGATGGGATATTTTCCCCCAACAGTAGCCCCTCGAATACGCTTCTCCGTTCGACCTGTAACGTTAGGAGAGCAGTATACGGAAAGAAAAGATAACCAATCATAGGGGTTATTGATTTTTGTTTTATCTCCGAAATACATGAAGATATGAACTTCGAATCAGTCATAAGGTAATTACTTTTCGAACTATCTTAGAACTGACTCAGGAAGTTCGAAAGTCTTTTTAGACTTAGAAAATATAACCGTTAGTTTCTGTTTCTAACGGAGTTATACGAGGCGTTATTTTCGGAGGAAAATAACAGGCGGGAATGCGAAAGGGCAGAGTCCAAACGGTAACAAACGGAAAGTTTTAGGCTATAAATAAAGAACTCTGGAACTTACTCGATTACCTTTTCACCGCTCGCTCCCAGTCAAAAGCCCTTTGAGTTCTTGAGTTCTTGAGTTCTTGAGCCCTAACCTTCGAGTTCTTGAGCCCTAGTTCCCGTTCTCTCAAGTTGATCCGGCAATCGCGATGGTGAAGACCAAAGGATCTGCGCCACCTTCGACCTTGGCTCGGCAGCAGGCAGCCGCAGCAGCAGCGGCGGCAACATTGGCGGCGGCACCCTCGATGCAGGCGGCAATGTCCATGGCGGCAGGGGGGAGAAATCCCCAAATCCCCGATGACCAAGGTCTGTGCCCTCCATCGACCAAATATTTGGATCAGTCCTTTGAACTGGGACCTTCGACCTGCAAAAGAGAGTCCTTGGCAATCACAGCAGGGGGTAGGATTAGTAATGGGGTAATGATTCGGAAGCCGGGCAAAGAATCAATTCCATCACCGAGACCCGGAGAAGTTGTGGTGTTCGAAGCTTTTTTCGAAGCGGGCTTGGGCCTCCCTGCTGTAGATTTCTTGACCGAAGTCCTTGACTTGTTTCATGTAACCCTCCCCCAGCTGTCTCCGAATGCTGTAGCTAGATTAGCTATCTTCGAATGGGCCCTGAGAGCCGAAGGTTGTGAGGGGAGGGCTGAAGTCTTCGCAGCACTGCATAGAGCAACTTGTCAGCCGAAGACTTCCGTAGGCTCCGGAGGTGAAAAAGTATTGGTTGCCTTCGGAAGCATCAATTTTAGGCTTCGTGATGAATATGCACTGCAATTCCCTGCCAAGGCCATCAATGCTAGATGGTACACCGATTGGGTTCTGAGGTGGTTTTATGCTGAAGTTGGAGTGGGTAGTCCTCTGGCTGGTCCCCTCAAGGAAATCCAGTTCCGAAAGGAAGCCTTAGTGCAACCTGACGAAGGTCAACTCGAAGCTCGCCTCAACTTACTTCAGAAAATCAGCAAAAGGTTGAGCATGCGGGACTTGGCCGAAGAGTTCATCGGACTTCAAATTCCTCCGTTGATGGCCAACTGGCCTATCGTCTTCGAAGATGACTCGGAAGGCGGTCTTCGCAAGATAAACTATACTTCGAGCCCTGCAGGTAACTTCGAAACCAACATGCATAATACATATTTACTTCGAAGAAAGATTAACTTGAGTTATTTTTTAGCTTCTTCAGCCCCTATTACTTCAGAGAAAATTATAAGGGCTTCGGAGAAGATCTTGGGTGCTCCAACTCCGTCAGAAAAGGAATGGCGAATCAAATTAATCGGAAGTTGGGAGCGATCTAACAGAGTATGGGGAATGTTGGAGTTAACTCCGCCCCCTCTGATGGACTGGGTGCCGCAAGAGAAAGGACCCAAGAAGAGAGTAGCCGAAGCTGGAGCATCTAGCTCCGCAAGGACTCCGACGAAGAAGGTGGCTCGGAAGCCGAAAAACCTCGCACCTTCGAGCTCAAGAGCTTCGGCTTCTAGCTCTAAAGAAGACGAAGGTACTTTACTAGTAAGATTAATTGACGAAGATGCAGCTCAACGAAGTATTCTCATTGAAGACACTGCAGGTATTCCGGAGCCTCAAGCCAACATCGAAGAAGCAAGAGCTCCGGATACCCAGGGAGAACAAATCGAAGCCCCTATGGGTGTGAATGAGGCCGAAGTGCCTGCGAACATACCGGAGTCAGGAGACAATGTTGATCAACCAATGACTTCGGTAGTTCAGGAAGACACAACTCAGGCCGGAGTTCCAGCGGATGAAGAGGGAGTCGAAGTCACTATGGCTTCGATTCTCGAAGAAGTAACGAGGGCTCTTCAGGACGATGCTCCTGTAGCCCAAGATTTAACGGCTGATTCGGATGAGGACTACACTTATGATCCTCCGATCAGCCCGGTGCTCGATATTCCAGAGAATATCGAAGGTAAATTTTGCTTAATTCTTATCAATTTTTGCAAAATTATACAATGTGTAATATTTTTGGTTTTTCAGAGCCTCCTGTTGTCGAAGTATCCCCCGAAGATACAACTCTAAGACCTTCGACAACTTCGGGCCCGCAACCGGGAATTGCTCTACCGGGGCCTGGAAGAGGAAAAAGACACATCGAGCCCCTCCCAGCTCAAGGATCGACTTCATCTGAGTCAACGGACGAAAGTGAATCGACTGAGGGGGGGCCATCTTCTGAAGTTCCAAGGGCCTCGGAAGAGACCTCCGGACCTTCGCTAAGCAGGGCTGACCAGAAAGCTTCGAAACTGCTTCCTCTCCTAACTCCTTTTTTGGAGGAGAAAACCGGACTTGGGACTTTGGTTAAACCTTTGGGTGAAGCCAGTCGCCAAGTCGGGGAAACAGAACTGGTAGCCCGCTTAAGCAGAGTGAAGGGTTCGGAGCTTAACCTTGCTGTGGAGAGAGCAGCTTATCAGGTATAAAGCATCTTCGAACCAAATAATGAATTATATATGAATAATTTCTTATTCTCGTTTTTCTTTTTCTTAGCAAGCAGTCTTAGCCCGCGCTGCAGCTTTGTCGAATGAAAACGAAATCGCTCAACTTCGGGAAGAGAACGAAACTCTTCAAAGAAATCTTAACTTCTCCGAAGGTCGAGTATCTCAAATGGACAATGTGATAATAGCAGAGCGAAGGGCTAGGCAAAGCTTGGAAGCTGCAAGGAAAGAGCTCGAAGCAGAAAGAGTTGTGCTTCGAGCGGAGATTGAAAGACTGCGGACGGAGGATGCTGCGAAGGACTCCGCACTTGTAAGGCTACAAGAAGAGGCTGGCCAGCTCCTAACTCAAAAGAATGCTTTGGCTACGGAGAACGCTAGAATCTCCGGAATTTTAACTGAAACAACTTCGGCCAAGGATATGCTTATCGAAGAAAAGGTTAAGTCTGAGAAGGTGGCTTCGGAGGTCATCGAACAGATGTTAAGTGTCTTGGAGTACTTCGGTACTACTGGATCACTACCTTCGGATGACAATGTAACTCTGCTGCGCCGGCTAAAGAGGATCCAAGGAGCAGCGAAGCAAATGAAGACGGCAGGCATACGTTATGGAGAACTCTCCGGACAAGTGTCTGCCCTTGGAATACTTCGCTACTACGAGGATTTGGGCCGATCAATCACTCCGAGCGCACAGGGCTCCATCATCTTCGACGACGACCGACTTTTAAAACCTTCCGAAGGTGTAGCTGTTGCTTGGCGAGCCTTCCAGACTTCATGGAGAGCCGAAGGTCGATCTGCGATCAAGGCTTGGATTGACGAAGGCCAACGCCAAAAGCAAGTTCGGAGCCAAGCTTCGAGCAGTCAGCCTCCTCCGAACCCGCAGGTTTAGAATTATTTAGGATTTTTTTATTATGTAAAGCTGATGCTTGTAAACATTTATCAATGAAAATCTTGTTTGTCATATTTTTAGGCTTTGCCTCTTATGGAAGATATCGAAGTGTTAGAGCTTAACAGCGAACTTCGCTCACTGTGGAACACCTTCGAACTTCTAAAGAGTTATAAGCGTCCTCGATTTCTTATCCCTCGAGATGACTCCGGCGTTATTGCGCCCGAAGTAATCAAAGACATATTGTCTTATATTAAAGAGGAAGATAAAAAGAGCGACGCAAACACCTCGTCTTCTGAAGACACTAATTGGTCCGAAGACGAAGGTGAAGCCCAAAATAAAAGATCTGAAGATCTTAGAAGCTGGGAGAGAAGCCCCGAGCGGCTTCGAACTTGGGCCGAGCTTCAACAAGAACAGAAGGATTTTAGAGCTTCGAAGGGGAGGAAGAGAGTTAAACGTAAAGTTCTTAGAACTTCCGATGTTGGAACTAGTCGTTCCACCCCTAGCTCTCGGGACCGAAGAGGTCTCCGATTCCTTCTTGGTATAGATACCAATTTTTCGTGATGTAATTTGTACATACATTTGTTTTGATAATGAATGCCGATTTAAAATTGTCTCCATATTTACTAGCCCCTCTTTGGGCATAAGCAACTTCGAACTGTATTCGAAGATGGTTATGCGCAAAGAAAAAACTTCGGAGTACAAATTTTTGGGGGTTCGGAGCCCCTCTGTCATTTTTAAAGATCTTTTGAAATCTTATGAAATATCTTCGACTATTTGCAGTCAGAAGAATGGTAACTTGGTACCTTTGTTTGCTTTTTCGAAAGAAATCAATTAAGATAACTTCGAGGACATTTTAATGTCTTAAGAATTTTGTCGCTTTGGACTTATATGAACAGACATTCGGAGCTCATGGCTGAAATGCTGTTTTGCTTTAGCCACCTTCGGCTGTTTTTTGCGGAAATCTACCAGCCGGAGCTTGGATTTCGCAGAAATTGTAGCCACCTTCGGCTATTTTTGCAGAAGTCTACCAGCCGGAGCTTGGACTTCGCAGGATTTGGCCACTTGGGCTCTTTTTTGCAGAAGTCTACCAGCCGGAGCTTGGACTTCGCAGAATTTGGCCACCTACGGCTCTTTTTACGGAAGTCTGACAAGCTGCAGCTTGGACTCCGCAGATTTTGGCCACCTTCGGCTCTTTTTACGGAAGTCTACCAGCCGAAGCTTGGACTCCGCAGATTTTGGCCACCTTCGGCTCTTTTTACGGAAGTCTACCAGCCGAAGCTTGGACTCCGTAGAGTGTGGTTTTGGGCTCTTTTACGGATGCCTACAAGCCGATGGCCTGGGCTCCGGATTATGTCAGCCCCCACACCGGAGGCTTCGACTTTATGGGTACGAAGTCCGGAAATACAACCCTGCTTAATACACTTCCCTCTCGAACGACTTCTGTCCCAGCGCGTCCGCTCGGGAGACTAGGAGCGTCAAGGGGAAGGCACGCTACAGGATGTATGCTTTATTAATTTAGAGGTGATTACAAGCGAATTACAAGGAGCCCTTATGCGAAGTATCGCTTTAGGTGCTCCGCATGCCAAGTATGTGCTAACTCTTCACCTTCTAAATTAGCTAATTTAAATGAACCAGGGCGCCCCGAGCGGACGATTAGATATGGACCTTCCCATTTATTGCCTAACTTCCCTGGTGCTATAATGCTTCGTAGAACAAGATGGCCCGGTCTTAACTCGCTGAGCTTAACCTTCGGGTCATACCAAGTCTTCGTCTGCTGATGATACTTTGATAAATTAGCTACAGCTCGAAGCCTTGTCTCTTCTGACAAATCTAACGAAGCTTGTCTTTCTTCTTCGATGTCTGGTTCGGTGCTGCGAAGTGATCCTCCTTTGAGCTCCGTTGGAGTCATAGCTTCATCTCCGAATAGTAGTCTGAACGGAGTAAAACCTGTGGACCTTGTTTGCGTAGTCCGAATGGACCACAGAATCTTCGGAAGCTCTTCGGTCCACAGTCCCTTTGCTAATCCTACTATTCTTCGATTTAGCCCTGATAAGATATTTCCATTGGCTCGCTCAACTGCTCCATTTGACTGAGGATGTCTCACTGCAGCAAAACATAGTTGAATGCCTAAGTCTTCACAAAACTTCCTGAAGGGTTCTGCGTCGAACTGTGTTCCATTATCAACTGTGAGATATCTAGGCACTCCGAACCTACAAATAATGTTTTTCCAGAAGAATTTCTGTACATTATTCGAAGTGATAGCTGTTAAGGGCTCTGCTTCGACCCACTTAGAAAAATACTCAATAGCTACCACTGCGAACTTCAGATTTCCCTTTGCTAACGGAAAGGGACCGATTAGATCCATACCCCATCTGGCCATAGGCCATACCGGAGCAATGACTTGAAGAGCTGTTGGTGGGCGATGACTCCGTCGACCCATCCACTGGCATCCTTGGCAAGTGCGGACCAGGCTCTCCGCATCAGCTGTTATTGTGGGCCAATAAAGCCCCTGGCGAAGTGCTTTTCCTGCCAGAGCTCTAGGGGCTAAATGACTTCCACAAAGGCCTTCGTGAATTTCTCGAAGAATTTCTTGGCCTTCGGCTTGAGATATACATCGGAGTAGAGGGGAACATACTCCGGCCTTGTATAATATACCGTTGATTAGCTGATAATTTCTTGCTCTGAGCTTTAATCTTGACAATTGGGGCTCTTCGGGCAAATTCGTTCCTCCTTGCAAGAGTTCTATGATTGAATCCTTCCAATCTGCACTAGGAATGCAGAGAATCTCTGCAGAAGCAACTTGTGGCACCGAAGGTATATTGAGCTCCTCATAGAAAGCTTCGTCAGGCACATCCACAGCTCCGGCAGCAGCCTTCGCTAAAATGTCCGCTTGCACGTTTTCAGCTCTTGGTATACTCCGAATGGAAATACCCTTGAAATGTGCTTCGATCTTGCGAATTTCTTCCAAGTACTTTGCAAGCTGTGGATGTCGGACTTGAAAACTTTTGTCTACGTGCCCTGCTACTATCTGAGAATCTGTTTTTATAATTATCCTTGTAGCCCCTAGAGCACGTGCTTTCCGGAGTCCCAATAATATTCCTTCGTACTCCGCTATATTATTGGTAGACTTAAAGTTGAGTCTTGCGGAGTACATTGCTCTTTGTCCTGATGGAGAAATTAATACTGCCCCAATGCCTGCTCCGGATGCTTGGAAAGCTCCATCGGAGTAAACAGTCCAGACTCCGTCATCTGATTTCTCCGGAGTCAACTTCGTAGGTGGAGTCCACTCTGCTACGAAGTCTGCTAGGACTTGAGATTTGATAGCTGTCCTTGCCAGGAAAGATATGCCGAAGGGTGCTAGTTCTACTGCCCACTTTCCAATTCTTCCAGTGGAATCTTTGCTTCGGAGCATATCTCCTAAAGGATACGAAGTTGGTACAATTACATTGTGAGCCAAAAAATAATGTCTTAGCTTCCTCGAAGCCATTATCAAAGCATAAACGAACTTCTCAAGTTCGGAGTATCTTGTCTTCGCTCCTGACAATGCTTCGGATACAAAATAGACAGGATTTTGAACCAACTTCCCATTGATATCAGCTTCTCTGACAAGGACTGCGCTGACTGCTGAGCCTGTGGCTGCAAGATACAGAAGTAGGGTTTCGTCCGCAATAGGCACCGTAAGTGTAGCAAGATTGCTGAGATAATCTTTAATATCTTCGAAGCTTTTCTGACACTCCGGTGTCCATGCAAAATCTTCGGACCCTTTCAAAGCTTTAAAGATTGGCAAGCTCCTCTCCGCAGACCTTGATAAAAACCTGCTAAGTGCGGCCAGACGTCCGGTCAGCTTTTGCACTTGCTTTATATTCTCCGGAGGAGCCATCTTCTGCAGCGCAGTTATTTGAGTAGGGCTAGCTTCAATTCCCCTGCTTGAAACTAAGTACCCTAACAACTTTCCAGCCTTAGCTCCGAATATACATTTTTCGGGGTTAAGGCGGATGCCACATGCCCGAAGGCTATTGAATGTTTCTGCTAAGTCTAGGCTATGTTGGTGCTTTAAAGCACTCTTTATTACAATATCATCCATATAGGCCTCCACATTACGACCTAGTTGATGACCTAGAGCCTTAGCAACTAATCTTGAAAAAGTAGCCCCGGCATTTCTTAGGCCGAAGGGCATTCTTACATAGCAGAAGACTCCCGAAGGAGTTACAAAGCTCGTCTTGATTTCATCTTCGCGCTTTAACCATATTTGATGATAGCCGGAATACGCGTCAAGGAAGCTTAGTAACTCCGAACCTGCAGTGGAGTCAACTAGCTGATCAATTCGGGGCATGGGGTAGGGGTCACGTGGGCACGCTTTATTCAATGATGTGAAATCAATGCACATGCGCCACTTTCCGGAGGATTTTTTCCTGACGAAGACTGGGTTGGCTAACCACTCTGTATGGGCCACTTCTCTGATAATCCCAGCCTTCAACAGTTTCTCAACTTCGTCCTTAGCTAGAGCAGCTCTCTCTGCGGACATCTTCCGGAGCCCTTGTCGAACAGGCCGGGCCTTCGGGTTTACAAGCAAGCTGTGCTCAATAATATCCCGATCGACTCCGGTGATATCTTCGTCAGACCAGGCGAAGACATCCAAATTTTCTCCTACAACCTTTTCCAAGGAAGTTGCAACTTCGGGAGGTAAATCTTTACCAAACTGAAAAGTGTATTCTTTACCATCTTTGACAATGATCTTCGTTGCAATCTCTCCTTCGGGACTTGGTCTTGGAAACGATTTCTTCGAAGCTTCGGAGGAGGCTGAAAAAATTTCTCCATTTTCTTGGACACTGTTTACTTGCCTCGGATCAAGAGGAGGACCATGACCATATTCTGCTCTCCGAGCTATGGCTTGATCTCCGAAGACTGTCAGAACTCCTGATTGTGTGGGCATCTTCATGCACAAGTAATTGTGATGCGCCACAGCTCCGAACTGATTCAACATGCCTCGGCCAAAGATAACATTATAAGCATACGGGGCATCTACCACATCAAAGATAACTTCCTCAGTTCGGGCTAGTAAACCTTCTCCGAAGGTTACTTCCAGGCCTATCTGGCCAAGTGCATCTAGCGGAGGTCCTGCGAAGCCTTGCAAAGGACGAGCCGCTGGGAGAAGATGCTTTCGGGAGATGCATAACTGATCGAAGGCTTGTACAAATATGATATCTGCCGAGCTACCTCCGTCGATTAGCACCCTTCGGACTTCAGTTCCGGCAATATCAGCAGTGATAACCAATGGATCTGCGTGCGGGAACTTGATACCAGCTGCATCCTCCGCAGAGAAAGATATTGGAACATGGGACCACTCCGGCATTGCAGCTGCAGATGACGAAGTCCCAATGTGGCCCACTTCTCGGACATACTCCCTTCGCTGTCTCTTGGACATGCTTCCGAGGGTACCTCCTCCGGAGATAGGGAGAACTACTCTCTTCCCTCTATCTTGCCCTTCTTCTTGCTTCGGAGGTGGCATAACATTGGCCACCGGAGGGTTCCTTGCAGCATCAAGATTTTCTATCCGCGCCACAGCCTGGACCGGCTCCGAGCGCACTGCTGCTGCTGGACTTCGGTCGGTACTACCTCGACCTGAAGTTCTCTCCAAGTATTCTCCCCGAAGGGTAAGAATAGCCTTGCAGGTATCAGTTGCATGGCTTCGGTTCTCTCCATGGATACAGCAAAAAAGGGTCTGGCCCTTGCCAGCCGTTTTCCCTGGCGGCCTCCAGCCGCCGGACTTGTTCCCTGCAGACTGTGGAGCTCTTGGTGCAAACTTCTGCGGGGGTGCAATGTTTAAGACCTCAGAGCGAGGGTGCTTTTGCCCTCTTCTTCTATCATGTTGCACTTCGGGGACTGGTTCTTGTGGCTGAGCCGAAGTCTTCACCTCTGCTTTAACTTCTGTCAACACTGTCGAAGTAGCAGTAGTCCTCCGAAGCCAACCTTCTTCCGACTTCGAGTACTCCTCGAAGTACGACATCAACTGTGATACTGTGGTGATGCTCTTCCGATGCAATTTATCCAAAAGGCCTTTATGACTGACGCCTTCCCGAGCCGCATCAACCACCGAGGATGTGGACAGCCCCCGAATTTGCGACTTCGTGTGAGCGAAGCGCTTGAAGTACTGCCTCAATGTTTCTCCGGGGAGCTGTTTCACTTGGAAAAGGCTTCCTGTCGACATGGGGGGCACGAAGGTGCCCTGAAAGTTACTTATGAACTTCCTTTTCAACTGTACCCATGACGTGATTGATCCTGGTTTTAAAGACCAGAACCATCTCAACGCCACTCCTTCGAGGGCTAACGGGAAGCACTTCGCCATAGTTTCTCTGTCTCCGCCACTAGCCTCGATTGCTAGGGCATAAGAACGCGCAAACTCACTGGGATCTTCGTCTCCGGCATACTTGCTAAGCTTCGAAGCTTTGAACCTTGGATCGAAGCGAACCTTCTGAAGCTCGGGATGCAACGGAGATTCATCGTCGTAAGAGGCGTTCTCCGGGGCTTCGGGATAGTCAAGATCGTCGTCTTCGTGCACTTCGGGGATAGCTGGGGTGGCTTGAGGGCGAAGCCTGTTCGTAGCCTCCTGTCGCCACCTCGCTACCTCGGCTTGAAGATTGGCCATTTGAGTGGCCATGTCTCCAAGGCTATCTTCATCTCCTCCGGAAGGACCTTCCGGGTCTTGAGAACTGGTATGATCAGTTCCGATCGGAATGGAGGGTGGCAGAGTGGCTCCGGGCGGTCGGAGTGTAAAAGGGGTTGGTGGAGAGGTTTCGTATCCTCGAGGGATAGAAGCCCCTTGCGGAGTTTGAGGTGGAGGGATAGTCGAAGACCCTCCGACTTCAACTGTGTCGAAGGGTATCTCTCCGGAGATCCGAGAGGACCTCCGAGTGGGATTGCGAGGTGCGCTCCGCTTAGGAGGCATGATGCAAGAGGTTGGTAGAGAACAAAGTTTTTTGGACTAAGTTCCCCACGGACGGCGCCAACTGTTGGCGTAAAAGATTACGCTAACAGGTTTCTGTAGAAAAGAAACTAACAAACGAAGTGTTTGCGGAGCAAACTGTTCTAAGCCTCCGAAAGGATAATAACTTAGAATAGTTCGAAAGTGTGTATTGATTCACTTGTAATCGGTCCTTATTACAGGGTAAAACGGGGGGTATTTATAGGCCCAAACATTAAGGAAAAGACCTATTTACCCCTCTGTTACAACCGACATTAAGGAAACTATTAGGTTTCCTTAATAGGGCTAAAATGGTAAAAGACTAATCTAATAGGATAGAAGATAAGTCTTCCATCTTAGCTGGCAGAAAAGATCCTGGAAGGCTTTGGTTCGAAAATATACTTCGAACCAATGCCAGTCTTCGGACTCCGAACGAGGTTCCAAGCCACCTTCGAAGATGACCTTCGGACTATCTTCGAACTGGTTGGCTGTCTTCATGTTGCTTTGGCAATAACTCCGAAGATGGGATATTTTCCCCCAACAATCATGATAAATTCCAACCTTGAAATCCATTACTACAGATTTATTTTAACAAGCATGCAAAGATAAAGAATACAAGTGGTCTCTTGCAAATTTTTCAAGGGTGATGATGCAAGAAATATCTTGCAGTTTTTTTCAAGTTTGAGACTTTAAGGACAAAATAAAATCATATCCTTGCTCTTCTTCCTCTCTAGCTAGTTTCATTTTCTCTTCCTCATCCTCGTCATCGTCCTCTTCTTTGGAGATGAGGACATCACCAGCTGGGATATTACCATGCATATGCTTTATAATAAACAACCCAAGGTGCATGCATATGTAGATCGTCATAACGACAACAATGTGTGTTACTTATTCAGTCCGAAGCCCATGGGCCTTGTAATCGAGTTGTATTCATCTAGGTTTCTCTTTGGACGACCCCACACATCCCTAGCCTCTTAAATACCCCCTATATATAAAAGTAGCCGGCCCTAGCAAACTTGGTTGTTTATTTTCGAAATTATATTGATTCAGATTGAAGTGCTATTTCGCCTTCTACTGTTTATCACGAATTCCTCTATGTTTTGATCAGGAATTTTACCTCCACCACTTTGTTTCGATCTGGTGTGTTTGCTACTGGGAAATTCAAGTGTTATCTGCTGTTCCATTGGGAATTAGGAGATAGCAGCACCGCTTCGTGGCCGGCGGCTACGTGCGCAAGTGTGTGGTGTTGCGAATATCTATAGGGTTGAGATCTGTTGTATTGGCAGCAGGGGAATAACCGGATAATCGTCAGCATCTCACAAGTTATCCTCCATCTACATCAAGCTTAGCGAGAAGATCGGGCCACCCCGTATCATCTTGGTATCGGAGCACTGGGTTTACTCGGTGAGCAACATTAATCTTTAGTTAGGTTTTAATTTATGTCCCATCTAGAAAAAGCCACAAAAATTATTAGGTTTAGATTTGTTTCCATAGCCTAGATTGCATCGATTCATCTATTTTTTTGCCGGTCGTAGTCCTTCTTTCGCGTAACTTTTATCTATTTTTTCTAAACTGAGTTATAGAGTTTAAGTTTCAATCTTATCTTGCTATTTTTGTCGGAGTTAAGAGTCTAACTGGAAGGTTTCAGCATCTATTTAGTTGGTGGAAATTTCATTTTTAGATTGTGTTATTGCTGTTTGTTCCATCTGAGTCCACATAAATCCCTCTCTTTTTCGATTGAGAAACATAGAAAGTCAATCTGTTGCGTATGAGTTTTTTCCCTAACCCACGAGACTAACATATTGACAACTCCAGGGATTGCTCACTTAAGTTTGTTAAGTGTTTCTTGTTATTGGCAGTGCTAAGTTTTACTCCATTGCGAAAATAAAAATTTGAGTTGGCCAAATACACAAAAAAAAGAAGAGGAAGAAGTGTTATGTCCAAAGTGTATCGAAAAAAGAAGGAAGGAAGGAAGAAAGAAAAGTGGTCGAAAATGTTTAATTTTGTTTGGAGTTTTTATTTGAAGTTTCAACTTTTGTTCTGCCTCTTTCGTTTCACTAGTAAATGTGAGCAATCATGTGCCCCTTATTTGAGTTATTGCTAGCATCTCTCCCTGTGCGTTGCAACATGAGCATTACTTCGACATTGATTTTAAGCTCATCACTAATGTTGCAATTGCCCCATTTATCTCCACTTGTGTGTTTCTAATTGAGTCATGTGTCATACGAACAACACTAGGATTGGTGAGTTGGTGTTGTTAGGTCTCCCAACCGAACTCCACTATATACCCTAGTCCGTTGTGTGATAGTTTTCACCCTTGGTATTTGCTTCATCATATATGTGCATGTTCTGCTCGTACAAGCCAATAAGCTACTCTAATTCACTTTGGAACGGTAAGATACATTGTTTTCTTTCAGTTGAGAGAGTTGAGAGTCGTCTCACATATATCCCAATTTTTTCTTCTTGTTTTGTTTATTTATTTTGTGTCTTCTAAATAATGTCTTCCGAGGACGAGTGTATTAATATTTTGCAGAAAAAGGATCTTGCTTCGCTGGTGCATTGGAATGAATATGAAGCACTCCGCGATCACTTGAAGGTAAAAATTGACTATGTTGTTAAACTGTTTTCTACTGATTTGCAGAAAGTAAAGTTGAAAGTATATGTCGTTGTTTATACGGTTCAAGCAGCACAAAGGCAAGTGACAGCACTTCAACGTTCTATCACAGACTTAACATATGTTGTAGCAACCTTGCAAACATCGTTTGATTGTCAACACAATCAGCAACATGTGGATGAATCTGATGATGATGGAGAGACAAGTGTTTATAATGTTCAACATGGCCGTGACAATGGAGGTCATGACAATGGATGCCATGGAAATGGAGGTTGTGGCAATGAAGTCTGTGGTTCTGTTCGTCGTCTAAAGTTTGATGTCGATGTTGCATTGGCTAACCGTGTAGATGATAGACTAGGCAAACTAAAATTTTCTATACCCATGTTTGCAGGGACTACTGATGTTGAAGAATACCTCACTTGGGAGTTAAAGATGGAAAAGTTTTGACACCTACATGATTATATAGAGAATAGAAAAATCAAGTTGGCATCTTCTAAATTTTCTAGTTATGTTTTGCGTTGGTGGGATAATCTAGGGCATACGAGACAAGAAGATGGTGAACCAACAATTGTTACATGGAGAACTATGAAGGAAGTCATGTGTGAGCATTTTGTTCCTCGCAAATATATCCCCTCTCAATATGACAAATTGCAGAATTTGAAGCAAGGTATTATGATTGTGGATGCTTATTATCAAGAGATGAAGTTGATCATGCAGCGAGCTAGAGTACGTGAACAGCCTGGGCAGACAATGCAACGTTTTATTTCAGGGTTAACATACAACATCAAGCTCATTGTTCAACATCACAAATATGATGACATGACAGATTTGTTACACCAAGCACGTAAGGTTGAACTTCATATTGCTGAAGACATCAATGTTGCTTGTCGTTCCATTGCAGTTAGAGGTCATTTTTCTTCTAGACCGACTAGTGGAGCGCATTGTCTAAATAAAAAGGAAATGTTGGTCAATGAGGATTTAGAGTATGAGACATGTGTTGATGTTGTTCTTTCCATCTGAGATTACTTTGAGGATAATGCCAACACAACAAATAGTGGATGAATCTAAACAAAAATTCGAGTTGAATTCTGATATGACGGAGTTTCGCAAGGATCCCACTTTTGTTCCACGAGAGTTCATGTGCAGGGGTGAGATTTTGATTACTAATGACATGACCTCTCCCTCTCTTGGTGTTTCTACTGTTTTGAAGAAATTTTGTGACGTGTTTCCGGAGGAGTTATTTGCTGGTTTGCCACCATTACGAGCTATGGAGCAAATAGTGGAACCTATTTCTGTAATTCCTTTATCATAAGATGATTTTGATGTTATTCCTTTTGATAAAGAAGAGTTGTGCAATACTTCACTTATATTTGTTTCACAACTAGTGAATGAACATGTTGGTTTTTCCGCCGAATATTTAAATGATTTGATACATGTTGTTCACATTGCTAGTGAAAAGGAAGAAAAGGAAGAACAAAAATTGTTATCTTCTTTAAATACTTGAGGTTATATTGAATTTGATAATCTTTATGAACTTAGTGCTTTAAATGAGAAATTATTCACTAAAACTAACTTAACATGTCCTGATTATATCACTTTTCATGTAATTGGCAAATATAATGATAAAGGAGTATACTTTTTGCATCGAGTTTATATATCTTCTGATTTGAAATTGCACGTAAAGCCTAAAAATAATGATTTCGAGCAAGGTGTTTTAACTAATCCTATTATCTCGAGACTCTCTTGTTCTGATTTAAATACACAAGTTGGTTTTCAAGAAGGAGAGTGTGATGAGTTGTTCAACAACACCACAATCTTCTCTTCTTTCATCAAGGATGATTCTTCACTAACACTTGAACAACGGAATGCTAAGGTGAGTTGGTTTCCTCCTACTCTCAACGTAATAAAAGAACAAGTGACATTGCACAATGATACTTTTTTCTAGGAGCTACAATGACTACAAATACAAGAACAAACCGAGGATGGTTTGTAGTTAAGAAGGAAAGATGATGAGGACATCATCAGCTAGAATATTATCATGCATATACTTTATAATAAACAACCCAAGGTGCATGCATTCTATATTAGATTTATATTTTATTTATTTGAACCATATACGCTATACCATAAAATATGTTGCTATTCAATTGCAGAAATACTTACATGGATAAAGAGACATGTTGAGAGCACATCAAAGCATTGGAACATCATGGAAGTTGATTGGGGACCAAGTCAAGGCCATCCAAAGATAATATACAAGTTTGGGACATTACCTTTGTGCCAAGAGAAGGTGGAGATAAAGTTTTACACGTCTTGGACTCGGACTGCAGGGATAACACCACATTAAAACGTGCATAACTTTTACATGGAAGCTTCAATTTGAATGATCTTGGACTCTTTGGAAAGCTTGAGAAGTCCTCTTTCCAACCGATCTAGCTACACCTATAGATTCTATCTGAGCAGATTGCCATAACAACAACAATGTGTGTTACTTATTTAGTCCGAAGCCCATGGGCCTTGTAACCGAGTTGTATTCATCTAGGTTTCTCTTTGGATGACCCCCACACGTCCCTAGCCTCTTAAATACCTCATATATATATAGAAGTAACCGACCCTAGCAAACTTGGCTGTTTATTTTCGAGATTAGATTGATTCAGATTGAAGTGCTATTCTGCCTTCTATTGTTTATCACGAATTCCTCTTTGTTTCGATCAGGAATTTTACCTCCACCACTTTGTTTTGATCTAGTGTGTTTGCTACTGGGAAATTCAAGTGTTATATGTTGTTCCATTGAGAATTAGGAGATAGCAGCACCGCTTCGTGGCCGGCGGCTACGTGCGCAAGTGTGTGGTGTTGCGAATATCTATAGTGTTGAGATATGTTGCATTGGCTGCAGGAGAATATCCGGATAATCGTCAACGTCTCACAAGCTATCATCCATCTACATCAAAGTCAAAGAGAAGATAGGGCCACCCCGTATCATTTGGCCTCATCCTCGCCTCCTTTTTCAGCCCTATCGCCCTCTTCCGCGCCGTGAAACACGCCTCTAGTTCATCTATCCCGTCGTCGCTGCCACCAGAGGATCCAGAGCGACAGCAGACGATGAGTAGAGGTGGGAGTTTGCCTGCAACTTCAGAAGCATAGCGTCCGTGGAGGAGCATGTCCACCACCGCTCATCGTAGTGGGGGATTCTATGTCGGGAGTGGCGCGGGGACTACAACTGTCGTCGTCACAGGGCAGAATCGAGTTGGGGTGTGGAGGCATGGGAGGAGATGAAGCCGCTTGGTTCAATTTTTTTTGAAATGGATGATTCCGAATGTATATGAATTTTTTTTATTAAAATCACTCCATTATATCTAATTTTAAGTCAAATACATATAAAATGAAATAGAATTCTCGCTTTCACCGAACTCCTAAATCAAACTCTATAACCAGATTGATATTCGCGCACCTTCTCTTTCCTCTCGACTCCCGTCGTCAATCGAACGCGGGCGAGCGGGCGACAAGGGAGGACGAAGGAGAAAGGAAAGCGTAGGAGCCGGGCGACCCGAGCGCGACCGCCCGCCCACCCGCCTAACCCGCGACCAAGATTTCTCGCCTCCTCCATTTGCGTCGAACTCCCGTGGACTCTAGCTTACCTACGTCGAGCGTCGGCCCGGCGCACTGATCTGCTTGCCCCTGCCTCCCCAGGTTCGTCTCGAATTCGTTCGCGTTGCTGCCCGTTTCGCCCCGTTAGTTCCGTGGTTTGTTGGTCCACGCTTTCGCTTGGGTTTGGAGCTACGTGGGGAAATGGCCAGATCTCTCTGGAGATTGGAGGCTGTCGGTGATGCTAGATCTGGCAGATGTTGTGCGGTAGCCGCCGCGAATTTGCCACCTACCCGGTTCGCTTAGATTGCTATTGTTGTTTTCGTTGTTGGAGTTGTTCGCGCTGTTCGTGCTGGATTCCTCTGATATGCTGTTCGCTTACCTTTCGGGGCGGTTGGGTTGGATGCCTGGTAATGCTTCAAACCCAAACGGAAATGTTAGTGATGATCATTGTTTGGGTCTCATAGACGAATTGTACAGGGCTTCTACCGAGGAGGAGGGAGCTGGGCAGAAGCTAGATTCCGAAAGGCGCCATGAAGAAAGTATTCGATCAAACTGTCCGAGACTTGTACGTGATTTTAGTGCCCTCTTATCGTACATCGTGTGCAGTTTGTGCTCTCTTCATTTGCCAGTATAGCAGATTTGCTTCGTAATTCAGTATGTTCTGGTCTTTGTTTTTTTTTGTTTTTTTTTCAGAAAAAGAGAGGTGAACAAGAAGGTCCTCAAGGTGCCTGGTATAGAACAAAAGGTCAGAGAGATCTCTGTTGCGGGATTTAACTGATTGCTCTGTTTTTCAATTATCATGAAGCATAGTTGTGACAAGAGATTGCTCTCGTCTTATTCCATTTTGCTCAATGGCCTCATACAGATTCTTGATGCTACCAGCAACGAGCCGTGGGGCCCACATGGATCACTGCTGGCAGAAATTGCCCAAGCAACACATAACTAGTATGTTATTCGGGATTTTGTCATTTGGTCTCCTCGGCAACAAACAAAACTCAATTTTCCTTGTGCTAATGTGCTTTGCACGTTTGCAGCCATGAGTATCAGATGGTCATGAATGTTGTGTGGAAGAGGATCAATGACACGGGTAAAAATTGGCGGCATATTTATAAGGTGTGTTTCCTTATTTGCCTTTCTCCTTAACCATCACTGTTCTCTCCGTATAGAGACCGAAGTGGAAATAATCACAACAATATGTAGGGCAGTTCACTCTGATGCTATACTATGCTGACATGTAGGGATTGATTGTCCTGGATTACCTGGTTGCTCACGGTACGGAGCGAGTTATTGATGACATAAGGGAGCATTCTTACCAGATATCGGTATTGCTGTAAATCATCTTTCTGTATCATATGCTTAATGTAGTTCCATGTTAAGTTTGGTACATTATCGTAACTGCATGGTGTTCATTAACTTTATGATTATAATTGCAGACACTAGCTGATTTCCAGTATATCGATTCAAGTGGGAGAGATCAAGGTAGCAATGTACGACGGAAATCCCAGAGCCTTGTTAGTTTAGTTAACGATAAAGAAAGAATACAAGAAGTTAGGCAGAAAGCACTTGCTACCAAGGACAAGTGAGTGCGCTAATGACTTTATGTTATGTAGTGTTTTTTGGACATATATTTCCCTCTGTTGTACCAACTACCAACTGCTTTTCTGATTTCATATGAAGGTACCGGAGTGCATTTGCCACCAGCGGAACACACAGAGGCACAGGTGGATATGGTGGTTATGACAACGATCGCCATGAAGGAAGCTATGGCAGTAGGTATGATAACAGAAATGGCTATGGGGGAGAAAGAGAATATGGATATAGGGATGATGACAGATATGGTGGTGCTGGAAGTACTCCCAATCAGGAAGGAGATCGTTATTCTAGGGATTCTAATGAGCGCTATGGTAGAGACAGAGACGATGAGTACAAAGGAAGTCATAGCAACCATGAATATGCAGAAGGATCAGGTCGAAGGAGCTATGGACAAGAGAGGGATTCATATGGGGATGATGAAGCTTATTCATCCCGGTCTGTTTCGCTGCCTTGTCTGAATTTAATTTCTTACACGGTGTCCATAGTGGAGTCGATAAATAACCTATAAGATAGTTTAATATAGTCGGATTTAGTTTCTTATGGTTCTTTAGAGACCCTAAGTAACATACTTTCATTTCCATTGCAGTGGCCGAGGAAGCAATGCTGATGGGCCTACTCAGGATGAGAGGTAAATGATGGAGAAATTTCAAGTTCATTACATTTTTTAGCAGGTTATCTTACTATGTTCTGGTACCTGCTTTGATAGGTCCATAGAGCAGAAGCCTTCTAACCAGCAGATTACTTCACAAGAGACGTCACAAGACAATGTTCATAATGAACGGTATGTATTCTAAGTTACAATGTTTAACCTGTAGACACTAGACAGCACAACAATCTCTGATTTCTGAACTACTGTTCAATATCAGAAATGGAGGAACTGTGCCTGTGCCGGTTGTTGCACCGAAGGTGTCTTCCCCTTCTGCTCCTGCAATAAGTGTATCCCTGGATCAGGTGAATGGTGTCCACGATATCACTGTGGAAGATGTACCTGCACCACCACCTGCTCATGCTGAAGCTAATGGTTTTGATGAGTTTGATCCTCGTGGATCAGTACCAGGTATAGTTTTTTCTTTTTTGACATATTGCATATTTACATCACATATACATCAAAATTCCAAATTAATGGAAAGCATAGGCATAATAATTTATTTCCTGATATGTTTATGAAGAGGACAACTGTAGCAGGAGGCCAGGAATGATTCCTATTCAGGCATTATGCTGCTAAAATTATCTTTTGGTAGGAGTTAAGTACTAATGTTTGTTTTTTGTTCAACATTTGCATCCCTTGTCAGATGCCTTGCCTCTAGTGAGCCCCTCACCAGCAGTGAATAACTTGGAGATGGATTTATTCGGATCAGATCCTACTAGTGTGTTGGCTTTGGTATCTGTGCCTCAGTCAATCGCCACCCTAAATGTCGCGCCATCAGCAAATTCTGGCTTTGAGACTAACAGTTTTATGGGCATGCCACCAACTTCTACTGGATTCAGTGAGGTATGCATCTACAGAACTTAGGGCCATTCACAATACTTATGATCTGTTCTAATGGTGGCTATCATAGTTGTCATGGCGTCGCTTAGGTGTCGCCTAAGTGTCGATTAGGTGTCGGGGCAGACTCCAGTGAACGCCACGGCAAACGACTCACCACAGTAGAATGTGGCGTCCACCTAAGCGCATATGGCACCGGATGGACGCCATATTCATTCACGGCGATGCCAGGAGCGACAGCGACCTGATGGGCTTCTGTGACAAGCCGCACCTCCATAAAATACCAAAGAAAACCCTAAGCTCTGCACCTCTTTCTCCCGTTTGGTTTGCGCTGCTCGCTCCGCCTGCACCTGCTGCTCCCTCCGCTGGATCCGTTCCCCATCGTCTGGATCCATTTCCTGGCCGCCGGATCCACGCCCCCGCCGATGGATCTGCGCCGCCGCCGCGTCGAGACCACGCCTCGCCGTCGGGATCGTGCGCCATGTGTGGGGGTTGGCCTTGCCTCCCTGCTCTACTCTGTTTTTCCCTCCCCGCTCTGCTCTGTTTGTCCCTCCCCGCTCTGCCCAGTTTGTCCCTCCCTGCTTTGCACTCCTTCTTGATTAGGGTTTAGGGTTTTGCCCTTTTGCTTTTGCTTTTGCTGTGCTAGAAAATAATACCTTCTATCTTTGTTCTGTTTTGCTGTGTTGGAAATAAATCTGCTCTGTTTTTGTTAAAAATAAATATGCTCTGTTTTTTGGTAATAAATATGCTCATGCCATGAATAGGCTTTCCATGTATTGATAATTTCCATACGCAAAGCTTTCTATATATTGATGATTTCTGTATATGACTAATCAGCTTCCCATATATTAATTATTTCTATATATAATTGATCAACTTTCCATGTATTGATATTTTCCATATATAATTTACCAGTTTTCCATATATTGATGATTTCCATATATAACCGATCAGCTCCTACCATTTATAAGATTTCCATACATAGCTATTTGATTGCCTCCTTTGGCTTATGTATGTTTGTTTATACTGAATGACATATGGACTTGTCTGACTATTTATATTTCATATGGTTCTAAATTTAATTTCCTATTATTCCAAAATTATTGTGACATGTACATTTACGTTAAGTGAGTATGGCGTCGCCTCGCCGCATGCCATACTCGCCTAAAAGGTGTGAAGGTAGTTTGGCGCCTCGCCTCGCCGTGCCGTCGTAACAACTATGGTGGCTATCTATGTAGCCCAAATACGCGAATACGGATACGCGATACTTCGACACAACATTTTCCAAAAAACATGGATACAACGATACACGCATATATATATAATTAGTAATACATATAAAAACAAGTTAACAACCATAGAAACATAATAACACAATTCTTAGTTCAATACTTCAACATGAAAATAAACACACACAACTAGATATGTGTTCTTAGATAATAACATCCTCACATGACAAACTGACATAATTAAGTAGCAAATGTGACAATCCAACATAATTAAGTAGCAAATCAAAACAAGTTTAAATGTTCAACAATCAAACTAGCACTAGAGAAGAACAATTCATGCATTCTCCGATGGCCTTACACCATCATTAGGTAAATCTAATGCATTGATATCCTCAATTAGCCTCTCTAAGTTTGGTTCATCCAAAGAGAGTTGTGCTTGTTGAAGAAAATCAGCACCACCATTAAGATCAGTGTCATGACTATCTCCTCCAATATCCCACATTGCTGATGGGACTTGGCAGTAATCTTTAGATTTCCTCGAAAGAAGACGTAAGTTTTGATGTGCAAACACTAAATCCTCGGCACGTCTAGGATTAAGTCTACAATAATATTAATTGTGATCAATTATAAATAGGTGAGTATGTGACGCAAATAAAGAAAAATGGCAAAAGAATGATTGGAATAAAGACCTATTTCTGATTGAACTATGGATCAACGCATATGTGCTTCAGTTTCTTTCATCACAAGAAGATGATGTTGGTTGCCCAAGTAATTTCAATGCCATTTTTTTCAACTCAAGAGCACTAGTACCATGAATTCCCCACCATTGTTTTGGCTCATAATGAAGTCTATCCTCAAGTGAATCAAATGAATTAAATCCAGTGCCAAACAAAGAGAAATCAACGTACTGTTGCTTGATCTTTTTTAATTCATCACCAAAAAAGAACCTCCTAAAGCATTCGCTTCTCATTTCTGAAATCTCTTGATCCATATGAGGTACTTGGCGATTTAGAACCTCATTAATCCATTCTTCAGTATAATACCCAACAAACATGTGAATAAGGAACAAGTCAGACAATGTGAAGTGTGCTACTTTATTAATGTAAAGAAGATAGAATTGACTTTATTGGGATTTAATGAGTGTGCCAAGCAATGCAATAAGGTATTACTTTTTTCCCATCTACTCACTAATATCTCATTAATTGCAGAGTAAAAGATGGAGTGCTCATGTGGTTGTTTTCTCTCATGACGATAAATAACAACCTTGACCTTCTCTATCATTGTATCCCGTATCTCATATATCAAATGGAGACATGGTCTATCAGTATCAACTGCACGAATCATAGAATATATTGGCTTTGTGAAATCAAGGATGTAGCAAACACTATCCCACCAAATATCATTTACCACTTTCTCTTTGACAAAAGCTGCTTGGCCTAAATTATCTTCCCTATATGTGGTCCATCTTTCACTCATTACTATTTGTGCAGGAGAATCCTTAATAGCATGGAATCTCTTCAACATCACAATGAATGATGCAAATCTAGTATCAATAATGGCAAGAAATTTCAACTTACTATATTCATTGAACATGGACAACCTCATGGAGTGATTCATGATAAAATTCTTAATAAACAAGGCATCCCCAGCAATATCACTAATCCAATTGAACTCTTCATAAAGCTCATCATCAACATTTCTAGATGCACATATATTTTTCAAGGCAAGATTTAAAGTATGAACAACACATGGTGTCCAAAAAATATGAGGATGCACTTGTTCAACCATTAGCCTAATAGCTTTGCAGTTGGCTACATTATCAATGATTACTTGCACAATGTTTCTCAAAAAAAAAATGATTACTTGCACAACATTTTGTGCTCCAATCTCATCAATTACAGCTAATATCTTTTCAGCAATATACTCCTTAATTTTTCCTTCAGTATTGATTGCTCTAATAAACATTGGACCATCTTCTGTTATAGCCATAAAATTTAATAGTGGACGCCTCTGTGCATTTGACCATCCATTTGATACAATGATCACACCTTTTGAGCTCCATGTTGACTTAATAGATTGCAACATTCTCTCTACATGTGTCTTTTTGTTATGTGGGGAAAGCAGTATTCCAGGAGAGCTCAAAGGGAAAGTCCATCCGACCAGATTAGTGGCTAGAATGGCACTATAGATGAGCTATTAGCCGCACCATTAGTGGATGCTAAATACAGTAAGCTATTGAAATAAGATTGGGAGTGATTCAAGGTGTAATTTCAGCCTAATGGCTATGTAAGCCGCATGGCACCCAAGGAAGAAGGCAAGCAAGAAATTATCTATCTCATGTGTCTCTTTTCTCCGACAAAATAGGGAGCCGAGGGGAAAAACCTCGCTCCAGCTCTACCAGCGGCTACGCCCTACGTAGTCAAGGTTCTCCACCACCCAATCCACCCTTACCAGTCAACCGATGCCATAACATCTTGGTATCAGATTCCAGGCAATCCTTGCTGACTAGCCCACTGCCAGCCGCTGTCACGGTGTCCTCCGGTATGGCTGACCCGACCATCGCAGAACTTGTTGCACTAGTCAAGACCTTGGCCGAAACGGTGGAGTCCCTGAAGACATCCGTCGAAGAACTCAAACAGGAGCGCCACACTGAATCCTCATTGGCCGGCGCAAGAGCTCTTGCCACCAGAGATCCACACCATGATCGACCCCCTAGATTCCAGAAAATGGATTTTCCGAAGTACGATGGCAAGACTGACCCTCTGGCGTTCATCAACCGGTGTGAATCTTACTTCCATCAGCAACCAGGACCATTTTTAGGCCCTCCTACCGCGCACAGGAAGACTATCAGAGGCCCAAAGAGTTCAACTCTTCACTGTTGGCCTTCAACCACCGCTGAACCTCGATGTCGAAATCCATAATCCATAGTCCCTGTCGGTCGCCATGAGTCTTGCAAGGAAACTGGAACTACGCGGCCAGGTGGCTGCTCCGGTCACCCAACAGAAGTTCACCGGCCGTGGTGCGCTGGCTACACCAAAGGCTCCTCCTGCCTCCACTACCCAAGCCGGGCACCAGAATACAACGGTCAGTGGAAGGCTGACCAGTCAAGAAGCTTTCCCAGTATGAGATGGAGGAACGCCGATGTCTCGGGCTTTGCTACAACTGCAATGAGAAGTTCAGTCGCGGACACAACAAAGTTTGCCCTCGTCTCTTCTTGCTAGAGTTGGATGATGTGGAGGAGGGTGATCTGGAGGATACAGTGGCACCAGAGGACGTACCACTCATCTCTCTACACACAATTGCCAGTGTTTGGACTACTGAGACCATGAAGGTCCTGATCACCATGGGAGAGGCCGATCTCCACGCCTTGTTGGACTCAGGCTCCACCCATAAGTTCATCGCAGAAGACGGTGTGGGTGCCACCGACCTCACTCCCCAACGCCGATACACCCTATCCGTCATCGTCGCAAACGGGAAGTGCGTGCCAAGCGGTGGGTTGTTCTGCAACGCTCCATTCAGCGTTGAGTAGGAGCAGTTCCAGGCTGATTTCTCTATCCTGCCACTTGTCGGCTATGACGTTGTCTTAGGCACTCAGTGGCTGGCCACGTTGGGGCCCTTGCTATGGGATTTTGGCAAACTAACCTTGCAGTTTTGGTGTGGTTCAAGACCTGTTTGTTGGCATGGCGTGGCGGGACCAAACAGCCCATGCTTGCATACGGCAACGGGTGGCAATCTTCTTGAGGCACTGCTAGAGGACTTCCAGGAAGTTTTCGCTGAACCAACAAGGCTACCACCACCGTGTTCACACGACCACCACATCAACCTACTTCCGGGAGTTGCACCTGTGGCAGTGAGACCGTATCGCTACCCCTCAGTGCACAAGGATGAGTTGGAACGACAATGTCACTCCATGCTGCAGTAGGGACTGATTCGACCTTGCTAGTCGGCTTTCTCGTCCCAAGTGCTACTGGTCAAGAAGGTGGATGGTTCGTGGTCCTCAACTTGTTATAACTTGGAGGGGCATATCCTCCCAAGGAATGATTGGCAACATACATGAATGCTTGTCTAAAATATGGATTTCTTGCAACATTAGAAGATAATCCTGTTGTATAAACATCCTAGCAATCAAAGCATCAAGATGGCCATGAGTTTCTGAATTAAAGCTTGCTTCAATAGCTGAAGCACCTTTTCTTTTCCTACTACTCACACCTTTAGTGGGAAGTGGAATATCCTTTGGCATGTCTATGGCACTAATAGCATTAGCTCTAGCAATTTCATCTTAAAGTTATGACAAAACTGTACTCCAAAACCCTTAATCTTTAAAAGATGTGCTTTCACTCTTGCAATACTCCCATGAAAAATATGATCACAAAGTCTACATCTAGACCGTGTGTTCCCCCTTGACCCTTTTCGGTCTTCTCAAGCAACTCTATATATCTCCATAATGGCTTTCTATTGTCATCATTTGATGAAATCACTCTATTAGCACGTAGAAATTGGCTTGCCATAGTAGCATTAATTGCAAGATGATATGTATTACCACTTTCACTACCACTACCACTATTATACTCAAATGCATTTGAGCCATCAAATCCCGATCCACTATTACTATCCATCAATCTACAAATTTAACATTCACACAATCACACAAACAAGTAAAACACATCGATTATTCACTAGACAACACATCGGTACATCACATTGTAGTATTGCACAATAGTAAAAGAGAAATAATCAAAGTGAAAAAAACAAGTGAAGTGGCGAATAGAACCTGCTCCTGCTTAGGGCTCGGGCCGCTAGACTCTTGCTCTCACGGAGGCTGCTGCGGAGTGAGGAAGAAGTGCAGTTGCAGCGCTGGCCGGATCTACTCTCGGAGAGATGGAGTGCAGCAGTGCAGCCCAAGCTTCGGCGGGCGGTGGCGGCCCTAGCCCCCAAGTCGTAGTGGCACGCGGAGCCCCCAAGCGCGAGAGAGACTGAGCGCAGCAGCAGCCGATGGTGAGGCGGCGACTGGTGGCGTGGCGGCGAGATGGGATGTGGTGGCGCTCTGGAGTCTGGACTCGAGGGTGCGTTAGGGCACAGGTTAGTCACGGCTTCACGGGCGTTGGGATGTCGGGCGGAGGTAACTCTATGTGTTTCGCGTATCTGGACGAGTCTGATACATATACGATTTTTTAATTATCTGAAAAATGTAAAAAATACCAGATACGCACCGGATACGTATCCGGACGTATCCGATATGGGTGTGTGAGTTTTCTGAAGTATCTGAGCTTCATAGGTGGCTACGATGCATTTTTACACTGTGTGGCTCCTTTCATTGGCATGAATCTACTACTATTGAATACAGTGCATATAATCCTACGATTTTATTGGTTTGAATGTATTTAATTGAGTTAGGCATATATACACATATATGTTAGGTCTATATATGGATAGCTTGTTGCTTTCCTTTTTATATATGTCCTTTTGTATTCTCTTCATACATGTATATATATTGGGTCTTTGCCCTTATATCAATACAATTAAGTCATATTCATAACATGGTATTAGAGCAGACGATCTAGTGTTGCTCTCATCCTTTTGCTGTCGCTTGCCCCCAGAAGTTGACTTATCTTTTCGGTTATCTTCGTTTGGCTAACTACCTCATTATCAAGCAGGTGTGATCTGATTTGTCGTCGGTTTCTTGCACAACGCTATCCTGTGCACTAGCTGCTTCTTCCCATGCTGCCGCCTGCTATAGTTGGCACCCGAACTTCACTGCACAATTAGGCCCGCTGTTGGATCTCTAGTGGTGTTGGGCCGCTGCTGGCTTCCTCTTGCGCTACCCATTGGATCTCTGTCGGGTGCCGTCGGCGCTCCTATGTTGTTGGTTCTCTACTTGGCAGTGCCGACCCCTCCTCACGTCGCTGATTTTCCACTAGTCGGGTCATCGATGGGCGTCCTCACCTGTCATGGCCTCAGATCATGGGCCGGAGGGCCTGGCCTGTCCGTGAACAGTACCGTTGGTACTGTAGCAGGAAGGGATCTAGCCAAAGAAGGCAAGATAACCAAGGAGATCAGATAAGGATCAATTAAATAGATTTGATTACCAAAGAGATCATATAAGTACCAATTAAATAGATTTGATTAGCTCTTAAGTTAGCAAGTCAGAATTTAGTTTGTTATTTCCATTGTTAGAGAGGCTGATCTTGTGTCTATATAAACAGGGTCTCAATAGGTGTTTAGGGGTCAAGTATTTAGGGTCTGTTTGGTTCAAATTTTTGAATCAGCTTCCTGGCTTAGAAGCAGGAATCTGAACCAAACAACTTTTTTGGTCACCCAGTTTTTTCAGAATCTACAGATTCTCGTAGTATAAATTTGAAAGCTGGTATAACCTAGATTTCACAGCTTCTTAGTTCAACTTTGAATGAATATTACCTACCATGCTATTAAAACATATCAGTTCATGTAAAATTTGAAAAAGTGAAATTTTAGTAAAATATATCATTTTAGTGTAATTTAAAAATATATAATTTTAATATAAACATTACAAAATTTCATGATTAGAATTGTTAGAGAATATGTTTCTTGTATTAGAAATGAGAATCAGGATACAAATATATAGCCCTGAGACTCAACAGGATTCTAACAGAATCCTAGGCTTGCAAGACAAGCCAGCCGGTGGACATGCCAACTGGCACAGTACAGGACATGCCAACTGGCATAGTACAACTGGCACAGTACATGAACATTACAAAACACAGTAATGTCTAACACGCCCCCGCAGTCGAATCATCGGTAAAACCGATGTTCAGACTGGACCTAAACTCAGTGAAGACTGATGAAGGAAGACCCTTGGTGAAGATATCAGCAAACTGAGATGTCGAGGGAACATGAAGTACTCGGACATCACCAAGAGCAACACGCTCCCGAACAAAATGTAGATCAATCTCCACATGTTTGGTGCGTTGATGCTGAACAGGATTGGAGGACATGTAGATAGTGCTGATATTGTCACAATATACCAAGGTTGTCTTGCGCAGAGGAGTGTATAGCTCAGACAGAAGTTGACGAAGCCAAGTAGCTTCAGCAACGGCATTGGCTACTGCTCGATACTCGGCCTCAGCACTGGAACGAGAGACTGTATTCTGACGCTTGGAGGACCATGAGACCAGGTTATCCCCAAGAAAGACCGCATAACCAGAGGTAGAGCGGCGAGTGTCGGGACAGCCAGCCCAATCAGCATCAGAATAGACGACCAGGTCAGATAAAGCAGAGGGACGCACAAACAAACCCATATGCAAGGTGCCTCGAACATAACGCAGAATGCGTTTAAGAGCAGCAAGATGAGGCTCCCGTGGGTCATGCATATGGAGACAGACTTGCTGAACTGCATAAGAGATATCTGGCCTGGTGAAAGTCAAATACTGAAGAGCCCCAGCAAGGCTGCGAAAATCAGTTGGGTCGGAAATGGGAGCACCATCGGCAGAAAGTTTTGGATTCACATCAACAGGTGTGGAGCATGGTTTGCAATCAGCCATACCAGCACGCTCAAGAATCTCAAGCATATACTGCCGTTGTGAGATAAAAAGACCTGACCCAGTGTGCTGAACATGCATGCCTAAAAAATGATGAAGGCGTCCCAAGTCCTTCATGGAAAATTCCTGTTGAAGAGCATCAATAATGCGACGCAGGAAAACCATGGAGGAGGCTGTCAGAACAATGTCATCCACGTAAAGAAGAAGATAGGCAGTGTCGGCTCCATTGTGATAGACAAATAGTGATGTGTCAGATTTGGCCTCCTTGAACCCAAGACGCAGAAGATGAGAGGCAAATCGATCATACCAAGCACGGGGTGCTTGCTTCAAGCCATAGAGAGAGCGGTTGAGCCGACACACATAGTCAGGATGAGTAGAATCCTCAAATCCTGAGGGCTGAACAGAATAAACTGTCTCTGTTAAGGTGCCATGGAGGAAGGCATTGTTGACATCCAGTTGATGAATTGGCCAAGATCGGGAGACAGCTAAGGAGAGAACAGTCCGAACAGTAGCAGGCTTGACAACAGGACTGAAGGTCTCGGCAAAATCAACACCAGGTCGTTGAGTGAAACCACGGAGTACCCAACGAGCTTTGTAGCGTTCAAAAGAACCATCTGCATTGAATTTGTGTTTAAACACCCATTTTCCTGTTACCACATTAGATTGAGGTGGTCGAGGAAGAAGATCCCAAGTGTGGTTGGAAAGAAGTGCTGAATATTCAACCTCCATGGCAGCACGCCAATTGGGATCAGCCAATGCAGCACGATAACTCCGAGGAACAGGAGATAATTGGGCTGCCTCAAATAGTGCAGGTTGACGAAAACCGCGCTTGCCACGGGTGATCATGCCATGCTGATTGATCACAGGTGGGACAGGGATAGCACCTTGTGGAAAATGCATAGAAGAGTCTGCTGCCGAAGAGGAGGACAGTGTCGGAGCAGGTGGTGAAGAAGCCGGTGCTGGTGGAGCCGGGCGTCTGGAGTAAACGAAACCGCGATACCGGCCTGTGGTCGGGGCGGTTGGCAGAGCAGCAGAAGTTGATTCTGAAGCCGGCGTGGCTTCAGAAGGCCTGGAAGGCAGGATGCCAGGGGTAAAACTGAGTTTAGCAGAGGAATCCTGAGTCCTTGGAGCAGGAGCGGGAGGTCCTGTAAGAGGCAAAGATGGTAACAGCATCTGAGGAGCTGTTACCGAGTTAGTGTAATCCTCCAAAAAATCAAATGCCGTGGCAGAGGGTGGAGAGTTGTCCGCAGAAAATGGAAAAGAGGATTCGTCAAAGACCACATGACGAGATATAATGACCCGATTTGTGTGACGATCAAGGCAAATATATCCTTTGTGATGAGGAGAATAGCCAAGAAAGACGCACAAGGAGGATCGGGGAGCTAGTTTGTGAATAGCTGTGGCTGAAATATTGGGATAGCATTTGCAACCAAAAACACGAAGATGGTCATATGAAGGGTGAGAACCAAGGAGAGTGAAGTGAGGAGTGGAAAGACCAAGTGTTTTGGTGGGTAGAATGTTTAGGAGATATGTGGCTGTAGTGAGTGCTGCTGCCCAAAAAGTGGGAGGAATGCTGGCCTGAAACAAAAGTGAGCGAATGACATTATTGATCGTGCGAATAATGCGCTCAGCTTTACCGTTTTGGGCCGAGGTGTAGGGACATGACATACGAAGGTGAATGCCATGGGACAGAAAAAAAGTGCGAGTGGTGGAATTGTCAAATTCTCGACCGTTATCGCATTGTACTCCCTGAATGGATACCCCAAACTGTGTATGAACATAAGCAAGAAAATGAGAGATGGTTTGAAAAGTGTCTGATTTCAAACGTAATGGAAAAGTCCAAAGGTAGTGAGAATAATCGTCAAGAACAACAAGATAATACTTGTGACCAGAGACACTAACAACAGGGGATGTCCAAAGATCACAATGTATTAGCTGAAAAGGGTGTGTAGCACGTGAAGTAGATACATGAAAAGGTAAACAAGTATGACGACCTAGCTGACAAGCATGACAGAGACTATCTTTTATACTTTTATTGTAAGAGATAGCGGACGAGTTAGCTAGGGAAGTCATAATATCATGTCCAGGGTGTCCAAGACGCTGATGCCAAAGCGAAGATGAGGAAGATGCATGAAAGGCAGAAGCCGGAAACCGCAAGGGGTAGAGTGGTCCGG
This sequence comes from Zizania palustris, assembly GCA_019279435.1. Lineage (NCBI taxonomy): Eukaryota > Viridiplantae > Streptophyta > Magnoliopsida > Poales > Poaceae > Zizania > Zizania palustris. The sequence goes on along the minus strand of JAAALK010000287.1, from coordinate 70,487,312 downwards.
CGCTGTCACATCTGATGAGTTCCTTCCGAGTAGGTAGATCCTTCACAGAACAGCCAAAAGGATCAAACTCCACAGAACAATTGTTGTCAGTAGTAAACTGGCGAACAGAAATAAGATCCTTAATAATGTTTGGAGAAACAAGAACATTATTAAGGCGAAGATTATGTGGAAGAGAGGTATAGCCAGTAGAGGTAACTGGAAGTAGATTCCCGTTACCGACAACAATTGTAGAAGGTGAATGACAAGGTGAAGGAAAGGAATGTGAAAGGATACCAGAATCGGAGGTCATATGATTTGTTGCACCGGAGTCAAAATACCACTCCTGTTGTGGCGGCTGCTGAAGAGACATGGTCTGAAACTGTGCTGCAAGAGCCTGTTGATCCCATCCAGCAGCAGGAGAAGTGTATGGAGTGGCAGGGGGAAGAAATCCCCACGGACCAGGCCATTGCCCATGCGGTCCAGCAGCAAGAAGAGCATGGGGTGGCCTGGTTGATCCAGAGAGAGGACGAGGTGGTGGTGGAGACTGTGTGCCAGGCCAAAGATGAATTGATCCAGACCATGGATTGTAAAAACTAGGCCAAACAGCAGGAGAAGTTGGTCCTGTAACTCCACCAGAACCAGTACCACCAGCAGCACTGTTGGGACCACTGCGACCCCCGTTGCCATTGCGACCACCGCGTTTGCCCCTCTTGTTGCGCTGCTGTTGATGACCACCAGAGCCACTACTGGAATTTCCAGAAGTGGCAGAGTGGTGCTGGGGTTGAGATGGCGGGGGTCGAGAAGCTTCTGTTGCCGGGGAAGGGGCTGATGGTGTAGTGGTACTGCTGCCTGCAACAGTAAGGGCTGTGGCAGGAGCAGCCTTGGCCATGGTGAGTTCCTCCAACCGCAAATCATCACGAACTTGCAGGAAGGAGGGGAATGGGTTGCTGCGGCGAAGATGAAGTCCAATGGCGGTGAAGCGTTCGTTGAGGCCGCGAATGACATTGAGGACGAGAGTACGATCAGAGATGGGTTCTCCAAGATCGCGAAGGTCCTCAGCCATGCGTTTGTAGCGGCGACAATAATCAGTGATGGAGAGATCACCCTGATGAAAGGCCCGGAACTCCTGATCGGCGTAGAGGGCACGAGTGGTACGGTTGCCGAGAAACTGGGACTCAATGGCCAGCCAAGTAACTCGAGCAGTAGCACCACGCTGAGAGATGGCGTCGGCGAGGTCGTCGGTGATGGCGCCGAGAAGCCATGTGCGGACAACGCAGTTCATGCGCACCCAATCAGGGGAAAGGGGTGCAACAGCATCGGAGAGAACATGGTTGTCCAGGGAGTATTTACCGACGACCAGAAGAAACGATTCCCGCCATCGAGCGTAGAATGTCGAAGAGACGTCGAGAACCAGTGGTACAAGGGAGCGGATGTTCTGAACAGCAACAGCTTGGGAGTGCAAGTTCAGAAGTGCCGCAGCCTCATGTTGAAGGAGAGCAGCATCAAAGGCAGGAGGATTGCCGATGACAGAAGGAGCATCATCCTCATGGCAGACTGGTTCTGCAGTCGCGCGCTCGCGAGCAGCACGAAGAAGAGCATCATGGAGACGTGCGTCGGCTGCGTCACGCTCAGTTTGAGCAAGAGCAGCCTCGCGTTCTGCCTCAGCCGCACGGGCGAGAGCAGCGTCTCGATTGGTCCTGAAGATGCGCTCGGTCTCCACTTGGGCTGCGCGAGCTTCCTCAGCGCGCTGGAGAAGGGAGCCATCATCAGGATCAGTGGTGGTGGAAGGATCACCAGGAGGTGGCGAGAGAGCCATGAATCAAACGTCGGAGAAGACGCTGAAGGAGCGGAAGAGAGGGAAGAGGATCTAAACTACTGATACCATGTTAGAGAATATGTTTCTTGTATTAGAAATGAGAATCAGGATACAAATATATAGCCCTGAGACTCAACAGGATTCTAACAGAATCCTAGGCTTGCAAGACAAGCCAGCCGGTGGACATGCCAACTGGCACAGTACAGGACATGCCAACTGGCATAGTACAACTGGCACAGTACATGAACATTACAAAACACAGTAATGTCTAACAAGAATGTTTACATATAAAATTACACATTAATAATGTAACTAAACATCATGAACTACCAAAATATAAATCCACAACTATTTCAACCAAAGAGCTTCTCAGTTTTTCTACAACTCACAGCTCACAACTCACAACAATTTTTTCAGAATCTACAGCTCAACCAAACACACTCTTAGTTTAGGCTTAGCCTCCCTGTATCCCCTGCCTCCTTGTTGCGTCGCCGCAACAACGCCGCCACGGTGACGAGGTCTAGGCCCTCAACCAACTACCCTTTTTATATAATTTCAGAAGATTAGTTCCTACCAATTCTGTGGAAATCCGTGCCGGTGACATCACCGTTGGCTCTCCTGCTTGCGCTGACAGATCTTCCTCTTGCATCGCCATTGCCCTTGCTTTGCCAGTTTCCATGGCCTGCACCGACGACGTCTTTCCCACACACATCGTTCTGGCTGACGGTAGTGATGATGCGACCGCTCTCAACTGCCTTGACATCCACCGTCCTTGGTGTCCTATTGTTCGGGGCCTGAATGGACGACTTCGTCTCCATTTATGACATCACCACCACTAGCCTAGATGTCAGGAATGCCTCAACCATCTCCCCGTCCTTCCACGTCGTCTTGTAGGTCAAGATGAGGTGGTTCCTGTTCGGGAGAAGGGAACACCAGATTTGTTTGCCACTCTGCTCTTTTTTGTTGTCAATGCTGACGTAGGTCCCATTGCTGCTTTCATCCTCGACATACTGCTTCACATGTCCTATGCTCCAATGTTTACAAGTTGCCTAGTCAACCCTAGTCACCCTAGGACTGACCAGGGGATTAATCGTAATTAGTCATCAACCAGACCGATTAGTCGAACCTAGTCGGTCCTAGTTGTTCATATAATTGTCCTATATATTTTAGGACATATACATACTATATATATAATATATTTATATACTATATAGTATATTAGTATATGCCGATAAAGCAATAATCAAGAATTTCAAGACTAGGGTGACTTGACTTGTGAGATTCCACATCTACACATATACACATACAACACAAGAAAGTATGTTGGTATGCAGATTTTTATGCACCAGATAATTAGCCAATGAGCTAGAACAATAGGTAAGTTATTTCAGCAGTTGTAGACCCCAGTTTAGGTTACATTCTACAATCTACAATCTACAATCTACAATCTGCATAATTGTTTTCATGTGGGGTTCGCCTATTGGTGCATCACATCATCAGTGCATGACTTAAAATGCATTGTAGTTTCTAGCTGAACATAATCAATCAACTGCATGGCAACGAGATGCACTATCACATGCTCTAGTTAGAGTGCTGGTAGGAGCAGGAGAGAAACTAAATAATTCCTTCTGCTTGATTTATTCCATGACCCTTACAGGGTATTTATAATCCTAATACAATCTAATTTACTATCCTTATCTCCTAATAACAATCTAATCTACTAATTATCAATCTAATCTACTAATTATTAATCTTAATATAACTAATTTAATCTAATTTGCACATAACAATCTCTCACTCCCTTAGAAATCAGCTCATCCTTGAGCTGAAAATCCGGATAAGAAGAATCTAACTTCCATGACGTCATCCTCCTTGGGGTCGAGCACTGTGATGCCATCTTTGTGGAATCGCTCGGGGTCAAGCGCCATGATGCCATCTTTGTGAAGCCAGATATAGAAACCATGCCCGCCCCTGCTGAACCTGAGGATTGACCTCCAGCAGTTGCAGCGGCGGCGACCGCAGCAGCGACGACCATAGCGGCCTCGTGGATGAGGATGGCTAAGTCGCTAGTGGACGCGGCGACGATGTGCTGCCCTCCTTGGCCACACGGAGCAGAAGACCGACACACCGCCTTGTGTGCCACCCAGAGCTTCACTGCACAGCTTCCATCGATGACCAACAGCCCTTCATGCCCTGGTTACTCGGTGATTTTTATCAGAGTGGTTTCCTCATATGTGTTTTCTTGTATGTGGTTTTTGGCTTTTGGAGTTTCTTTTGGGTAATTTGTCTTTCCCTTGCTCCCTGTCATACCCGTCTTTTTACAAAGGAAAATTTGATCCTATACCCTCTCTTTAATGGAAATTAAAGATTTACCCTCTACATCTCACTAACACGTGGAGTCATTTCAAGTCAATGACATATGTGTTAGTAGGGTAAATCCTCCATTTTCATCTAAATGGAGAGTATATGATCATTTTTTTCTTCTAGAAAAAGGCTACCAAGGTTCTCAACAAATCTTACTCATAGATTATGATTAGATGGCATCAATTAGCGATCAATTTTTGCCTTACAAGAGTCTATATTTTCTCTCTTCAAACTCAGTTTGGTTGATTTACCATCTTGAGTTTGACAGATGGGGGTGTTAGGCATATATATATATGTTAGTTCCATATATGTTAAGTCTATATATGGAGAGGTCTACATGATTCTTATGGCGGTAAGGCGAGGCGAGATGACCTACCCCCTTGCAAACGCCTAGGCGAGTTAGGCGCATGACAAGGCAACGCCATACACAGTCTCAAGTCTTAACATAGAAGTGTGTGGCATACCCTATTGCTGCAAATTATGGAGCCATGTAGCTGACATCCTTCTTTTTCCAATGAAATCAAGATGAACAGTGATCTGATGAAGAATAGTCAGTACATTCAATACATAAGTGAACATGACATGAGAGTATAAGAGAAATTAGCTTGAGTGCCCATAAGACTATAAGTGAACAGAACAGCGAACACTGAACAGGACATGATCCAAATCATTTACTCAACATATGAACAACTATCCCAGCATCAGTATTCAACATACAATCATACAATTTATTCAACATCAGCATTTAGCAATCCAGTATGCAGTACATTGTTCATTTGTTCAATAAGATGTATAAACAGAATAATCAGCAATCCAACATACTTTAGTTTACAAATTCAGGCATTCAACACACTTAACAGTTAAGAATTTAAGATTCAATCAGCATTCAGATTCAGGCATTCAACACACTTTAACATTTTATTGATCAACAATTAGTTTACAAATTACAACTTTACATCACTATCCATTTTACATCAGCGACAGAAATCAGTTCAGCACACTTAACAAATAACAGATTATTGATCACCAGTGTACAAATTACAAAATACAATTATACAAATACCTAGCTGGCCTGCTGGAGCTTGGAGTCTTGGTCTGCTGTTGCCTTAGCTCAGTGCTACTGCTGCGGACTGGAATAGTGGAATCACTGGACTGCTGAGGACTGCACATTTGCCTGAAACAGAAGCAGATGCTGAAGTGCTGGACTGAAGCAGAGTGCCGTCACAGCTTCCGCCAGTCTGCCCATCTGCTGGCTGTCATGCTGCCGCCCTTTTCTTTCCCTGAGACCCCGATTCCTTTCCGCTCGTGGCTCTCTTCTGTTTTCCTTTGGTGCTCGTGGCCCGCTTGTGCTTTCCTCTAGCGTGCTCCTGCGATTTCCCACATGCCAGCCCCGCATTTCCCGTGTGCGGCCCCTCGCCTCGTGCCATGCGTCGTTGTCACAGCCTTAAGTCGTCGCCACAGCCGTCAGGCGACGCCATACTCCTTTTAGTTACGGCGACCCCGACACCTAGAGAAAAATGTCACCTTGCTGCCTAGGCGATGCTTAGGTGACGCCATAGAAACCATGGAGGTCTATATATGGATAGCTTGTTGCTTTCCTTTTGTATTCTCTCCATACGTGTATATATATTGGGTCTTTGCCCTTATATCAATACAATCAAGTCATTCATAACAAATTGGATGAGGCACTATGAAGGACAACCTTACCAAAATCATGTTATTTAAAGTTTTAAACATCAGGAGTACTGGTGGCAGAATTGTCGTTAGTATTGTTGTGTTCTATGGTGTTTTATTGTAATTTACCTTGTCTTATAGTTAAACCCAAGCATATGTTTGCCTTTTGACCTTGCAGCCAATCGATGCATCAAATCCTTTTGGGGATCCGACACCTTTTAAGGCTGTTCATGAAGAAACTCCTGCAATTTCTCAGACAAATGCTGCACTGCTGGTTCTTTCCATGCTACTGGACCTGGTGCAGGTGCAAATCCTTTCCAGCCTGCTTCAGCAGCAAACTTTGCTTTTGGAGATACTCTTGGTGATCTCTCTTTTGGATCAAATGCTGCACCTGGGAAGCAAGATATTTTTGCAAGCACTGCCTCCTTGCCTTCAGTGGTATCACCTACAAACCCATCTGTGCTCCCCCAACAGGCAGTCCCGTCTTATGTTTCATCCCAGGTACCTCAGCCTGCAGTTGCTGGTCCATTACCTGTTACCCATGATGCTCCCACTTCATTTGCTCCTCAAGCACCTCAAGCAGGGGCATCCTATCCACATACAGTTCATCAGGATGCCTCCCTGTATGCTCAATCACAAGTGCCTCATCATGCATCCACTAATCCATCTCCAATCCCACAGACTATTGCTGCACCATTTGCTCCTTCACAGATGCCTCAACCTGTGGTATCGAATTTACTGTCAGGTCAGTCAAACTTTTTTACACCAGTTCCAGGGATTGGCATTGATGGCATGTCTGGGGTTCCTTCACAGAATGGAGCACCATCCTACATTCCTTCACAGTCTTCTCAATTTGCAGCTCCAATAAATCTACAGCTATCTCAACCAACTGCCATGGCAACTCCACAGGCAACGCCAATTTCTCGAGGGGCATCTCAGCCTCTTGCAGTGCCAAATTCAATGCCTTCTGGTGCCAACTTTCAATTACACTCAAGTTCACCAGCTCCCCCAGAAACAATAATTTCAACCTTGCAAGTCAGTCAGCCTGAGCCAGTGAAGAAATTTGAGCCCAAATCTACAGTTTGGGCTGATACATTGAGCCGAGGTCTAGTCAATCTGAACATCTCTGGACGTAAGTGGCTTCTTTGGTTTTCTTCCACCCTTCAAAAACGAAAGTGTACTTGTGATCTCACGTAATTGTATGCCTATTTTACAGCAAAAGCCAATCCACACTCTGATATTGGAGTCGACTTTGATTCACTCAATCGCAAGGAGAAAAGGCAAGAAAAGAAAACCTCTCAAGCGCCTGTGGTATCTACAATCACTATGGGCAAAGCCATGGGATCTGGTTCTGGCATTGGTCGGGCAGGTGCGAGTACCATGGTACCTCCTAACAACCCAATGGGTGCAGGCAGGGGGGTCGGTATGGGTGCTGGTGCTGGTTATGGAGGTGGAATGGGAATGAACCGGGCAATGGGCATGGGAATGGGAATGACCCAACAAATGGGAATGGGAATGCCCCAACAGTCCATGGGGATGGGGATGAACCAACAGTCCATGGGAATGGGAATGAGGATGGGGATGGGGATGCCGGTGCATTCTCCTATGGGGACGGGTCCAGGTGTCCCTGGTGCTGGCTACAATCCAATGGGTACCGGATATGGTGGACAGCAGCCATACGGTGGGTACAGGTGAGATTGTACCGTACACAGCGAGGGGTTGAGGAACAGTTTAGCAGGCGTTTGGATTTTGGTCACCTGGATTTTCTTTATGTATTATTTCTTTTGTTGGGGGGGGGGGGGGGGGGGGGGTATAAATTTTCATCACTATTCTTTTTCTATCCATGTTGGATATTGTATCTACTAAATATGACATGTGAACGGGGGCAATGCTACAACTGCTGTGTTGTGTTGGATGCAGAGCCTTGATATTACAAGCATCAATGTAGATGTATAATTTCTTTATAGGCTGCTTTTTCATTTAACAGTTGTGGTTTGTTTCAGCATTCTTGCTGGATGAACAATGAAAGGCTGTACCATTTTGTTGAAACAACATCCTGTCTTTTATTGGCGTTCCAGTTTGAGGTGCAGCTGCTGATGACTTAACTTTAGTCTCTATTGCTGTTAGTAGATATCGTCAGTCTGCAAATATCTGAATTCGTTATGCTTGTCTGAACTGGGAATTACAGGGTGGTCCATCTCTACACTGTTCGCCTTCTCTGTTCTAATACTTTATCTGATCTAATGCGTGGTCACATAAACCACGATTTAAACAAGAATAAGTTGCACTTTCTGCCTTTTTCCACTTTGTACTAGGATTAACATATACATGTGTTTTACCGGAATTAACACATACTTTCATTTTACGGGATTAATACATACTTGTTGGCGTAAAAGATTACGCTAACAGGTTTCTGTAGAAAAGAAACTAACAAACGAAGTGTTTGTGAAGCAAACTGTTCTAAGCCTCCGAAAGGATAATAACTTAGAATAGTTCGAAAGTGTGTATTGAATAACTTGTATTCGGTCCCTATTACAGGGTGAAATGGGGGGTATTTATAGGCCCAAATATTAAGGAAAAGACCTATTTGCCCCTCTATTACAACCGACATTAAGGAAACTATTCGGTTTCCTTAATAGGGCTAAAATGGTAAAAGACTAATCTAATAAGAAAGAAGATAAGTCTTCCATCTTAGCTGGCAGAAAAGATCCTGAAGGGCTTTAGTTCGAAGACATACTTCGAACCAATGCCTGTCTTCGTGCTTCGAACGGGGTTCCGGGCATCTTCGAAGATGATCTTCGGAGAATCTTCGAACTGGTTGACTGTCTTTATGCTACTTCGGCAATAACCCCGAAGATGAGATATTTTCCCCCAACAGTAGCCCCTCGAATACGCTTCTCCGTTCGACCTGTAACGTTAGGAGAGCAGTATACGGAAAGAAAAGATAACCAATCATAGGGGTTATTAGTTTTTATTTTATCTCCGAAATGCATGAAGATATGAACTCCGAATCAGTCTTAAGGTAATTACTTTTCGAACTATCTTAGAACTGACTCAGGAAGTTCAAAAGTCTTTTTAGACTTAGAAAAAATAGCCGTTAGTTTCTGTTTCCAACGGAAACTGTAGCAGGCGTTAATTTCGTAAAAGAAGTAACGGCAGGAATGCAAAACGACATGGATTAACGGTAAGAAAATGTAGTCTAGGCTATAAATAAAGGGCCTAGAAGTTTCCCGGTTACCTTTTCACCGCATTCTAGCAATCAAAAACTTTTGAGCCCTTTGAGTTCTTGAGCCCTAGCCTTTGAGTTCTTGAGTCCTAGCCTCCATTTCCTCAGAACAATCCAGCGATCGTGATGGTGAAGACCAAGGGATCTGCGCCTCCTTCGGCCTTGGCTCGGCAACAGGCGGCCGCAGCGGCAGCGGCGGCAGCATTGGCGGCGGCACCTCCGATGCAGGCGACGACATCCATGGCGGCTGGGGGAAGAAATCCCCAAATCGCCGATGACCAAGGTTTGTGCCCACCATCAACCAAATATTTGGATCAGTCTTTTGAGTTGGGGCCTTCTACCTGCAAGAGAGAGTCTTTGGCAATCACAGCAGGGGGAAAAATTAGTAATGGAGTTATGATTCGGAAGCCTGGCAAAGAATCGATTCCATCACCAAGACCCGGAGAGGTTGTAGTATTCGAAGCTTTTTTCGAAGCAGGCTTGGGCCTCCCTGCTGTGGACTTCTTGGCCGAAGTACTTGACCTGTTCCATGTAACCCTCCCCCAGCTATCTCCGAATGCTGTAGCTAGATTAGCTATCTTTGAATGGGCGCTGAGAGCCGAAGGTTGTGAGGGGAGGGCAGAAATCTTCGCTGCACTTCATAGAGCAACTTGCCAGCCGAAGACCTTCGTAGGCTCCGGAGGTGAAAAAGTGGTAGTATCCTTCGGTTCTATCAACTTTAGGCTTCGGGACGAATATGCTCTTCAGTTTCCTGCCAAGGCCATCAATGCTAGATGGTACACTGATTGGGTCCTGAGGTGGTTCTATGCTGAAGTTGGAGCGAGCAGTCCTCTGGCTGGGCCCCTCAAAGAAATTCAATTCCAGAAGGAAGCCTTAGTTCAGCCTGACGAAGGCCAGCTCGAAGCTCGCCTTAACTTGCTTCAGAAAATTAGCCGAAGGTTAAGCATGCGGGACTTAGCCGAAGAATTCCTCGGACTGCAAATTCCTCCGCTAATGGCCAATTGGCCTATCATCTTCGAGGATGACTCGGAAGGCGGTCTTCGCAAGATCAATTTTACTTCGAGCCCTGCAGGTAACTTCGAAACCAACATGCATTGTACATATTTACTTCGAAGAAAGACTAACTTGAATTATTTTTAACTTCTTCAGCCCCTATTACTTCAGAGCAAATTGTAAGGGCTTCGGAGAAGATTCTGGGTGCCCCAACTCCGACGGAAAAAGAATGGCGAATTAAATTGGTCGGGAGTTGGGAACGGTTTAACAGAGTATGGGGAATGTTGGAGTTAACTCCGCCCCCTCTGATGGACTGGGTGCCTCTGGAGAAAGGACCCAAGAAAAGAATGGCTGAAGCCAGAGCTTCTAGCTCCGCAAGGACTCCGGTGAAGAAGGTGGCTCGGAAGCCAAAAAATCTCGCACCTTCGAATCCTGCGCCTTCGAGCTCAAGAACCTCAATCTCTGGTTCTAAAGAAGATGAAGGTATATTATTAGTGAGATTGATTGATGAAGATGCAGCTCAACGAAATATTCACATTGAAGATACTGCAGGTATACCGGAGCCCCAAGCTAACATTGAAGAAGTAAGAGCTCCGGATACTCAAGAGGAGCAAATCGAAGCCCCTATGGGTGAAGATGAAGTCGAAGTTCCTGCAACTTCAGTTGTGGAGGAAAGGACTGCTCACGGAGATGCTCTGACAGTGCAAAATTTAACTGTGGATTCAGATGATGACTTCACCTTCGATCCTCCGAGCAGTCCAGTGCTCGATCTCCCGGAGAATGTCGAAGGTAAATTTCGCATAATTCTTTATCATTTTCTGCAAAATTTTACAATGTATAATATTTTTGTTTTCGCAGAGCCTCCTGCTGTAGAAGTGCATCACGAAGATACAATTCAAAGGCCTTCGACAACTTCGGAGCCACACCCGGAGGTTACTCAACAGGGGCCTGGAAGGGGTAAAAGACACATAGAGCCTCTCCCTACTCAAGGATCAACTTCGTCTGAGTCAGATGAAAGTGAATCAACTGAGGGGGAGCCATCTACTGAAGTTCCAAGGGCCTCAGAAGAACTCTCTGGACCTTCGCTAAGCAGAGCTGATCAGAAGGCTTCAGTAATGCTTCCTCTCTTAACTCCTTTTTTGGAGGAGAGAACCGGACTTCGGACTTTGGTTAAACCTTTGGGTCAAGCCAGTCGCAAAGTCGGGGAAACAGAACTGGTAGCCCTCTTAAGCAGGGCGAAAAGTTCGGAGCTTAACATTGCTATAGAAAGAGCAGCCTACCAGGTACAAAGCATCTTCGAACCAAATAGCAAATTATATATGAATAATTTCTTATTTCTATTTTTATTTTTTCTTAGCAAGCAGTCTTGGCCCGCGCTGCAGCTTTATCGGGCGAAAATGAAATTGCTCAACTTCGGGAAGAAAACGAAGCTCTTCAAAGAAATTTTAACTTCTCCGAAGGTCGAGTAGCTCAGATGGATAATATAATATTAGCAGAGCGAAGGGCTAGGCAAAGCTTGGAGGCTGCGAAGAAAGAGCTCGAAGCAGAAAGAATTGTGCTTCGAGCAGAGGTTGAAAAACTGCGAAAGGAGGATGCTGCTAAGGGGTCCGAACTTGTGAGGCTCCAAGAAGAGGCTGGCCAACTCCTGACTCAAAAGAATACTTTGACTACAGAGAATGCTAGAATCTCCGGAGTTCTAGCAGAAACGACTTCGGCCAAGGATGCACTTATTGAGGAAAAGCTTAAGTCTGAGAAGGTGGCTTCGGAGGTCATCGAGCAGATGCTAGGTGTCTTGGAGTACTTCGGTACTACCGGATCACTACCTTCGGATGACAATGTGAGTCTGCTGCGCCGGTTAAAGAGGATCCAAGGAGCAGCGAAGCAAATGAAGACGGCAGGCATGCGTTATGGAGAACTCTCCGGACAAGTGTCTGCCCTTGGATTACTTCGTTACTATGAGGATTTGGGCCGAATAATTACTCCGAGCGTAGAGGGCTCCATCACCTTCGACGACGCGAGACTTTTGAATCCTTCCGAAGGCGTGACTGCCGCCTGGCGAGCCTTTCAAACTTTATGGAGAGCCGAAGGTCGTTCTGCGATCAAGGCTTGGATTGATGAAGGCCAACGCCAGAAGCAAGTTCGGAGCCAAGCTTCGAGCAGTCAGCCTCCTCCGAACCCGCAGGTTTAGGATTTATTTAGGATTTTTTGATTATGTAAAGCTCATGCTTGTAAACATTTATCAATGAAAGTCTTGTTTGTCATATTTTTAGGCTTTGCCTCTTATGGAAGATATCGAAGTGTTAGAGCTTAACAGCGAACTTTGCTCATTGTGGAACACCTTCGAACTTCTAAAGAGTTATAAGCGTCCTCGATTTCTTATTCCTCGAGATGACTCCGGCGTAATTGCGCCCGAAGTAATCAAAGACGTATTGTCTTATATTAAAGAGGAAGATAAAGAGGTTGACGCAAACACCTCGTCTTCTGAAGACACTAATTGGTCTGAAGACGAAGGTGAAGCCCAAAATAAAAGATCTGAAGATCTTAGAAGCTGGGAAAGAAGCCCCGAGCGACTTCGAACTTGGGCCGAGCTTCAACAAGAGCAGAAGGATTTTAGAGCTTCGAGGGGGAGGAAGAGTTAAACGTAAAGTTCTTAGAACTTCCGATGTTGGAACTAGTCGTTCCACCCCTAGCTCTCGGGACCGAAGAGGTCTCCGATTCCTTCTTGGTATAGATACCAATTTTTCATAGTGTAATCTGTAAACACATTTATTTCAATAATGAATGCCGATTTAAAATTGTCTCCATATTTACTAGCCCCTCTTTGGGTATAAGCAACTTCGAAATGTATTCAAAGATGATTATGCGCAAAGAAAAAACTTCGGAGTACAATTTTTTGGGGGTTCGGAGCCCCTCTGTCATTTAAAGATCTTTTGAAATCTTATGAAATGTCTTCGACTTTTTGCAGTCAGAAGAATGGTAACTTAGTACCTTTGTTTTACGAAAGAAATCAATTGAGATAACTTTCAGGACACTTTAGTGTCTTAAAAAATTTGTCACTTTGGACTTATGTTAACAGACATTCGAAGCTCATGGTTCAAATGCTATTTTGCTTTAGCCACCTTCGGCTTGTTTTTGCGATCTCTGACGAACCAATGGTTCGGAATTTGCAATGGTCTCTTTGGACTCTTTTTACGGATGTCTACCAGCCAATGGCTTGGACTCCGTATAATTTAGCCACCTTCGGCTGTTTTTGCAGAAGTCTACCAGCCAATGGCTTGGACTTCGCAGAATTTGGCCACCTTCGGCTCTTTTTTACGGAAGTCTGCAAGCTGCAGCTTGGACTCCGTAGATTTTGGCCACCTTCGGCTCTTTTTACGGAAGTCTACCAGCCAATGGCTTGGACTCCGTAGAATGTGGTTTTGGGCTCTTTTACGGATGCCTACAAGCCGTTGGCCTGGGCTCCGGATTATGTCAGCCACCACGTCGGAGGCTTCGAACTTTATGGGTTCGAAGTCCGAAAATACAACCCAGCTTAATGACACTTCCCTCTCGGTCGACCCCGCGGTTCCAGTGCGTCCACTCGGAAGCTGGAAGTCTATGAGGGGAAGGCAACTATCAGGGTCATATGCTTTATTAATTTAGAGGTGATTACAAGCGAATTACAAGGAGCCCTTATGCGAAGTATCGCTTTAGGTGCTCCGCATGCCAAGTATGTGCTAACTCTTCACCTTCTAAATTAGCTAATTTAAATGAACCAGGGCGCCCTGAGCGGACAATTAGATATGGACCTTCCCATTTATTGCCTAACTTCCCTGGTGCTATAATGCTTCGTAGAACAAGATGACCTGGCCTTAACTCACTGAGCTTAACCTTCGGGTCATACCAAGTCTTCGTCTGCTGATGATACTTTGATAAATTAGCTACAGCCCGAAGTCTTGTTTCTTCTGACAAATCTAACGAAGCTTGTCTTTCCTCTTCAATGTCCGGTTCGGTGCTGCGAAATGATCCCCCTTTGAGCTCCGTTGGAGTCATAGCTTCATCTCCGAATAATAGTCTGAACGGAGTAAAACCTGTGGACCTTGTTTGCGTAGTCCCAATGGACCACAGAATCTTCGGAAGCTCTTCGGTCCACAGTCCCTTTGATAATCCTACTATTCTTCGATTCAGCCCTGATAAAATATTTCCATTGGCTCGCTCTACGGCTCCATTCGACTGAGGATGTCTCACTGCAGCAAAACATAGTTGAATGCCTAAGTCTTCGCAAAACTTCCTGAAGGGTTCTGCGTCGAACTGTGTTCCATTATCAACTGTGAGATATCTAGGCACTCCGAACCGGCAAATAATGTTCTTCCAGAAGAATTTCTGTACATTGTTCGAAGTGATAGCTGTTAAGGGCTCTGCTTCTACCCACTTAGAAAAATATTCAATAGCTACCACTGCGAACTTTAGATTTCCCTTTGCTAACGGAAAGGGACCAATTAGATCCATACCCCATCTGGCCATGGGCCATACCGGAGCAATGACTTGAAGAGCTGTTGGTGGGCGATGACTCCATCGACCCATCCACTGGCATCCTTGACAAGTGTGGACCAAGCTCTCCGCATCAGCTGTTATTGTGGGCCAATAAAGCCCCTGGCGAAGTGTTTTTCCTGCCAGAGCTCTAGGGGCTAAATGGCTTCCACAAAGGCCTTCGTGAATTTCTCGAAGAATTTCTTGGCCTTCGGCTTGAGATATACATCGGAGTAGAGGGGAACATACTCCGGCCTTGTATAATATACCGTTGATTAACTGATAGTTTCTTGCTCTGAGCTTTAATCTTGACAACTGGGGCTCTTCGGGCAAATTTGTTCCTCCTTGCAAGAGTTCTATGATCGAATCTTTCCAATCTGCACTAGGAATGCAAAGAATCTCCGCAGAGGCAATTTGTGGCACCGAAGGTATATTGAGCTCCTCATAGAAAGCTTCTTCAGGCACATCCACAGCTCCGGCTGCAGCCTTCGCTAAAATGTCCGCTTGCATGTTTTCAGCTCTTGGTATACTCCGAATGGAAATACCCTTGAAGTGTGCTTCAATTTTGCGGATTTCTTCTAAGTACTTTGCAAGCTGTGGATGCCGAACTTGAAAACTTTTGTCTACGTGCCCTGCTACTATCTGAGAATCTGTCTTTATAATTATTCTTGTAGCCCCTAGAGCACGTGCTTTCCGGAGTCCCAATAAAATTCCTTCATACTCCGCTATATTATTGGTAGACTTAAAGTTGAGTCTTGCGGAGTACATTGCTCTTTGCCCTGACGGTGAAATCAATACTGAGAAACCAAGGGTTGGTTTCGGTGTTTTGTGATGAGTGATTGACAGGATTTTACCCTCTGTTTGAAGGGTACCTCCGGAGGGGCTTCGGAGGTGGTACCTCCGAAGGGTGTTTCGGAGGTGGTTTCACCGAAGGGTGTTCGGTGTTTGCTTGCTGCAGCTGTTGCAGCGGAGTGTGCCTGTCGGAGGGGTCCGACAGTACACGATGATTGGGTTCGTACCGAAGGGTTCGGTACTTTGGGCGGTACACCGGAGTGTGTGCCGGAGGTTGCTAACCTGGAGAGGTCTCCGGAGTACTGGAAACACTTGGTCTGTTTTTCGGTGGTGCGCAGGGACTTCGGAGGCGACGGACAAGGTTCGCAGCAGGTGAACCTGGGTCAAGCGGGAGGCTTGATGCCAGGGGAGCGGGGAGCTCCGTCACGGTGGCTGCGAAGGTGGTCCGGGTCGGTCCTCGGGTCGAGGCGTGCCAGGTGAAGGCAGAGAGTGCGGAGCGTGGCTCCGGCTGAAGGTGCTCCGAGACAAGTCCTCGGAGGCGAGGCACTTCGAAGGTACTCCGAATGGAGTAACTTCGGAGTCGGTGGAAAAAGTCCTCTGCGGAGGCATGGAATTCGAAGTGTGCTCCGGAGGGAGACATTCGAAGGTGCCCGACGAAGGTCTCAGAAGTCGAGGCGCATCGAAGGCATGGTCCGGGTGAGGCTCATCATGGAGTGTGCTCGGGGAGAGACACTGCGACGAAGTGCTCATGGAATGCTTCATGCGGAGGCCTTGGACGAAGGAGGGACTTCGAAGGGTGGTACTCCGAAGGTGGGGCTTCGGAGTGTGAAAGGCTTCGGAGCGAGGCTAGCTCCGGAGTGAGGATGTCTTGTGGTGCTTCGGCATGCATGGCTTCGGTACACGGACTGACGGAGTTCGAGCTGGGTGAAGCTGCGAAGTCGTGGTGGTCCACTCCGGAGGTGTTGGTGCGAAGGCCCAAGTGCTTTGACGGCTTCGGCTCAAAACCGTCAGTGTATCAGAGACTGACTTCGGTGGAGCGAAGGCCATCAGGCTCAAGGCTTCTCACCGAAGCTACCGCACCCTCGCGTGCGATGGGAGGCTGCAGAAAGTCAAAGCCTGCAAAGGCTGACACTGTCTGTTCTGTAAAAGGCTGACACTGTCCCCTCTGCAAAGCTGACAGAGAAGCCTCCAGAATAAAGGTGGACTACCTTTTGTACCCCTTAGTTCTGTAGAGTCAAATCTTGTGTAAACCCTAGGGGTAAAGTAGTCTTTTCCTTTGGATGAACTGTGGGCTATAAATATGGGGGCTCGGTAGGTAACATTTAACACTTTGAGCATTTACTGTTGAGCTCCTGTAGCCACATACCTCGATTGCAATACATCCAGAGAGTTCATTTTCTGTGTTCCTTGTTCAAGTGGCGAAGCCCTGCTTCTTTGTGCTTTTGCTTGAGCTCGCGTTGCATACCTCGCCTGTTGTTGTGCACCGAAGCCTGTTGTGGCGAAGGTTGTTTTTCTAGCGAAGTGTGTTTTGTCAGTGTGCATTCGCTCTGTGTAACAGGAGGCGTGACCTCGCTGCTTACTAGCGAAGCCCTGATTGTTGCCCGTTTTGCTTCTTGTGTCGAAGCCCCTAGTGTAGTCTGTTTGTGTGCGTGTAGACCTTCGTGTACGAAGCCCAGCACCAGTTGCTGCCGCCAAGTACTTGGTCGAAGTCCTCAGAGGGTTGTCCACTCCTGCGAAGGGTGAAGTGCGAAGCCTGCTCGAAGCACCCCGTGTGCGGAGCCTGCACTGACTTAGCAGAGTAGATTTTCGAGGGTTGTAAGTGGAGCGAAGTCTTCTTGGCTTTGAACTTTTGCTCCTCCGAAGCCTGTGTTCGAAGGTGTCGAAGTACCTCCGAACCAGACCTTCGAAGGTAGTGTTCGAAGCCTGTTCCGCAGAAGACAGAACTGAAACCGAAGGCTAGTTTTTAGCCCGAAATTTTAAAAGCTCCCATTCACCCCCCCTCTGGTCGCCGTTTCCGGTCCAACAATTGGTATCAGAGCAGGTTAAGATCACCAGTTGACCTTAACCGGTTTTGTGATCTGTTGGCGACATGGATAGAGGCAGTAAAATTCCTCTGTTCGATGGGACAGACTTCGCATACTGGAAGGTGCGCATGGAGGCTTACTTGTTAAGCCAAGGAAATGCAATTTGGGAGATTGTGGAATCACAATACTCCATCCCTGAGACTCGCACCTCTCAAACAGAGAAGGATCAGTATAATGCCAATTCCAAGGCAAGAAATATACTGTTCATCGGTTTAAGCCGGAGTGAGTTCGATAGGGTGCAACACCTTAGGACTGCTAGGGAGATTTGGACAACGCTCACTATTTTTCATGAGGGCTCTACACAGATTAAGGCCAGGCGCCAAAGCACCTACAACCAACAGTATCAGCTGTTTGTGCAGGCACCTGGTGAATCTATAGATGCCATGTTTTCGCGCTTTGATGCTATAGTGAGTAACTTGCGATCCAACGGGACGCTTGCTTACAGTGATCACGATAGGGCTATCAAGCTTCTCTATGCTCTTGACCGTAGCATATGGGAAGTGAAGATATCCAGCATTGAGGAGTCCACAGGCTATGACACTCTAACCTGTGATGAACTCTTTAGCAAGCTAAAGTCCACAGAGATTGCTAAGGCATCTCTTGCTGTGCACAGAAGCTCTTTGCCACAGCCATTGGCATTGGTTTCTAGCACTAGCCGTGGCACCACTGCGGAACCAAGCACATCAGGCACTTGTGTTCTTCCAGATGGTTTTGCTTTGTCCTCCCTGGTCTCCGTCACAAAGGAGCAGGTGGACACTCTAGCTGATGATGAGCTTGCTCTCATTGCCCGGAGGTTCACCCGCTTTCATCATGAGAGACGGGATCAGAGGAGAAGTGGTTTTAGTGGCTGCTATGAATGTGGCGACACCTCTCACATTAAGGCAAATTGCCCCAAGGTCAAGAAGAGAGATGAGAGTGACCGCCCTAAATACCACAAAAAGGAGAGGAAGCCCTTTGTGAAGGGCAAGCGCGGCAAGATGGCTAAGAAAGTAGCCAAGGCCGCTTCCAGAGCCTTTGTTGCTGCTCTCAGCGACATCGACACATCCTCAACTGAGGAGTCGAGCTCTGAGGAGGAGGAGTCCCTAAGGAAGGAGGACAAGAAGGACAAGAAGGGACGTGACTTCACCGGCCTTTGCTTCATGGCCGACAGCGATCACAGCGGCGATGAGCTTGACTCATCTGAGGTAAACCTATCATCTGACCAGCTACTAATTAAATTAGATGAGTTGAATGAAGTAGTGCTTGATCAGGATAGATTACTTGTGCAAGCCGCTAGAGAAAGAAAAGACCTTAGACTTAGGCTAGAATCTGTTTCTACTGAATATGCCATGCTTAAGTCTAAATTTAATGATGCTGAATGTGAATCATGTTCTGTTGTCATGAGTGAGCTTGCTCAGTTGCGTTCTGTTCATGCTCAAACTCTTTCTGAGCTTGAGACTGCATAGAAGCAGCTTTTGGAGGTGGATTCTAGACCTCATGATGTAATTGATTGCATGAACTGTTCTTTATTACGCGATAGCATTAATTTACGTGATAAGCATGTTCATGATTTGGAGGCTAGATTGGAGAGGGCCGGTAGTTCTAAGGATGTTGTTGGACCGGAAACGGCGACCAGAGGGGGGGTGAATGGGAGCTTTTAAAATTTCGGGCTAAAAACTAGCCTTCGGTTTCAGTTCTGTCTTCTACGGAACAGGCTTCGAACACTACCTTCGAAGGTCTGGTTCGGAGGTACTTCGACACCTTCGAACACAGGCTTCGGAGGAGCAAAAGTTCGAATCCTAGAAGACTTCGCTCCACTTACAACCCTCGGAAATCTACTCTGCTAAGTCAGTGCTGGCTCCGCACGCGAGGTGCTTCGAGCAGGCTTCGCACTTCACCCTTCGCAAGAGTGGACAGCCCTCTGAGGACTTCGACCAAGTACTTGGCGGCAGCAACCGGTGCTGGGCTTCGTACACGAAGGTCTACACGCACACAAAACGGACTACGCTAAGGGCTTCGACACAAGAAGCAAAACGGGCCTCGGTCAGGGCTACGCTAGTAAGCAGCGAGGTCTTGCCTCCTGTTACACAGAGCGAACGCACGCTGACAAAACACACACCTCGCACAAAAACAGCCTTCGCCTCAACAGGCTTCGGTGCACAACAACAGGCGAGGTATGTAACGCGAGCTCAAGCAAAAAGCACAATGAAAACAGGGCTTCGCCGCTGAACAAGG
>JAAALK010000287.1:70233161-70467561 GCA_019279435.1 Zizania palustris | reverse complement strand
ATTATACTCCAAATTTCACCATTCAAATTTTGTAAAATCTATCTTTTTATCCTTTACACATTTATGTAATAAAAATAGTATGTTTATTTTGCACATTTTATTCTTATTTAATAATAATTCAAAAACCCTTTTAAGATAAATGATTATTTCATATAATAAAAACTTAGAACTCTCTGAAATTATCTTAAAAATTCATATAATAATTTCAGAGGATATAATAACTTTATTTCACTATTTTAATCCAATAAAAACCTTATATGTTTGTATTGATGATTTTGGATTGTTTATTGAATGTCGTGTTTATTTTTCGTATCGAAAGACTACGACGTCGTCGAGGAGCCGGAATACTTCCCGGAAGTCCCTCCCTCGCCTTTCGCTGAACAAGGCAAGTCACCAAACCATTCTTTTGAGCATATTGAACCCATGTCTGAATTGACTATCGCTAAAACACATAGGTTATGTATATGCATTAGTCAAATGAACCCTTACATTATATTTATTTAGGATCCCCCGACCTTGATGTGCAACCCAAGCCATGCTATCTCGCCTAACCTCCTTGTCACCATATGATCAATGATATTAGCTAGTGTCCAATGTATTGGCACGGCCGCTATAGGATAAAAATGAGTCGTAGTGAAATGGTTCTATTATATGATCCCGTTACTTCTCATCTTTGGAAATTCTGTTGGTGATGAGTCATGGTTGTGAGTGTATGCATGGTGGGTTCCGGGTGCAAGCTAGGGCATTGGTCAGTCGCACCCGGGGCACTATAAGGACCGGTCTGAGGGATCCGTTGCAATACACTTACGTACTAACCACAAGTCTAGTGGGTAAGTCCTAACTAAGGTATGGGTTGTTCCAAACCGAGGCCACCATTTGGAGATGGGTCAAGTTGCACCTGCGGGTGACTTGTACCAATGTGGCGCAAAAGGGGGTGCGACGTTAGCCGGGATGCGGCCCGGCGCGCCGGCGAAACCTAGAGCGGGTGGTTATCGCTTGGAACATCTCATATTGAGGTTTTGGCACGAGTTCCCGTGGTATGGGTCATCTCGTTGAGATGAGTGCGTGCCTTGTGGGTACAGTAGTACATCTCTGATCAGAGTCTTAAATCTTTTCGAAAAGCCGAGCCCACGGTCAAGGGCGGGTTGCGTGACATCCCCCAGTTAGTTTACTTGAATATGGATGTGCATGTTGTTTGTCATATAAGGACCGTTGTGCGAGGAGGTAAAACGTACTCCTCGAGTTAGTTGATGTTGATGATGCTCATGTTTACTTTCCGCATGATTAAAATATGATTACACTAAATGCCATAACTGCAACTGCTTTATTCCGCATTGTTAGCCTTTATCCTTCCTTGTTTATTATCCTGCATTATTATTTGCATTTGCGGTGGCTTGTTGAGTACTTTTGTACTCATACCCGTTGGACCCCACAGAGGATGCTTATCTCGAAGACGGTCTGGAGTAGCGACCCAGTCAAGAAGAAAAATCCTGAAGAAGAAGTTCGTCATGCCGTTTTCTAATTATTTTACTCTACTGTTTTATTGAAACAATGTTGTAATAAATATGGTCTGCGCACCATGAATTTTATCGTATGTACGTTGTCGCATGATGAACCTCTTGTATTATTGTTTTTCTATGGAAATTCAATAATGTCTCGATTTTGTATAAATCGGGGCGCTACAGGACTATAGTTAGAAACAAGGCTAGACTTGTAGCTCAGGGCTTTTCTCAACTAGAAGGGATTGATTTTACTGAAACTTTTGTACCTGTTGCTCGCCTTGAGGCCATTAGGATTTTGCTTGCCTTTGCGACATCCCGAGGATTCAAACTCTATCAAATGGATGTCAAAAGTGCTTTTCTTAATGGCTTCATAGGTGAAGATGTGTATGTAAAACAACCCCCTGGTTTTGAAAACCCCAAGTACCCACATAAAGTCCTTAAACTTCATAAGGCTCTTTATGGACTCAAGCAGGCCCCTCGGGCTTGGTATGATAGACTTAAGTCTTTTCTGCTTGAGCGAGGGTATTTGATGGGCTCTGTTGATAAAACACTGTTTACTCTCAAGCATGGCAAAGATTTCCTCCTAGTGCAGATTTATGTGGATGATATCATCTTTGGTGGCTCATCTCATGCTTTGGTTGCCGAGTTTGCAGATACCATGAGCAGGGAATTTGAAATGTCGATGATGGGTGAACTCACCTTTTTCCTTGGTTTGCAAATCAAGCAAAGCAAACAAGGTACCTTCGTCCATCAGACGAAGTACACCAAGTACCTGCTCAAGAAGTTCGACATGTCCGATGCGAAGCCCCTCGCCACTCCAATGGCTACATCTGTAGCATTGGACCCTGACGAAGATGGAGAAGCCGTAGATCAGAAGGAGTTCCGGAGCATGATCGGCTCCCTCCTCTACTTGACTGCCACGAGGCCGGACATACACTTCGTTGTGTGTCTGTGCGCTCGTTTTCAGGCTTCACCACGAGCTTCGCACCGCCAAGCGGTTAAGCGCATTCTAAGGTATCTCAAACACACCCTTGAATTTGGCATATGGTATTCAGCGTCTTCATCTTTATGTCTTCGAGGTTATTCCGATGCGGATTTTGCTGGGTGTAGAATTGATAGGAAGAGTACCTCTGGTACTTGTCATTTTCTGGGTACTTCTCTGGTTTGCTGGTCTTCCCGCAAACAGTCTAGTGTTGCACAATCGACGGCTGAGGCCGAATATGTTGCTGCAGCTAGCTGTTGCTCTCAGATTTTGTGGATGGTTTCCACTTTGCGGGATTTCGGGTTAGATTATAAGAGTGTTCCACTTTTCTGTGATAACACTAGTGCTATTTGTATTGCAAACAACCCGGTTCAGCACTCCAGAACCAAACACATTGATGTACGGTATCACTTTCTCAGAGATCACAATGAGAAGGGTGATATTGAACTTCAATATGTTGATACCCAACACCAGCTTGCCGACATTTTTACAAAACCCCTCGATGCTTCTCGATTTGCTTACTTGCGTGGGGAACTTGGCATTTGTCACCCTTACGGCATTTTGTGAGGGGGAGCTGTTTTAAATGGATGTGCTTTTGCTATTTGTGCTGAAATTGCATTTATATATTTTGCACTTATATGCCTGCTTTTAATTCATGAAATCATGTCAGCTCAGCTCTTGTTAATTCATCTGGAACACTCATGTGCATGGTGTTTTATTTTCAAAATCAAACCATGCTCACTGCTTAGTCTTGAGTCTAGCATGTTTAGGCAGAACTGCTTTAGCTATCTTTTATCTGCTTGACAACGAGTCACTGTTCATTGGATGCTAAAAATTGCAACTTGAAAACTGTTCTACATTTTCATGGATATTCATAAAGTGCCAAACATTGGTTCACTTAGTTAAAATCAACAATTCCATGATTTGCATGCTTTTAAGAAAAGATCCAGGTGGGTTTGTTTGTCGCACTACCCTATTCTAGACTGCTTACCATTGCACATTGGTATGAACTGGAATAATGTAGTGTATGCCAAAATCATTGCCTTAAGCTTCTTATGGTTTTCATGCCTAGGCTTGGCCTGATTGGAAAGTATAAGGTGGACAAACAAATAACCCCTGGCACTAAGAAAAGAACAACAAAATTCATTGTTTATCAAGTTTGCTTTTCGAGCTCCATTTTAAACTGGACTTGTCTGTCCAGAGTAGTAATTGACTAGCTTTGCGCAGTCCTTGCTCTTACTTGTCTAGTTTCCTTGACTAAGTGGTGATGCTTTTATTTCAAAAATGATCAAATCACATGCTTCATCATGCTTTTAGAATATTAATTTGAGCTGAGCCCATAATCATTGGTGTTACTGTTGGCATATTTTTGCTTCATATGTCTTTGCAATTCTGCTCATTTCGAAGCTTTGCATCTTTTACATGCTCCTTGATGCTTGCATTGCCAAAGGGGGAGAAATTCCGGAGAGATTTGCTTCGTTCTCTGCCGCAAGAAGGTATAATTTCAAAGGGGGAGAAAATTTGACATAAAGGGGGAGAAGATTTTGTATTGCCCAAAGAAAAAATTTAACTCAGGGGAAACTTTTTCATTGCCGAAGGGGGCTTTTTACTCTTGTGAGAAAGGGGGAAGAAAATTCTTTTATCAAGTGACATGTTTTGGCTCTTTTCTGAGTTTTTATGGTCACTTGTGTGCTGAAAGTTTTTAAATTTTCTTGAACTTCGATTTGGTTGTCAATGCACTCATCAAGGGGGAGATTGAGAAACCAAGGGTTGGTTTCGGTGTTTTGTGATCAGTGATTGACAGGATTTTACCCTCTGTTCGAAGGGTACCTCCGGAGGGGCTTCGGAGGTGGTACCTCCGAAGGGTGTTTCGGAGGTGGTTTCACCGAAGGGTGTTCGGTGTTTGCTTGCTGCAGCTGTTGCAGCGGAGTGTGCCTGTCGGAGGGGTCCGACAGTACACGATGACTGGGTTCGTACCGAAGGGTTCGGTACTTTGGGCGGTACACCGGAGTGTGTGCCGGAGGTTGCTAACCCGGAGAGGTCTCCGGAGTACTGGAAACACTTGTCTGTTTTTCGGTGGTGCGCAGGGACTTCGGAGGCGACGGACAAGGTTCGCAGCAGGTGAACCTGGGTCAAGCGGGAGGCTTGATGCCAGGGGAGCGGGGAGCTCCGTCACGGTGGCTGCGAAGGTGGTCCGGGTCGGTCCTCGGGTCGAGGCGTGCCAGGTGAAGGCAGAGAGTGCGGAGCGTGGCTCCGGCTGAAGGTGCTCCGAGACAAGTCCTCGGAGGCGAGGCACTTCGAAGGTACTCCGAATGGAGTAACTTCGGAGTCGGTGGAAAAAGTCCTCTGCGGAGGCATGGAATTCGAAGTGTGCTCCGGAGGGAGACATTCGAAGGTGCCCGACGAAGGTCTCAGAAGTCGAGGCGCATCGAAGGCATGGTCCGGGTGAGGCTCATCATGGAGTGTGCTCGGGGAGAGACACTGCGACGAAGTGCTCATGGAATGCTTCATGCGGAGGCCTTGGACGAAGGAGGGACTTCGAAGGGTGGTACTCCGAAGGTGGGGCTTCGGAGTGTGAAAGGCTTCGGAGCGAGGCTAGCTCCGGAGTGAGGATGTCTTGTGGTGCTTCGGCATGCATGGCTTCGGTACACGGACTGACGGAGTTCGAGCTGGGTGAAGCTGCGAAGTCGTGGTGGTCCACTCCGGAGGTGTTGGTGCGAAGGCCCAAGTGCTTTGACGGCTTCGGCTCAAAACCGTCAGTGTATCGGAGACTGACTTCGGTGGAGCGAAGGCCATCAGGCTCAAGGCTTCTCACCGAAGCTACCGCACCCTCGCGTGCGATGGGAGGCTGCAGAAAGTCAAAGCCTGCAAAGGCTGACACTGTCTGTTCTGTAAAAGGCTGACACTGTCCCCTCTGCAAAGCTGACAGAGAAGCCTCCAGAATAAAGGTGGACTACCTTTTGTACCCCTTAGTTCTGTAGAGTCAAATCTTGTGTAAACCCTAGGGGTAAAGTAGTCTTTTCCTTTGGATGAACTGTGGGCTATAAATATGGGGCTCGGTAGGTAACATTTAACACTTTGAGCATTTACTGTTGAGCTCCTGTAGCCACATACCTCGATTGCAATACATCCAGAGAGTTCATTTTCTGTGTTCCTTGTTCAAGCGGCGAAGCCCTGCTTCTTTCTGCTTTTGCTTGAGCTCGCGTTGCATACCTCGCCTGTTGTTGTGCACCGAAGCCTGTTGTGGCGAAGGTTTTTTTTCTAGCGAAGTGTGTTTTGTCAGTGTGCATTCGCTCTGTGTAACAGGAGGCGTGACCTCGCTGCTTACTAGCGAAGCCCTGATTGTTGCCCGTTTTGCTTCTTGTGTCGAAGCCCCTAGTGTAGTCTGTTTGTGTGCGTGTAGACCTTCGTGTACGAAGCCCAGCACCAGTTGCTGCCGCCAAGTACTTGGTCGAAGTCCTCAGAGGGCTGTCCACTCCTGCGAAGGGTGAAGTGCGAAGCCTGCTCGAAGCACCCCGTGTGCGGAGCCTGCACTGACTTAGCAGAGTAGATTTTCGAGGGTTGTAAGTGGAGCGAAGTCTTCTTGGCTTTGAACTTTTGCTCCTCCGAAGCCTGTGTTCGAAGGTGTCGAAGTACCTCTGAACCAGACCTTCGAAGGTAGTGTTCGAAGCCTGTTCCGCAGAAGACAGAACTGAAACCGAAGGCTAGTTTTTAGCCCGAAATTTTAAAAGCTCCCATTCACCCCCCCTCTGGTCGCCGTTTCCGGTCCAACAAATACTGCCCCAATGCCTGCTCCGGATGCTTGGAAAGCCCCATCGGAGTAAACAGTCCAAACTCCGTCATTTGATTTCTCCGGAGTCAAATTCGCAGGTGGAGTCCACTCTACTACGAAGTCTGCTAGGACTTGGGATTTGATAGTTGTCCTTGCCAGGAAAGATATGCCGAAGGGTGCTAGCTCTACTGCCCACTTTCCAATCCTTCCAGTGGAATCTTTGCTTCGGAGCATATCTCCTAAGGGATACGAAGTTGGTACAATTACATTGTGAGCCAAAAAATAATGTCTTAGCTTTCTCGAAGCCATTATCAGAGCATAAACGAACTTCTCAAGTTCGGAGTATCTTGTCTTCGCTCCTGATAATGCTTCGGATACAAAATAGACAGGATTTTGGACCAACTTCCCATTGAAATCCACTTCTCTGACAAGGACTGCGCTGACAGCTGAACCTGTAGCTGCAAGATACAGGAGTAGGGTTTCGTCCGCAATAGGCACCGTGAGTGTAGCAAGATTGCTGAGATAATCTTTAATATCTTCGAAGCTTTTCTGACACTCCAGTGTCCATGCAAAATCTTCGGACCCTTTCAAAGCTTTAAATATTGGCAAGCTCCTCTCCGCAGACCTTGATAAAAACCTGCTAAGTGCGGCCAGACGTCCAGTCAGCTTTTGCACTTGCTTTAAATTCTCCGGAGGAGCCATCTTCTGCAGCGCAGTTATTTGAGTAGGGCTAGCTTCAATTCCCCTGCTTGAAACTAAGTACCCTAACAACTTTCCAGCCTTAGCTCCGAATATACATTTTTCGGGGTTAAGACGGATCCCACATGCCCGAAGGCTATTGAATGTTTCTGCTAAGTCTAGGCTATGTTGGTGCTTTAAAGCACTCTTTATTACAATATCATCCATATAGGCCTCCACATTGCGACCTAGTTGATGACCTAGAGCCTTAGCAACTAATCTTGAAAAAGTAGCCCCGGCATTTCTTAGGCCGAAGGGCATTCTTACATAGCAGAAGACTCCCGAAGGAGTTACAAAGCTTGTATTGATTTCATCTTCGCGCTTCAACCATATTTGATGATAACCAGAATACGCGTCAAGGAAGCTTAGTAACTCCGAACCTGCAGTGGAGTCAACTAGTTGATCAATTCGGGGCATGGGGTAGGGGTCACGTGGGCATGCTTTATTCAGGGATGTGAAATCAATGCACATGCGCCACTTCCCGGAAGACTTCTTCCTGACGAAGACTGGGTTGGCTAACCATTCTGTGTGAGCCACTTCTCTGATAATCCCAGCCTTCAACAGTTTTTCAACTTCGTCCTTAGCTAGAGCAGCTCTCTCTGCGGACATCTTCCGGAGTCCTTGTCGAACAGGCCGGGCCTTCGGGTTTACAAGTAAACTGTGCTCAATGATATCCCGATCGACTCCGGTGATATCTTCGTCAGACCAAGCGAAGACATCCAAATTTTCTTCCACGACCTTTTCCAAGGAGGTTGCAACTTCAGGAGGTAAATCTTTACCAAATTGAAAAGTGTATTCTTTACCATCTTTAACAATGATCTTCGTTGCAATCTCTCCTTCGGGACTTGGTCTCGGAAAAGACTTCTTCGAAGCTTCGGAGGAGGCTGAAAAAATTTCTTCATTATCCTGCACACTGTTTACTTGCCTCGGATCAAGAGGAGGACCGTGACCGTATTCTGCCCTCCGAGCCATGGCTTGATCTCCGAAAATTGTTAGGACTCCTGCTTGAGTGGGCATCTTCATGCACAAGTAGTTGTGATGCGCCACAGCTCCGAACTGATTCAACATACCCCGTCCGAAGATGACATTATAAGCATATGGGGCATCTACCACATCAAAGATAACTTCTTCAGTTCGGGCTAATAAACCTTCTCCGAAGGTTACTTCCAAGCCTATCTGGCCGAGTGCATTAAGCGGAGGTCCTGCGAAGCCTTGCAGAGGACGAGCCGCTGAGAGGAGATGCTTCCTGGAAATGCATAACTGATCGAAGGCTTGCACAAAAATGATATCCGCCGAACTACCTCCGTCAATTAGCACCCTTCGGACTTCAGTCCCTGCAATATCAGCAGTGATAACCAATGGATCTGCATGCGGGAACTTAATACCAGCTGCATCCTCCGCAGAGAAAGATATCGGAACATGAGACCACTCCGGCATTGCAGCTGCAGATGACGAAGTCCCAATATGACCTACTTCCCGAACGTACTCTCTTCGTTGTCTCTTGGACATGCTTCCGAGGGTACCTCCTCCGGAGATAGGGAGAACTACTCTCTTTCCTCTATCTTGCCCTTCCTCTTGCTTCGGAGGTGGCATAACATTGGCCACCAGAGGGTGCCTTGTAGCATCAAAATTTTCTATCCGCGCCACAGCCTGGACCGGGTCTGGGCGCGCTGCTGCTGGACTTCGGTCGGTACTGCCTCGACCCGAAGTTCTTTCCAAGTATTCTCCCCTTAGGGTAAGGATAGCCTTGCAAGTGTCAGTTGCATGGCTTCGATTTTCTCCATGAATACAGCAAAAAAGGGTCTGGCCCTTGCCAGCCGTTTTCCTTGGCGGCCTCCAGCCGCTGGACTTGTTCCCCGCAGACTGTGGAGCTCTTGGTGCAAACTTCTATGGGGGTGCAATATTCAAGACTTCAGAGCGAGGGTGCTTTTGCCCTCTTCTTCGATCATGTTGCACTTCGATGACTGGTTCCTGCGGCTGTGCCGAAGTCTTCACTTCTGCTTTAACTTCTTGCAATACTGTCGAAGTAGCAGCAGTCCTCCGAAGCCAACCCTCTTCTGACCTCGCATACTCCTCGAAATATGACATCAGCTGTGACACTGAAGAGATGCTCTTCCGATGCAGTTTATCCAGAAGGCCTTGATGACTGACGCCTTCCCGAGCCGCATCAACCACTGAGGATGTGGACAGCCCCCGAATTTGCGACTTCGTATGAGCGAAGCGCTTGAAGTACTGCCTCAATGTTTCTCCGGGGAGCTGTTTCACTTGGAAAAGGCTTCCTGTTGACATAGGAGGCACGAAGGTGCCCTGAAAGTTACTTATAAACTTCCTCTTCAACTGTGACCACGAATTGATTGATCCTGGCTTTAAAGACCAGAACCATCTCAACGCCACTCCTTGAAGAGCTAACGGGAAGCACTTCGCCATAGTGTCTCTGACTCCGCCGCTAGCCTCAATCGCTAGGGCATAAGAACGCGCGAACTCTCCGGGATCTTCATCTCCGGCATACTTGCAGAGCTTCGAAGTTTTAAACTTTGGATCAAAGCGAACCTTCTGCAGCTCAGGATGCAACGGAGATTCATTGTCGTAAGAGGCGTTCTCCGGGGCTTCGGGATAATCAAGATCGTCGTCTTCGGGCACTTCTGGGATAATTGGGATGGCTTGAGAGCGAAGCCTGTCCGCAGCTTCTTGTCGCCATCTCGCTACCTCAGCTTGAAGGTTGGCCATTTGAGTGACCATGTCTCCAAGGCTATCTTCATCTCCTCCGGAAGGACCTTCCGGGTCTTGAGAACTGGTATGATCAGTTCGAATCGGAATGGAGGGTGGAGGAAGGACTCCGGGCGGTCGGAGTATGGAAGGGGTTGGCGGAGAGGTTTCGTATCCTCGAGGGATAGAAGCCCCTTCCGGAGTTTGAGGTGGAGGGATAGTCGAAGACCCTCCGACTTCAACTGTGTCGAAGGGTATCTCTCCGGAGATCCGAGAGGACCTCCGAGTGGGATTGCGAGGTGCGCTCCGCTTAGGAGGCATGATGTAAGAAGTTGGTAGAGAACGAAGTTTTTCGGACTAGGTTCCCCACGGACGGCGCCAACTGTTGGCGTAAAAGATTACGCTAACAGGTTTCTGTAGAAAAGAAACTAACAAACGAAGTGTTTGTGAAACAAACTGTTCTAAGCCTCCGAAAGGATAATAACTTAGAATAGTTCGAAAGTGTGTATTGAATAACTTGTATTCGGTTCCTATTACAGGGTGAAATGGGGGGTATTTATAGGCCCAAACATTAAGGAAAAGACCTATTTGCCCCTCTATTACAACCGACATTAAGGAATCTATTCGGTTTCCTTAATAGGGCTAAAATGGTAAAAGACTAATCTAATAAGAAAGAAGATAAGTCTTCCATCTTAGCTGGCAGAAAAGATCCTGAAGGGCTTTAGTTCGAAGACATACTTCGAACCAATGCCTGTCTTCGTGCTTCGAACGGGGTTCCGGGCATCTTCGAAGATGATCTTCGGAGAATCTTCGAACTGGTTGACTGTCTTTATGCTACTTCGGCAATAACCCCGAAGATGAGATATTTTCCCCCAACAATACTGTCACTTTATATTAGGATACATTGAAATATGTTTTACTTCACACTATATTGCACTATAAAATCGTTTGAAAATCTTAGAAAATTCAGGTAACTTATGAAAGTTCTTAAATTTATATCATATTTTACAGAGTTTCATTTATATTATATAAAATTTAATGAAATTTATCTAAGTTTGATATACACCGATGTAAAGTGAAATATGTTCTAAATCTGGTGCAAAGTGAAAGGGAAATAAGGTATACTCTACTACCTCCTGGTGTAAAGTGCAATTTACCCTCTAAACAATTAAGCACTTTTATCTGGACCGAACGTCTTGCAAAAGAGGCAGCTAACAACCAAAACAGGTAATATCATGAGATTTTCGGTCGGATTTATGTGAAGTCTGGAACATATCCCAGGAGCCGCAATTTTGGCGTGAAATCAGCAGGTTGGAGCCTGGAAGTTTAGAACTCCGTCAGTAACCAAGGTTGAGCTTGTAAGCTTCAGGTGGCGCCAAAACGTGGATGCCTCGGCGCATGCACTGATTCTAAATTTTTAAGCCCTTTTGGGCTTCGGCTTCTTCACCCATGCTACTAAATCTCGTGGCCACGGTTTTCATTTCTGCTCTCGAGAATCCCGCGGTCACCACAAGCCGATGCCTCCTCCTAGAGTCAACACTAGTTAAAGTTCAAAAGAGAGCTAGGCTTATGCTTGTATGCCAATGAATGACATCCAGTAATCGAACACTGTGTGTGTGCAATTACACTGGGTCAAGTTAAAGAAAGATCACATATCAGTGATCTACCCTAGTCAAAATCTCACTCTGATTATGCTCAAACGAAATGATTATGCTCTCACTCTCTCGGAGCAGAGAAGGCTCAGGTTGAGCTGTGTCGACAGTACCATATTTGTGATGAAGTTCCACCTTGCATCCAGGGTCCCTTGCTTGCTCTGGAAAAAGAATTAGAAGATGATCGCAAACGGTGTGTGAGATAAAAAGTTAAAATGGTTCGCTCTGACAGGCCCGACTAGCTACAGTTTGAGAAAAGAAAAGGTTGCCTATTGCTTCGCATTACGAGGGGAATTGATGGAACTGTGAATTCAGGATTTATGAAACTGGTTATCAATCGGTGACCGCTGGTGGCTAAACAGCGGTTTTTGGACCGATTACACTTGTAACTAGTAACTAATCTAATTTCTATTAGTCTAGTTTAAGGATATGTAACTGGTGGGTGGCTGAGGAACGGAAACCACAAACCCCGAATCAACCAGACTGAAATTAGTAAAGAGCTACAGACATGAGACATACAGGCCGTTGCCCTGGGCTCTGAAAACGAGGAGGATTGCTTCTCCAAACGAACCCGGAATCTTTGCGCTCAAATTGCAGCAAACTCGATCGCAATGTTGCAGTGAATGCATGTGCAAATGCTCTCGCGGCTTCACTAGCTTGGTTTCTAGATGTCACGAGATCCATGAATGCCGCTGGCCTGCGTGCTCTAATGGCGACGTGAAGCGACTCTAGCTTGGATTAGCTGCATGCACGCTGCCCTTTCCGTCCCCTTTCCTTGCTTCCTTCGCCTCTCATCTCCTTGCGCGTTTACGCTATGTGTTGACATTGTGCAGATCATTCCTGCCTTGGGAACTGTGTTCCGTCATTAATTCTCTGATTACTATTAGCTCCGATCCGTCGTCGTTTCAATAATTAGTAGCACTAGCAGAATTAATATTTCCAGCAAAATTAACTGAAGCATAAATTCCTCGGAGATAGAATTCAGACGCCATATCATGGGAGCGAGCTGACTCTTTGTTTGTTTCCGCCGTTGCATTGATCTCTCTAGCTTGTTTGCAAAGCCTTCTCTTCACATCGCCCAATGTACGAGCTAGAGTTCAATTCAGTTTGACCACCAAAAAACAAATCACATTTTACCGGCACAATCCGCGGATGCAGAGGTGGATTTTCATGGCGTCTGGCCTGCCAAGAAGGAAGGCAGCGCACGTAGAAAGGCTGCAATGAAATATATATTCCACAGGGATAGACATCAAAAATTTTTCTTTGTCTACTACTTCCTCCGGCACACAAAAACAAGTTGTTTTAGACATGATTACACATACCAATAAGTAATTAATTAGTGTGTATTTTTCATATTTGCCCTTATTAAATATAGTGCAAAAGTAAACATAGCACGAAAAATAAGAAAGAAGTAGTATTACTTGAGAGGTACTATAGTTGTTCAAAATGCACAATAAAATACAAAACAGACTTGTTTTAGCAACCTCTTCATACAAGCCTAAAACGACATGTTTTTGTGTACCAGGGAGTACGTGAAAGAACTGAAATAATTTAAAACCAATTTAGACAGAATCTTCGCCATAAATACTTTAAAGCCTGTACCTGCATAGTTTATTTCCTCATGCATACTCCCTCCGGTGTACAAATATTAGTCGTTTACATTTGTGCCGAAGCCGTCGGGCGCAGAATTTGGAGCGTGGACCGTGGGTATTCCAAATTCCAAACTATTATTTTTACAGTCAATAACAATTAAAAATTACAATAACAAATCGACAAATTTAATAAATTGCTATGCAATTGTAATTCTCATTTCCCAATTTTATAGACAATAAAAAATGCGCACCGCTCGCCCACCTGCTCGGCTAGAGTCTAGGGGTTGTTTGACTGCTTTGCTCAGGGCTGGTTCTAAGATTTTGAGAGCTCAAAGTAAACCAAAATTTATAGACTCTTATATATATAACAATAATATGATATTTTAATACGAAAGTCTATAATATTTTGGATGATTATGCATAGGGATCCTTTGGGTTTGGGGAGTGCTGTTGGCCCCCTCGGGCCTTCCATATGCTCAGGTGATTGCTCCTATGCTTCACGGCCACCACACGGAGTCGTGCGCCCGCTGCCGCCCGCTCGCTCGTCGGGCAACTATTGTGGCCTTTGACGTCGTGCGCCCGCTGTCCAAAATGTCACCGTTACTCGTTAGAGTTAGAGAAGAGACAGGGAACTAAAAACTGAAGTGCGTTGAGACACGGAGAGGAGGGAGTTGTATTTGACCGACTGGCCAATTCATCTATTTGGGCCAGTGTGAGGTACAACCTATAGGGAAGGAGGACTGAGGAGAGAGTAGATTTTTGTTTTGTTCGATTGAATTTTATTTATTTATTGATACATACAGGATACATTATATATTTATTTAATTTTTACAAAATAATGGTATTCAATCGCATACCAGTGACCCGCCCGGCCACCCCGGACTGCAGCCATGCGCTCGCTTCGTTGACACTCGCCGTCGTCGTGTCCAGTGCTCCCGCCACACATGCACATTCCTGTTCCTCTCTCTCTAAGCTTCAGTTCTATGATAGAACTAGGTTGTTACAATTTGGTTTTCTTTTCTGAATATTGAATGCAGCATCCACGGTAGCCACCGTGGCAGATCAAATAAGTAGACAATAATGTTGCAAATAGGGGCAGAGCCATTCCAAAACCTAAGGGAGGTTAAATTTGAATGGTTCAATAAATAT
This sequence comes from Zizania palustris, assembly GCA_019279435.1. Classification (NCBI taxonomy): domain Eukaryota; kingdom Viridiplantae; phylum Streptophyta; class Magnoliopsida; order Poales; family Poaceae; genus Zizania; species Zizania palustris. The sequence goes on along the minus strand of JAAALK010000287.1, from coordinate 70,453,468 downwards.
TGTATAGAAAGTCATAACCATAGCTAAAATAGTAAAAATGCACAATAATTCAGAAAAATATCGTACCAAACAAATCGATAACAATTAGTCTAAGTATTTAGACTAGTTGTGTGCCTATAATTATCATCAGCGTTTACATTCTCATTAATTAGTATTTAGAGTACTATTTGTATTGGCATTGTTTGAAATTGTTTGAACTTGAATAGTAAGTGAACAATATTTTTTCACATTGTTTAACCTAAGAAGACTGGTTAATAGAAAACAATCAAAATCTCGTAATCAATACAATCCAAAAATTACAATACTAACGTAATTGAGCATAGTAGTAAAATTGTAGAAGTGGAATGATACCCAGGATTAGACATCTTATGACGAATGGAGTGGAATTGAGCGAAGGGGTGGTGTTGATGCCGGTGAGGACTTGAATAGGATTCTACGACTAGGGTCCAACCAAATTATAGGCCCCTCCCCCATTAGTTCTGCCTTAGTCACAAAATAACAATATCTTAATAGTTAACTTAAGTTTTATTTTTTAATTTAACATTGATAACAACAGTTTGATGGTGATATGCTTCAGAGGCAAGAGGAACCGAAAGTTCCAACTAAGTTCGGAATTTTTGGACCAAAATGAATGCGTACAAAATATTATTTTCGAAAGTTTTGTGTTTTGGCTAGAACTTTCGGGTCACCGAGAACTTCCGTTCCGAAATAAATTTTATACATATTAGATCTGTAGATGGATTTTAATGATGATTAAAGACCCATTAGGATCAAGAGTAATAACGAACTTTAATATTGATTAAAGGTCTATCCGTGGGTTCTATATAAGAGGAGGAGAGGTAAGAGCAATCTTATCTAACCTAGTTCTAGACAAGCCCTAGTCGTACCTGCTGCACCCCTCTTTACCTTTACCTTAGCCGCACCATCCTCCCAGTCTACACATGTGGTACTAACATACCAGTGCACAATGAATCCTTCCTTGTACATGTGGGTATCGTAGAGGCACCACTGCGATTGCGGTGCCGATCTTCTTGGCATGAAGATCATAGTGCTGCGTCGTTTTTGCCGCTGCTAATTGGACGGACCTGATTAAGGACATGCTTCTCCAGCTTTACTTTTGCTGCCCTAGCACCTTTAGTGGTAAAGACTTATGATCTCCTACTCACATGATTTCTTGGATGAATTTGGTAGAGAAAAGTTTTGTTTTATGCTAGCGTAGCTCGCTCGTTTCCAACACAGTTTGATATATTCTGGTTAGCTGACCTATTTACAGTGATAATATTGATACATAGGCCAACTTGTACCTCTAGTAGTCTCGTTGTACTTTGGAGGCCAGCTTATAAAAGGGAGGGCACATGACACATTGCAACCTAGAGTCCCTTGTGCTTGCCTTCCTCTGTGGTCGACTCTCCTGTATCTTTCCTTTCATCTTCCCCTCTGATTCGATCGTCAGAGGATCATTCAATTCAATTAATCTCCTGTTGCATTATGTGTTTTACCAGCAACAACTGGTGCTTGTTCTACCCCTGCAAATTTAGCTTCTGCTTTTGCACATACTAGATTAATTTTTACGATATTATATGTCCATTTGAAGAGCGTGTTCTGGTTCTGGCTTGTCATTCCCCGGAAGGTATTAGCAAAGACCTTTTCTCTTTTTCCCTCTATATCCTGATGCATCTTGCATGTCAGATGAATTACTGTACCAGTTATGGTTTGTTTCTTCATCGTCATTTCTATTTTATGTCATTCCCCTCGATTCTTTCTATTTGGTTGAACCGTAGATTTTAAAAAACTTATATATTTAGTTGCATTGTGCTTTTGGTTCAGTAGATTTTGACCTTCTGTTTGCAAAGACTTGCACATTTTCTGAGCTTCTGTTTAAAAAACTAATGTAAGCTATAAAAAATGAAGTTATTTGGTTAAAACTTAACAATAGAAAACGACAACTCTATACTTTAATTAACAATGAATATAATAAGTTCATATAAATTAGTGAAAGATTAGACATTGTAGAATCGGGGTTTGGACAACTTTCACTTTGACCCCCTTCCACAGTTTCAAATAATAAGGATTATAATATAATCATGATTGTTTAATAAGCAGATAGATAGCTGATTATGATTAAGATTATTATAACCTGAATATAATCTTTCTGTTTAGCACATATTTCGCTTTTAGTTTATGCATAAGCTGCCAAGAAATTGTTCAAAGGAAGTCTACTTTATAGTATGAAAAAGCTGATGTAATTAAAAACATTGATTTTGTTAGATACTTTTTGCTTTAGCTTTTAGTTTTTTAAACGTCTGTTTAAAAAAATTGAACCAAACACACACTGAGCAACAAACACACACTGAGCCGTACATAGGCTGCAACTAGTTGCATATACAAATAAGTTGGCAAAATCGTATACAGGTTCGTTTGGATTTATTTTGGAGATACAAATAGCTTTAAATATGTTTCTCTTCAATAGAGTTTTTAAATTAGAGTATGTTCCTAGAAGTAGGAAATGAAATGATTAATTTTAGGAATCTTTTATTTTTAGGAACCATTTAGAATATCTATTAGAGGTGATTTTTTAATCCTAATCCTTAAAATTTAAAGAAGGGAATCCTTAGAGCTTCTCTTGGACTTGGAGATGCTCTAATTTGTTGATTCGCTGTTCGCTTTACTGAATTCATACTGCATCGGTTATATGTAATTTGGGATGCATGCTTGCTTATAATGTCATCAAGTTAAAAGTAATGGACATTTGTAATGCATGCTGGTTTCGTTTCAGTTACGTTTCCGGCTTTCCTGCCACGAACGAACTGCACAGAGCTTGTGTTGTGTGAAACATTTGAACCGATCGATCAGGCGTCGAGGTGGGCGCGACCGCGCGAGTGAGCTCCCGATCCTGCCATGGGCATCACCCGTGCTCCCATCTTCAAGAATGATGCCCTGGAGGGCATGCTGGGGGAGTACGTCGGCGGCAAGGCGGCGCTGACCGGCGGCGGGAAGTATGCGCGCGCGGCGAGGCACTCGTCCAGGCTGGTGGCCGCGCTGACCTGCGTCCAGCTCGCCTTCGCCATTTACGCCACTTTCCTGCTCTACTACATGAGCCCCGCTGTGGACCTGCGAACCAAGCCGGACTTCGCCTGGGCGACCCGCATCGCGCAGCACTGGAAGCAGCTCATGGCGCAACCCGGCGGTGGGCCGCCGCTGTCGCCGCTGGAGGTGTGCGAGCACGAGAGCATCGACTTCGAGCAGAAGAAGTCGCAGGACGCGGTTATGATCCGACTGAAGCGGGAACTCTACGAGGAGGTGCGCGCATTCCAGCAGCGGAGCTTCGGCACCGAGACGCTCCCGGAGCTGCTGCGGATGCGATCGCGGTGGAGCATCGGCGGCGCGAACGAGCCGCGCGTGACGGTGATCCTGAACCACTTCAAGCGGCGGACTCTGTGCGCGCAGCTGGACACCCTACGGCGGCAGACACTGCCGTTCCACCGCGCCTGGGTGCTCGCCTTCGGGAGCCCCAACGAGGCGGCGCTCCGCCGCATCGTGGAGAGCTACAACGACTCGCGCATCAGCTTCGTCTCCTCCGGCTACGACTTTAAGTACTACGGCCGCTTCCAGATGGCGCTGCAGGCGGAGTCCGACTTCGTCTACGTGCTCGACGACGACATGATCCCGGGCACCCGGATGCTCGAGATCCTCTCCCACGTCGGCGGCACCGACAAGTACCGCAATGCAGTGCTCGGCAGCATCGGCCGCGTCCTGCCGTTCCGGCAGAAGGACTTCACGTTCCCGAGCTACCGCAAGTTCCGCTCCAAGGAGGCCGGCCTCTACCTGCCAGACCCGGCCTACGACATCATTGTCGACCGGATCGTTCAGGTGGACTTCCTCTCCAGTTCCTGGTTCCTCGCCGCCAACCTCGTCAAGGCGCTCTTCATAGAGACGCCCTTCACCTTCATGACCGGCGAGGACCTGCACCTCAGCTACCAGCTGCAGAAGTACATGGGCGCGGGATCATTCGTGCTCCCCGTCGACCCTGCCGACAAGGAGACGTGGGGCGACAGCGAGCACCGCCTGGCCTACGTCTCGGAGACGACGGTCATCTTTAAGGACATCGTCCAGGTGCGCGACGATCAGTGGTGGCGCGCGCTCACCTCCGGTTACATCACGCAGTGGGCGGCCATGCACCCGCAGAAGGTGGACGCGCTCTTCTACGCGCACTCTCTTGGCGAGGTCCGCGCGCTGGCGCCGCTGCTCGAGCGGTTCCGCACCACGGCCGGCCGGAAGGCCTATCTCGTCGTGTCCGGCGGCGGGCACTGCCCCTGCGAGGAGGCGGCGACGGTGCTCAAGTGGCCCAAGGTGGTGTGTAAGGAGAGGCGGTTCAAGATCTTCGACCTCGGCCTCGGCGCGCTGTCCGGGCCGTCCCGGTCGGAGGTGCCCGTTCTGCAGGTCGTCTACTCCAGCATGCGCGGCATCGTCAGAATGCACAACCCGAGCGTCATCGTCGCCGTCTCCGACGTCGACGGGAAGGTCAAGGACGCGCTCCGCATGGCCGCCGACGCCGCCGTGAACCACACCGCACTCGTCCTCCTCCCGAGGAACTCCATCTCCAAGGTGCTCTGGATGGCCACCGTCCGGCCCACCGCGCTGCCGAGTAAGCGAGCCTGGATTCGTCGTCGTCGTCATCATATCTACACGCGCGCATTGCGACATTGCACCTCACATTTGCATCGACCAAGCAGTACAAAATTATTGGATTGATGGTATGATTTCGCACGTGCAGACTGGAACAGGATGCGGATCTCGGTGAACATCATCACACAGAACCGCGCCAAGTCGCTGCGGCGGCTGCTGGCGTCGCTACGGAGCGCCTACTACGTTGGCGACGAGGTGCCCATCAGCTTCAACATGGACAGCCGGGTGGACGCGGCGACGCTCAACGTCGTCAACTCCTTCGATTGGCCGCACGGCGGGAAGACGCTGCGGCGGCGCGTCATCCAGGGCGGGTTGATCCGCGCGGTGAGCGAGAGCTGGTACCCCTCCGACGACGACGACTACGGCCTCCTCCTGGAGGACGACATCGAGGTGTCCCCCTACTACTACCTGTGGGTGAAGTACGCCCTCCTGGTCTACCGCTACGACCCGCAGGCGGCGCTGCCGGAACTCTCGTCGATCTCGCTCTACACGCCGAGGCTGGTTGAGGTGGTGAAGGAGCGGCCGCGGTGGAACGCCACCGCCTTCTTCGGCCGGACGCACCACCCAAACACCCCCTACCTCCATCAGCTGCCCTGCAGCTGGGGCGCCGTCTTCTTCCCCAAGCATTGGCGTGAGTTCTACGCCTACATGGCGGCGCGCTTCACGGAGGACGCCAAGAAGAATCCGGTGCAGATCCCGCGGTCGCGCACCAATGGCTGGCAGGCGTCGTGGAAGAAGTTCCTCATCGACATGATGTACCTGCGCGGCTATGTCAGCCTTTACCCCAACTTTCCCAACCAGACCAGCTTCTCCACCAACCACATGGAGCCCGGCGCGCACATCAGCGCCAAGGACAACGTCCTCAAGCACGACAAGCACGACTTCGAGGTGCCGCTCGTCGCCGCCGATTTCTCCACTCTGCTGCCCGCCGGCAAGATGCCGCCGGCCTCCAAACTGCCGGTGCTTAACCTCTTCAACCAGCCCGTCTCCTTCAAGGGGCTCAAGTCCGCCGGTGCCAAGCTCCGCCAGGATGTCATCACCTGCGGCGCCACCCAGCTCGTCGCCGTCGACCATGTCACCGGCCTGCCCAAGAACTGCACAGCTTTCTGATGAGTACGTACGTACACGGCCTGCATTGCCATTGCTCCGATGCACTGCATGCATACTAATTCATATCTCCAAATATTTATCATTCGATTTGCACACTGCACATCCTGGTGACTGCTATTCTTTTCCTCACGATCGTTCTTTACACTGTAACTAGCTGCGATTAAGTGAATTCGCAATTTAGTAATGAAATTCACGGGAGGTTGAGCCCATTTTTGCGCTCTGTGCGATGATCTGTAAAGATGTAGCGAAAATTGGCTCTCTTTGTTACTGTTGTTGATTTTCACAATAGATTCATACATACTAAGAGCACTCTGTTTAGCGGAGCTTTGGATTTTGACAAGTAACCGGCAGGAATTGTGTTTTTCGGCTTCTACATTCTAGTTTATTTTTAAATTATATAATTGTTCCAGTTTATTTTCAGATTATATAATCTGTTGAGTTTTACGATCTAGAACAATAATGTATATATATACTGTTTGAATAACTTCCGAGAGTGTAAGGGTTGTCGGTCAGACCGACTGGAGCACTACGATTAGACCGGCCTACAAGCAGCGGTCTGACTGGCAGTATAGAAAAGGGCGTGCCGGGGCCTAACTGCACACCACTAGTCGGACCGACCATGTGCCACCGGTCAGACTGGCGCATGACGGCAATAGGATTACGGCACAGTACAACCTGGTCGAACCGACCTATCAATGCCGGTTAGACTGACAGTGACAGATCAGACCACCCGGGTCCTCCGGCGATCGTCTTGCTGTTGGTGCCTTTGCCCGAAACTTCTTGATGAAGATAAGAGAGATAAAACACTAGAAAAACACCAGAAAACCAGAGGTAACTCGGCCAAGAGACCGAATTACCGGTAAAAACCGATAAAACGATAGAAATCCGTTACGTGGATGAAACAAATGATTCATGAGTGAAACGACAAGGACTTCCCATGATTATGATGTGGCGGACAGAGGGCTTACAACGCAAACCTACAAAGATGGACGTGCTGAATTGAATCTAGGGCAAGAAAGTAAGTTGAAAAGTAAAGGTATGATTCAAGGAATAATAGATTAGATTTATTAGGGTTTTGGGGGGCCTCCTTGAATCGGCCTTACCTCTATTTATAGAGGTTGGTCATGAGTGCCTGGGCTTTATTTTGAGTTGGACATGGGTTCTAAGTCGTCAATAATTAATTAAAGATAAAATAGACCCGAAATCAGGTAATCTGAATCGGATATAGATTGGACCGGTCTGATCGAGCCCATATGGCCGGTCAGACTGGGCCTACATGGCCAGTTGGACCGCCCTGTGCCAGGTCTGGGCATATTTTCGGTAAAACTACCAAAAAGTGATATTTTGATAATTTTGACCATTAATGCCATTTTTTGCTATCAACATTACTCTCTGCTGAAGAAGCTCAGCAAGAATGAAGATGACCTGACGAGGACCAACTTGACGCTCAACGGCTTCAACAGCGAGAGCTCCGAGGCTAAGGGCGTGCTTTCTTTGGAGCTGACGGTGGGCAACAAGACGTTGCCGACGGCATTTTTTGTCGTCGATGTGCAAGGTAACTACAGAGTGCTACTTGGGCATGATTGGATTCACGCAAATTGTTGTATTCCATATAATTTGCACCAGTGTCTGATTCAGTTGGACGACGATGATGTGGAGATCGTACCAGCTAACACTTCAGCCCAGGTTGCTTTGGCCGATGTGTCTATAGATGTCGTCCATGATAAGGTAGAGTGTTTGTCGGGTAGAGATCTCTCAAACTACGACTTTGTTAGCATGTCTGAGGGACGCTTTGTTACAGTGTCTATAAAGCCAGCTGGTGTATCACGACTGTCTCTAAATTAATAGTCGTGTCTAGTAACAATAATCTTGATTGGCTAAAGTCTCGTGTGGAGCAATGTCGGTCTTCTAAAGACAGTATTGCCGAAGTCATTGAAGATTTTAGCGAAGTAGAAAAGTTAGGTCAAGGTTTTCTGTCGGCCGACCCTCTAGAAGAGGTCGATATAGGTGATGGTAGTATTCCAAGGCCCACTTTTGTAAACAAAAATTTGCAGGCTAATGAAAAGGCCGAAGTAATAAAGTTGCTTCGGTTGTACGTCGATTGTATCACATGGGAATACAGTGAGATGCCTGGACTAAGCCGCGAGCTCGTGGAGCATTGGCTACCCATCAAACCCGAGTTTAGGCCTTATAAACAACCCCATCGTCACTTTAATTCGGCTGTGTATGACCGAGTTAAAGAAGATATAGAACAATTATTCAATGCTGAGTTTATTAGGCCATGTAGGTATGCTGAATGGGTTGCTAACATTGTGCCTGTGGAAAAGAAAGGAAGAGGAAAAAATTGTGTGTGTATTGATTTCAGGGACTTGAACAAGGCCACTCCAAAGGATGAGTATCCCATGCCGATAGCTTACATGGAGATCAATGATGCCTCAGGACACAAGGTACTAAGTTTTCTTGATGGCAACACTAGTATAATCAAATCTTATGGCCGAAGAGGACGTCTACAAGACTACCTTTCGATGCTCTGGTTTTGTCGGCTTGTTTGAGTGGGTTGTGATGACTTTTGGTTTAAAAATTGTTGGGGATACATATCAACGTGCAATGAACTTGATCTTTCACGACTTGCTAGGAGTTATGCTAGAGGTCTACATAGACGATGTTGTAGTCAAATAGGATGCTATGGGAAACCATTTAGCCGATTTTAGAGTTGCTTTTGATAGGATGCGTTAGTATGGTTTAAAAATGAACCCGCTCAAATGTGGTTTTGGCGTGTCGACGGGCAAGTTCTTAGGATTCATGATTCACGAAAGAGGTATTGAGATTGATCCTAAGAGACTTAAGAAGATTAAGAACTGTGAAGCGTCAACATGCAAGAGATATGTTCAAAAGTTGCTAGCCAAGGTGAATTATTTGCGTCGCTTCATATCTAACTTGTCTAGCAAGATTGATGCTTTCGTACCCATACTTCGGCTACAGAACAAAGTCGAATTCACTTGGGGGGCAAATCAGCAACGCACGTTTGAGAAGATCAAAGAGTGCTTGTCATCACCGCCTGTGGTAAGAGCACCAAAAGCTGGGATTCCATTTCGGTTATACATTGATGTGGAAGATAGTGTGATAGGATTTGTGCTGACTCGTGAGGTGGAGGGAGAAGAGTACATCATCACATTCTTGAGTATTTTTAGAGCGTTTGTGTTTGCCACTTTATTATGCATGTACCAAACTTTGTCACTATCCTCTATCTGACACATGTATTATTACTTGTCAAACCGATGTTATACAGTACATGTTGCAAAAGCCAATTCTCAGTTGGAGAATCGGAAAGTGAGCTTATGCTTTGATTGAGTATGATTTGGCTTATGAACCTCTAAAAGCTATGAAAGGCCAAGTCGTCGCAAATTTTATAGTTGATCACCATGTAGATATCAATTGAAATAATGATACTACTTTGATTGAGGTAATACCATGGAAACTTTACTTTGATGGTTCGACTTGCAAGAATGGCCAAGGTGTTGGAGATGTGCTCATATCACCTAGTGGTATGAGTTTCGAGACCTTGGCTCGATTAGAATTTCCTTGTACTAATAATCAAGCCGAATATGAAGCTCTTTTGGTAGGACTTGAATTATTAAGCTCCATGGGTATTAAATATGTTCATGCATATGGTGATTCACTATTAGTAGTTCAACAAATAGCTAAAGATGCTCAATGTTTTAATAGGTTACTAAATAGCTACTTGGATAAATGTCTAGACATAATTGCTACTTTTGATGATTTTGAGATTTCACATGTGTCTAGAGAAGCCAATTCAGTAGCAAATAATTTGGCTCAGCAAGCATCTGGTTACCAAATTAAAAGAGGTAAATTTTTCGCGCAAGAAAAATCGATGCTTGATTTTACTGCATTACTCGAGTCAGAACACATAGGTCTGATCGGCCTGACATGGCCGGTCTGACTGCCCTGTGCTAGCCGTTCGGCAATGGCCGATCTGGCCGGCCCACTATGGCCGGTCTGACCGCCCTGTGTCAGGATTGTTTGAGACACAGGGGCAGGTTGAAATTTGTGATATGAATGCCAATTCGACGTCAGGATTGTTTGAGACACATGGGCAAGTTGAAATTTGTGATATGAATGCCAATTCGAGCGAGGATTTGGCGAGTACTTCTGAGAATCATGAGGATGATTGGAGAACTCCAATTATCCAGTATTTGACAGATCCTAGCAAGCGGGTTGATTAGAAAGTTCGGTGGCAAGCGTTTAAATTTGTATTACTCGACGATGAGTTGTATCGCTGAACTATTGACGAAGTACTTTTTAGAAGTTTGAATGCCAATCAATCTAGACTTGTTGTAGGTGAAGGACATGAAGGTCTTTGCGGTACTCATCAGTCGGCCTAGAAAATATGGTGGATGCTCAAAAGAGTGGGGTTTTATTGACCGACTATGACTGAAGAGTGTTTTAAGTACTATAGAGAATGTGAAGCATGTCAAAGGTTTGGTAATATTCAGCAAGCTCCCGCATCTTTACTTAATCCTATTATCAAATCATGGTCGTTCTGAGGACGGGCCTTGGACTTCATCGGCCAAATTTATTCTTCCTCTTTAAAAGGGCATCGGTTCGTGTTGATGGCTACATATTACTTCACCAAGTGGACTGAGGCCATGTCTCTCAAGAACATGACACATACGAGGTAATTGATTTCATCATGAAGCACATTATACATAGATTCAATATTCCCCAAACTCTTACTACAGATCAGGGGGATTCATTTGTTTCCAAAGAAGTATTTGATTTTGCCGAATCTTATGGTATAAAGTTGGTAAACTCTTCACCATAGTATGCTCAGGCCAATGGTCAGTCAGAGTCTAGTAATAAAACTGCGATTAAGCTCATTAAGAAAAAGATTGAAGAGTTTCCTAGAAAGTGGCATGAAGTGCTTTCGGAGGCATTATGGACTTGTAGAGTTGTAAAGCATGGTGCCACCAAGATAAGTCCATATGAGGTTGTGTATGGACAAGAAGTTGTTTTACCCGTAGAGGTGAATCTTGGCTCATTAAGGTTACTTAAGCAAGATGGCTTATCGATCGATGAGTATGAAACTCTCTTAAAAGATAATTTGGAGGAGGTGACCGATAAGAGGTTAAGAGCTCTAGAGGCAATAGAAAGAGGCAAAAGAAGAGTGACAAGAGCTTATAAAAAGAAGGTGAGAGAAAAATCATTTCTATTAGATGACTTGGTTTGGAAGATGATTTTGCCTTTAGGCACTAAGAGCCCAAAGTTTGGTAAATGGTCGCGTAGTTGGGAAGGTCCTTTTAGAGTTGTTGAAATCGCTCTAGGTAATGCATATTTGTTAGAGTATCTACAAGGAGAGCGATTCCGTAGAGCTTTGAATGATAGGTATTTGAAAAAGTACTTCCCAAGTGTGTGGCAAAACGCTTGAAGTGTCGAAAGACCGATATGAAGCATATCGCCCTTAGCTCGTTGTGCTTTTAGCTCACTAACGTTTGCCACAACGTAAGGGGCATGTGTTGATAGCAAAAAATGGCATTAATGGTCAAAATTGTCAAAATATCATTTTTTGGTAATTTGGGCCGAAAATTTGCCAAGACATGGCGAAGGCAGGTCCAACCGGCCATATGGGTCTGGTCAGACTGGCCCACCCCCAGTCCGACTCCAATTAGCTAATTTTGGGGTATTTTATCCCAAAATTAGTTTTGGATGACTTGGAACCCATGTCTAACTCAGATTAGACCCCAAGAAGTCATGACCAATCTCTATAAACAGAGACAAGGCCGATTCAAGGACCCCCAAAACCCTAATAGATCAAATCTATTATTTCCTTGAATCGTACATTTAATTTTCAATTTACTTTCTTGCCCTAGATTTAATTCAACATGTATATCTTCATGGGTTTGCACTGTAAGCCCTCTGTCCGCCGCGTCGTAATCACGGTAAGTTCTTGTTGGTTCTCTCGTGAATCGTCCGTTTCATCCATGTAACAGATTTCTACCATTATATCAGTTTTTACTAGTAATTCAGTCTCTTGGCCGAATTACCTCTAGTTTCTTGGTGTTTTTGCAGTGTTTCATCACTCCCATCTTATCCAATAAATTTTGTTGCGATCCATCCATGGGAAGACGGTCGCCGGAGCCCGGAGACTATCTTCCAGGAGCCGTCAGTCCGACTAGAGGCCACCCCACTGTCCGACCAGCCCATGCCGGACCGTCACCCGAAGTGCCGGTACGCAGCGATCCAATCGGGCCTCATAGGAGGTCCTGAGCACACTTCGCACCGACCCAAGGGGTCTCCCTTCGGAGTTCTTGTAGCCGCCCGGTCTGACGAAGGGGATATCCTCAGTCCAACCAACCGAAGGCCGGAGGGATCCCTTTGACCGTTTCACATCGGCGTCTGAGTATCCTTCAAAGCCCTTTGTAACACCCCAAGTTTTCAAAGAAATAAAAATATTATTTAATTCAATTTCCTGGATTTTATTATTTTGAAAATGCCTTTAAATAGTTTTCTATACCATTTTGAACTACAACATAGAGTTAATGACCAAACCAAGAGCTGAAAATTTTTGTATAAACTCCAGAGCCAAAATATGTTTTTGAGAATTTTTATAAATTTTTACCAAGCTTGGAAGTAGCCCTAATATTTTAATCTATTTCCTGGAATTATTTTAATTCAGAAAAGTTTTGGAAACAGTATTGGGCCCTCCCCCTCCCTTCTCGCTCTCCGGGCCGGCCCAGCCCGTCACCCTCGCCCGCCTCTGGCTGACAGCCCGACCCCACCTGTCGGCGCCGATCGCCTTCCCTCGCACGCGCGCCCGACACCACGGCCCCACCCGTCAGCTCTCTCGCTCGCGCGCTCACGCCCGCTGGCCAGTGGCCCCCGCCTGTCAGACCTGTCGTCTACCTCGCGCCGTCGCTCCCAAACCATGCCGGCCGACGACCCCCGCCTCGGATCCACTTCGCTGGCGCCCCTCTCATTCAATTGGCGTCGGATTAATGCACCCCGAGGCCCGCCGGTCGTTTAATCGCTTTAATTGACACGTTTAAGCCCCCGGGAACGCGGCGCCGTGCATGGCCGAGCCCTCGCCGGCGACTTAAACCACCCCTCGGCTTTCCTTGTATACGACGCCCTTTAGCCCTCGCCAGTACCCCTATTTAACCCCCTGCCTCCACCGCGTCCGACCCCCACGACCATTCGCTGTGAAGACAAACAGAGCGCCCTCCACTCGGTTTTTAGCACAACACCGCCGCCCGCCCTCCAGCCGTCGCTCGCCGGAGTCCCCCTCCGTCCTCACCGACCGTACCATTGTGACCGCAAGGACCACCCCAACCTCGGCCACACCTTCGCTGGCCAAGGAGACCACCGGATCACCATCGCCGTCGAGAACCCGAGGAACCCACCGCGTCTACCCTCGCCGCCGACCGCGCTCCGTCGACCCCTCGCCTCGTCTAAGGTACCGTCGTGACCACCGTAGTGTCCTCTTTCTGTTTTAGGCCTTAGCTTCGACCGCCATCGCCCGCCGTGGCCTCTGGCCCGCTCACCGTCGCCGGAGAAGACGACCGGCACGGGCTGAGTACCCGTGCCGTGTCGGATTCGCGCGCGACCGTGCGATCTGGATCCAACGGTGACGATTAATTCCCGCGTGCGATTTAATCAGATCTGTTAGATCTCGGCGAAGAGGTACGTTTTAATCTCGTGCGTCCGTTAGTATTTAAAACCCGCGCTCGATCTCGTGCGTCCACGTGGTACCCTTTCGCGCGTTTTAATCCTGGCCGTCCGTTGTAACTTACGCGCCCCGCCTCGCCAGCGCGCGTTGGATCTGGATCCAATGGTCCAGATTGGGCCGGACCACGCGCACAGTGCGCGGGTTCACCGTGGACCCGAGGCGATTTAAATTTAGAAATAAATTCAAGAAACTGTTTAAATCTTGTAAAATTCATATCTAGCGCATTTGAACTCTAAAAATTGCCATTCCAATTTCAGAAAATTCATAATATTATTCTCTACCCATTAGTTCAATAAAAACAATATGTTACTTTAGACTTTTTCATGTTTATTTAAATAGGTATTCAAATACCCTTAGGGTAAAAATGTAAATTCAATTATTTAAATTTCAGTAAAATTCATATTTATTTTCTTTCTGTTCATATATTGAATACCACTACATTACCCATGAACCTTTCATTTTAAATTGATTAGAATGAGATTACTCACATTTAAAACCCTTTCTCAAATAACAACACTTCACTTTAATTCCTTTAAAATTATTTATAAAATGAATTTCAGAACCTTAACAACTCTGTTTTTCTTTACTTTAAAATCACCTTAAACCCATATGCTTGTTGTGTGATTTTATATTGTTTAGATTGGATGTTGTATTTATTTTACTTTTTATATTGGGAAGACTACGACGCCGTCGAGGAGCCGAAATATTTCCCGAAAGTTCCTCCCTCACCCTTCGCTGAACAAGGCAAGTCACCAAACCAATCTTTTGAGCATATTGAACCCATGTTTGATTAAACTATCGCTAAAACACATAGGTTATACATGCATTAGTCAAATGATCCCTTACAATATATTTATTTAGGATCCCCCGACCTTGATGTGCAACCCAAGCCATGCTCTCTAGCCTAAACTCCTTGTCACCATATGATAAATGTTATTAGCTAGTGTCCAATGTATCGACACGATCGCTATAGGATAAAAATGAGTCGTAGTACATGGTTCTACTATATGATCCCCATGGTTTCTTATCTATGGAATTCTGTCGGTGTTGGAGTTGTGGTTGTGAGTGAATGCATGGTGGGTTCCGGGTGCAAGCTAGGGCATTGGTCGGTAGCACCCGGGGCACTATAAGGACTGGTCTGAGGGATCCGTTGCAATACACTTCCGTACTAACCACAAGTCTAATGGGTAAGTCCTAACTAAGGTATGGAGTGTTCCAAACCGAGGCCATCATTTGGAGATGGGTCAAGCAGCACCTGCGGGTGGCTTGTACCAATGTGGCGCAAAAGGGGGTGCGACGTTAGCCGGGATGCGGCCCGGCGCGCCGGCGAAACCTAGAGCGGGTGGTTATCGCTTCGAACATTTCATGCTGAGGTTTTGGCACGAGTTCCCATGGTATGGGTCATATCGTTTGGGATGAGTGCGTGCCTTGTGGGTACAGTAGTACATCTCTGATCGGAGTCTTAAATCTTTTCGAAAAGCCGAGCCCATGGTCAAGGGTGGGTTACGTGACATCCCACAGTTAGATTACTTGAATATGGATGTGCATGTTGGTTGACATGTAAGGACTGTTGTGCGAGGAGGTAAAACGTACTCCTCGAGTTAGATGATGTTATTGATGTTCATGTTTATATTTCCGCATGATAAAATTTGATTACACTAAATGCAATAACTGAAGATGTTCTTTTCCGCACTGTTAGCCATTACCCTTCCTTGTTTATTATCCTGCATTATTACTTGCATTTGCGGTGGCTTGTTGAGTACTTTTTGTACTCATACCCGTTGAACACCTCAGAGGATGCCTACTACGAAGATGGTCTGGAGTAGCGACCCAGTCAAGAGAAGATCCCGAAGAAGACGTTCGTCATGATTTTATTTACTTATTTAATTTTTACTCTGATGTAATAAATATGGTCTACGTACCATGAATCCTTGTCGTATGTACGATTGTCGCATGATGAACCTCTTGTTATTATTGTTTTTCTATGGAAATTCAATAATGTCTCGATTTTGATAAATCGGGGCGCCACAAGATGGTATCAGAGCCGAATTGACTGTAGGAAGCCAAACAGACCCGCCTAGCCATTAGCCGCAGGAAATTATTTCTCGAAAACCTACTTTATAACCTTTTTCCTCCCCTCACTTTTATTCAACTTGCTGTTTTGTAGATGCCTGTCTACCAAGTCCACAGCTACTGCCGCCACTACGAGGGCTTCGTCAGGGAGCTCCGTATGATGCTCACCTTCCTCGGGTTCCTCATCGAGCCCGAATTCCAAGGAGTGTACCCCGACGAGTTCGCCGGACCTTGTGACGTCTCCCTCACCGTCCACGGCTCCGGAGAGCACCTGCCACCCTACACCACCGCACTTGGGGGCCCGACCTTCGACGTCGCGTGCCAACGAGTCGCCCTCCAGGCCCTCATGGAGCTAAGGATGATCTACGATGATCGTCTTCAGAACTCGTCCTTCCGGCTTGTGCCGAAGCGTACTCCCGGCGCCCACCGTAGCATCTACCTCGGAGTTCACTCCGTGCGTGATCCGGTCATGGCCCGGTAGTCGTGTCTTCTGCAGGCTATGGACGACCTCCATACCGAGGAGGTGCTCGACGCCGATGAGCACCATGAGGCGGTTGAGTTTCTTCGTCAGGAGACGAAGAGCTTGATCCAACAAAACGGTGAGCTGCAACGCAAGATTATGCAGCTACAGAAGGACATTGCGGAGATGGTTCCTCTCGTCCCGAGGAAGAGGAATCCCATCCGTGAGCCCGTCCCTCGCCCTAAAAGGATCCCACCACATCCCTCCACCGCCAGACCATCCACCAGCGCCCCTGCACCACGCCCCGGCCTCGTCTCTGATCCGATTATCGAGAACTTTCTCGAGCCCACCATCCCTCAGGAGCCGCGAACTCGTGGTTCCGAGAGCACGGAGACCGCCTCCGGTGGCGAGTAGGCGTTAGAGGCCGCTATTTTAAAATAAAGAAAAATTTTGTATGTGGTGCTACCCACAACGAGTGTGTTGGGGGTAGAATAAGAGCTTGATTGTAATGAACAATTTCTACCACTTTATATATATGTCTGAACCTTATGAAAAATGTTTGATTGTATTATCGTTTCATCATCATTTTTTTACCTTATGACATCGCAAATTCAGAAGATGGCCGACCACCAGAACACCGGCTCCAACAACGGAGAAGGAGGAAGCCGTGACACGCCCGAGGGTGTTGTACCCAACTGGGGTGCAACGGGCCCACGTCAGTCTGGGTTGCCATCTGCCAACCACCCTACTTTGGCGGAGATGATGGCGAATCAGAACCAGCTGATCGCCGCCCTCCTCACTCAGATGCAGCACCAACAGACTCAGTTGGACCATCTGCAGAATGGGGAAGTCGCTCCTCGCGCACCAACACCCGCACCCGCTCCACAACTCTCGGAGTTTCTACGCGTGCGCCCGCCCATCTTCTCAAGCACCACCAACCCAATGGAGGCCGGAGATTGGCTCCGTACCATTGGAAAGAAGCTTGACCTCCTCCCCTGCACCGACCGGGAGCGAGTGGCCTTCGCCACTCATCAGCTCCAAGGTCCCGCCACTGAATGGTGGGACAACTACCGTGAGTCCCAGCCGGAGGACCACGTGGTGACCTGGGAGGAGTTCACCATCGCCTTCCGTGCCGCCCACGTCCCCGCCGGTGTCATCGCGGAGAAGCAGCAGGAGTTCCGTGACCTGCAGCAAGGCAGTCGGACTGACATGGAGTACCTCCATGAGTTCAACCGCCTCGCCCGCTACGCACCGGAAGAAGTGCGCACCGACGCCCTCCGCCAAGCCAAGTTCCTCCGGGGACTCAAGGATGAGCTGTCCATCCAGCTCGTCGCCACCGACTATGCCGATTTCCAACGGCTAGTCAACAAAGCGCTCATCCAAGAGACTGAGCAAAACAAGCTAGATCTCAAGAAGAGGAAGATGATCGCCTTCAAGCATCAGCAGGTGAACTCTCAGAGGCCCCACTTCGTCCCTCCGCCACCAGCGCCCGCCTACCATCTTCGGCTCGCCTACAGGCCACCTCATGCCACCGGTGGATCCAACGCCGGGCATCCTCGCCCCACTCCACCAGCTCCGGCCGCTCAGCTGACACCAACCGCCAAGGCCCCGATCTTGAAGGATCGCCAAGGGAGGCCGGTCGTCTGCTTCAACTGCCGTAAGGAAGGGCACTATTCGCACTAGTGTCCTCACCCCAAGCAGCCCCAAGGCGCGGCACCCAACCAGGCGGTACGTGCCCGCGTCAACCACATCAACGCGGAGGAAGCTCAGGAGGCTCCCGAAGTCGTGCTCGGTACGTTCACTGTGAATTTCGTAACAGCCGTAATATTATTTGACTCTGGAGCAACCCACTCCTTCGTCTCACAAGATTTTGTGAAAATCAATGAACTGGACGTACTCCCTCTATCCGTCCCCATGGTGATTGCCACACCAGGCAATAGAACCTTAGCCCGCTCATACAGTCCTAAGGTTCAGATAGAGATCCAAGGAGTATTATTCCGGGCCGAGCCAGTCCTCATAAAATGCACCGGACTCGACCTCATCCTAGGGATGGATTGGTTGATGAAGCACAAGGGAGTGATCGACTGTGCCAACAAGTCCATCACAGTGACCAACCCTGAAGGCGCAGCCGTCACCTTTCGGTTGACCAGTCGCAAACCACTCGAAACATCCCTTCTGTAACGACCCGTCCTGGAACTCAGAAATACCATCGAGCGGGACGAGCCGGTACGTCATCGAAGACAAACAATATCGCTGTTGACATTGTTCCATTCGATAATAGTACATTGCAGAAGAAAAATTACAATAATTAAATATTACAAAAGCTGCTAAAGAGGCATACCTCGCAGCAATAATTATTACAAAAATGCAACGGAAGCATTTCATCACTCAAACATGTACTACTATCCCGACACCACTTGGGGACTAGGCCCGAAACCCTAATCTTCTATGTCTTCATCGGCAACAACTTCATCATCGCCTTCAAGGCTGTTGATGTCCTTCGAAAGGTTTCCGAACTCTGGGGTGGGGGTGTAAAACAACAAGGGTGAGTACTCGAGAGTACTCAGCAAGTCTTGGAAGTAGTATAGATGCAGGATACAAAGAGCGGCTATGGTTCTCAAGGGTATATATATAGTTTATAGATTCTAAGTGCTTAATACCCCCGGGTAGAGGTCCCAACCTCTAACCGTTCCCACATAAAGTAGCAATAGTTTAAAAGCTAATCCAACTCTTCACATGCTCACCAACCGGGATTGCTTTGCAACAATTCCCAACATCGTTTTCCATCAATTCCACAAGTCACATGTCTTTTCATCAATTCCACATATCACGACCATCATCTTATCATCATAACTCATCGTTATCTCGATACTAGCTTACCCATCCATCGGGGAAGCATTCCCATTATCAACATCTCATCCCAATTCATTTTAACGCTCAACTAGTTATCACATCTCACATCACTCCCTATGAAGCCTTTCGACTTCCCGCTCCACACAGGAACGTGTAACACCCCAGAAATTAAAAAGGATTAAAATAAAGGAAAAATATTATTTAAATCATTTCTGGATTTATTTATTAAAGGAAAATCACAAAAGAACCCAAATAAAGCCAAACAGGGAGAAATACTCAAAATCTGGACTTGAAAATTTTATGAGATGAACTATAAGCCAAGATATAATTTTAGGAATTTTTACAAATTTTTACCAACAGTGATTCAACCCTTAATCAAATAAATGAATTACTGGAATTATTTTAAATCAGAAATCAATTTTAATCTTATTGGGCCTCAACCCCAAAACCTCCCTCCAATGGCCTTTTTGGCCCAGCCCATTACCGCCCACCCACTGACAGGAGGGGCCCGCCTGTCGGCGCCGCTCCCCTCTCTCCTCCCGCCCGCGCCCCGCCTCGGCCCCACCAGTCAGCCTCCTCGCACCCCCCTTCGCCCGCTGACAGCCAGGGCCCGCCTGTCGGCCCTTTCCTTTCTCGTTCGCTCGCTGACAGGTGGGGGCCACCTGTCAGGACCTTCGTCTCCGATGGAAGGGGATCGCTCCCCTTTCCTTCCCCGGCGATCCCCTTCTGTTTCCTCGCCGCCGGCCACCGGATCGCCTCGGGTCACCCTCCGATCACCTTCCCCGAGCGTTACCGACCCCATTCCATCCATAGCCCACGCGGTTTCGTGATTAGGGAAGTAAATCCGAGGATATGGGAACCTCGCCGGAGTTGGGAAATAAACCTTCGGGTTTCCTCGGTTTAACCTTCCATCCTCGCCGCCGGTGACCCCTATTTAAGCCCCTCCCCTCACCGCACTCACCCCACACCAGCAAAGCCGTTCTCGAGCGAAAGCAGAGCGTCGTCGCCCTTCTTTCGAGCTTTAGTTCGGTTTCAACTCCGGCCGCCGCTCGCCTTCGATCCTGGCCTCCCCCGCCCTAGCCACCGCCACCAGAGGGACCGTCGACGACTCCCCGTCCCCGGCCACCCCTCCGTTGGTCGTGTACACCGCCGGACCGCCATCACCATCGAGCACCCGTACGCTCTTCGCCGTCTACCCTCGCCGCCATCGCCGTCCGTCACCCATCGTCGCCACTGAAGGTATCATCGTGATCCCCTTTCCCTCCGCGTTCCATTTTTGGCCGTAGCTAGGCCCTTAGGTCCTCGCCGCCGCCGTCGCCACCACGCCAGAGGCCACCGTCGCCGGAGACGAAGAGGGTACAAGCCCCCTTACGCCGTGCCGTGCCGGATCACGCCTCGGCCGTTCGATCACGATCGGAGGGCTAGGATTAAATCCCTCCGGGATTTAATCTGGGCCCTCGGATCTGGTCAAAGGGGTATCGAGGCCTCTCGGCCGTCGATCGTCACTTAAACCCCCCGATCGATCTCAGACGTCCACGTATACCCCTTCGCCACGTTTTAATCTGGGCCGTTCAATCTCATTAAAAACCCCCGCCTCGCATCTGGCCGCTGGATCCAGATCCAACGGTCCAAATCCGATCGGTCCACGCGCATAGTCACGGGTTCACGGTGAGCCTGGTTCACCGTGGACCAGGGACTGTTTTTCTGTTTAAATAAAATCCAGAAAATAGTTTAAACTTTGAAAATTCATATCTTGCTCATTTTAACTCCAAATTTCACCATTCAAATTTTGTTAAATCCAGAATAATATTCTCTACACATTAATGCCATAAAAACAGTATGTTACTGTTACCCAAAATATTTTTAGCAAATAAAAGAATAAAAACCCCTTAGGGATAAATCATTAATTCAGAAAATAAATTAGGAAAAATCCTAAAAGTTAAGTCTTACTGTTTTATACCCAACTTTAGAATATTAAAATATTACTTCACATAAAAACACCCACAAATATGAATATTGCTTATTTGGTGGATTTTATCTGTTTATTAAATGTATTGTTTACTTTTCCGTATCGAGAAGACTACGAGTTCGTCGAGGAGCAGGAGTTCTACCCCGAGGTTCCTCCATCCCCATTTGCTGATCAAGGCAAGTCATCGACCACCTCTGTGGAAACAGTTGATCATAATTGAGCCCATGTTTTAATAACTTATCGCTATAACCCATAGGTTAATATTGCATTAGACAAATATTCAAGCCTTACACTTATATTTATTAGATCCCTGTCCTTGTGTGCAAACCCAAGCCATGCTTATTGAGCCTTAACTCCTTGTCACTCTACTATAAAAATATTAGCTAGTGCCCAATGTACTGGCACAACTGCTATAGGTTAAAAAGAACGAGTCGTAGATAGCTGGATTCTGTATATGAATTTCCCTGTTATTCTCGTCTCTGGACTCTGTTGGAGTTGGCTAGGTTATAAGTATGGTGGGTTCCGGGTGCAAGCTCGGGCACTGGTTTGTCGCACCCGGGGCACTATAAGGACCGGTCTGCGGGATCTGTTGCAAAGCACTTCCGTACCAACCACAAGTCTAATGGGTAAGTCCTAACTGGAAGTATGGAATACTCCGGCTCAATGCACCATAGAGGAGGGGGCAAGGGGCTAGCCCGCGGGCGACTTGTACCGACGAGGCTCAAGGGGGGTATGGTGGGGCTCCGATGCGTCGGGACACCATATGAAACCCATAAGAGGGTGCTATTGAGTCGGGGAGGACTATATGGAAGGTTTTGGCACGAGTTCCCATGTGATGGGTCATCTCGTTACACTTCGGTGTAGGTGATGAGTGCGTGCCTTGTGGGTACAGTGGTACATCTCTGATCAGAGTAATTCAATCTTTTCGAAAAGCCGAGCCCACGGTCAAGGGCGGGTTGTGTGACTACTCGCAGTTAGTTTACAATTGTTTGAATGTTCAAGTTATTCATGGCACGTAAGGACTGTTGAGCGAGGTGGGGCTGACTGTACCCCTCGAGTTAGAAGATGATGATACACATGCACATGTTTACTTTTCCGTACTAATAAATTGCTCTCATTTAAAAGCTTTACAATTATGCTGCTTCCGCAAAATTAGCCACTATCTCCCTTGTTATTACCTTGCATTATATTTGCATTCGGTGGCTTGCTGAGTACATCTGTACTCACCCCGTTGACTTACACCATCAGAGCCAGTCTACTACGAGGAGGATGAAGGTCTGGAGTAGCGACCCAGTCAAGGCGAGACTGGAAGGAGGCGTTCATCTAGGACCCTTATTTTATTAGTTTCTCTTCACCTTTATTCACTTTTGTATTAATGCGGTCTACGAACCGTGAATGATTGTCCGTATTGTACGTGGTCGCATGATGAACGTCTTGTTTTATTGGTTTTCTATGGAATTTCAATAAAGTCCTGATTTGTTAAATCGGGGCGCGACAAGATGGTATCAGAGCCGACTTGACTGTAGGAAGCCAAACAGACCTGACCTTAGGACTTATACTTACTATATTTTCTTACAAACACGGCTTATCCTCTCATCTTCCGAGGTTTTCACAAAAATTTTCTCTTTTGTAGATGTCGGTCCGTACCATGAATGGGAACCATCGTGACGAGGCCGGATTCATTCGCGAGCTGCGCATGCTCGTCAGCTTCCTTGGGTTTGAGCATGAGCCGATGTACCATGGAGTCTTCCCCGACGAGGAAGAAAGCTTTTGCGAGGTCACCGTCGTCGTCCAGCCCTCCCCTCAGACAGCTCACACCTACCGCGGAGGAGGACCTACCTTCCTGGTCACCAGCCAGCGCACCGCTCTCCAGGCACTCACGGAGCTGCGGATGATCTACGACAGCGAGCTCTACGACACGGACTTTCGCTTCGTGCCTCTTCGCACTCCAGGGAGTCCACACAGTGTCTTCGTCAGCACACTCTCCCAGCGCCATTCTGCGATTGGTCATACCATGCGCTTGTTGGAGGCCATGGACGATCTCCATTACGAGGCACTGCAGGACGCCAATGGACAACGCGACACCATCAGCTTCTACCGACACTCTTCCGAGGATCTGAACCGCGAAAACGGAGAGCTTCGTCGCCGCATCCAGCAGGGACACCGCTTGGCTACCGAGGCAGAGGAGTTGCGGCGTCAAAATGAGCTCCTTCGACAGCGTGTCTCCACCAACCCACATCTCCGCTACCAGATCGAGGAATTGAAGAAGGACATAGAGGAGATCGCGCCTCTTCCGCCTAGAAGGAAGAAAACCCTTCGGATCCCCACTGTGAGGCCCAAGAGGATCTCCCGCAGCGCACCACCCGCCGGACCATCCAGTTCCTCGACCCCGACCGTCTCCCACGAGCCCGAGATCGAGCCGTCCCCCGAGCTGCCATAGACGTAGTTTTAACGGTTGATTGTTATTTTTATTTTTGCCTGCTTGTATTAGCATTCATGTCAAAACATAAGGCATGAATGAAGAAATAAATAAATGTAACCGCAAGAACGGTACCCTTTTGAAATAAAATACAAAGAAGTTCACTAAATTAAATGTGTCTACTTTGAAAACTCCAGGATGACCAACACCCAGGGTTCCGACGCTCCTCAGAACGGAGGAGATAGTGGCAACCTGCCACAATGGGGAGCCACCGGGCAAAGGCAAGCCCCGGTTGCCAATCATCCCACACTAGCTGAGATGATGGCTACCCAGAACCAGCTGGTCTCAGCCCTTCTGCACCAGATGCAGCAGCAGCAGCAGCAGATGCAAGAGCAGCAGGCTCACCTTTTCCGCCTCCACCAACAGCCCGAGCTGCCCCGACCTGCCACACCAGCTCCCGCTCCCGCGTCGCAGCTCTCGGAGTTCCTCCGAGTCCGCCCACCGACCTTCTCGAGCACCACCAACCCCATGGAGGCTGGGGATTGGTTGCGAGCTATCGAGAAGAAGCTCGACCTCCTGACCTGCACTGAGCAGGAGAGGGTGGCCTTCGCCACCCACCAGCTTCATGGTCCCGCCGTAGAGTGGTGGGACAATCATCGTGAGACTCTGCCCGAGGGCCACGCCCCTACTTGGGCAGAGTTCTCGGCCGCCTTTCGTGCCGCCCACATCCCCGACGGCATCATTGCCCAGAAGCAACAAGAGTTCCGGGACCTGCAGCAGGGGAGCAGGTCCGTAACAGAATACTTGCACGAGTTCAACCGACTGGCCAGGTACGCACCTGAGGAGGTCCGTACGGATGCGGCCAGACAAGCCAAGTTCCTTAGGGGACTGAAGGACGAGTTGTCCCTACAACTCATCTCTGGAGACTTCACCAACTTCCAAAAGTTGGTGAACAAGGCTATCATGCAGGACACCCAACAGAACAAGGTCGACCTGAAGAAAAAGCGCATGATTGCCTTCAGGCAAAACCAGGGCATGGCCCAGAGACCCCGTTTTGCTCCACCTCCACCAGCACAGCAGTACCACCCCCGCCCAGTGTACCGTCCGGCGCCACCTGCCGCCAATGCCGGAGACAGCCAACCTCGTCCCGCTCCCACCGCACCAACCGTCCCAGCTGCCCCGGCCAAGAAGCCGGAAGTTTTGAGAGACAGGCATGGCAAGCCTGTGGTATGTTTCAACTGCCGCCAGGAGGGGCACTACTCCCATCAGTGCCCTCATCCCAAGCGTGCTCAAGGCATCGCCTCCAACCCCGCCGTTCGCGCCAAGGTGAACCACGTCACCGCCGAGGAAGCTCAGGCCGCACCCGAGATTGTCATGGGTAAGTTTATGGTTCATTCATCGCTTGCAGTGGTATTATTTGACACCGGAGCTACCCACTCCTTTATATCAACTGCTTTTGTGGAAAATAATGCCCTGGACATAAGTGAGCTACCCAGGCCAGTATTGATAGCTACCCCGGGCAAGCAAACCCTTGCCTGTTCCTTTAGTCCAAGGGTATGGGTAGAAATCCAAGGCACGATATTTTGGGCCGACCCCATTCTAATAGAATGCCAAGGTTTGGATCTCATCCTAGGGATGGATTGGCTAAACAAACACCAAGGTGTGATAGAATGTGCCCAGAGAAAAGTGACTGTGACTGATGAAGAAGGGACTATAGTCACATTCCAGATGCCCAGCATGAAGGCCGGAAGGACAAGACTACATCAGATTACCTTGGAGGAGATACCAGTAGTCAGTGAATACCCAGACGTATTCCCAGAGGATCTACCAGGGATGCCACCCAAGAGGGACATCGAGTTCAGGATTGACTTGGTGCCCGGAACCACCCCTATCTACAAGCGACCATACCGGATGGCCGCCAATGAGTTAGCTGAGATGAAGCAGCAGTTGGAGGATCTTGAGAAGAAAGGCTACATCAGACCAAGTACATCGCCATGGGGTGCTCCCGTCATCTTCGTCGAGAAGAAAGAAGACAAGGCAAAGCGTATGTGTGTGGATTACCGCGCCTTGAATGAGGTAACAATCAAGAATAAGTACCCGTTGCCTCGGATCGATGATCTCTTCGACCAGCTGAAAGGAGCTACAGTATTCTCGAAGATCGACTTGCGTTCTGGTTATCATCAGTTAAGGATCCGAGAGGAGGATATACCCAAGACTGCCTTCACTACCCGTTATGGATTATATGAGTGCACGGTTATGTCCTTTGGATTGACCAACGCCCCGGCATTCTTCATGAATATGATGAATAAAGTGTTCATGGAGTATTTGGACAAGTTCATCGTGGTCTTCATAGACGACATCCTCATTTACTCCAAGGACCAGAAGGAGCACGAGGCTCACCTCCGGTTAACCTTAGGAAAATTAAGGGAACACCAATTGTATGCCAAGTACAGTAAATGCATGTTTTGGACGGCAGAAGTAAAGTTCCTTGGACACATCATCTCTGCGCAAGGAATCGCCGTAGACCCTGCCACCGTAGAAGCAGTTACGGATTGGCTGCCACCCACGAACGTATCTGAGATACGAAGTTTTCTGGGTTTGGCCGGATATTATCGGAGGTTCATTGAGAATTTTTCCAAGATAGCCAAGCCAATGACCAAGTTGTTGCAGAAAGGAGAGAAGTTTGAATGGACTCCTGAATGCGAGGAGAGTTTCCGCACCCTCAAGACCCGTTTGGTGTCTGCACCTATACTGACCCTACCGGACATCCGCAAAGACTTCCATGTCTATTGCGACGCATCTCGCCAAGGATTGGGATGTGTTCTTATGCAAGATGGAAAAGTTATCTCTTATGCCTCCCGTCAGTTGAGACCTCATGAGTTGAATTATCCGACCCATGATTTGGAATTAGCCGCCGTAGTGCACGCCCTTAAGATTTGGAGGCACTATTTGGTTGGTAATCGCTGTGAGATCTTTACGGATCACAAGAGCTTGAAGTATATCTTCACACAGCCAGACCTGAACTTGAGGCAAAGACGATGGTTGGAACTGATCAAGGACTATGACTTAGGTATTCACTACCACCCCGGAAAAGCAAATGTGGTAGCTGATGCCTTAAGTCGCAAGGGATATTGCACAGCCATGATGATTCAAGAACACGCACTCTTGTTATGTAGGGAAATGGAAAAGTTGAATCTTGGAGTGACCACCAGAGCCTATTTAGCCACCTTGGAGACTCAACCTGTATTGTTCGAACAAATCCGTGAAGCTCAGTTGGAGGACCCAGATATAGCTGCCATTAGGAAGAACATGAGACAAGGGAAAGCCCCCGGATTTTCAGAGGACGAGAATGGCACCATCTGGTTTGGACCTCGGATATGTGTGCCGGATAAACCTGAGATAAAGACCCTTATCCTAAGAGAAGTCCATGAGACATTGTACTCCATTCATCCCGGCAGTACCAAGATGTACCAAGATCTGAAGGAACGTTATTGGTGGGTTAGCATGAAAAGAGAGATTGCCCAGTTTGTCGCCGAATGTGACACCTGCAGAAGAGTAAAAGCTGAACATCAGAGGCCTGCAGGATTGTTACAGCCACTTAAAGTGCCGGAATGGAAGTGGGAAGAGATCGGTATGGATTTCATCACCGGATTACCAAAGACCCAACTTGGGTATGATTCTATTTGGGTGATCATCGATCGGCTTACGAAAGTAGCTCATTTCATAGCCGTCAAGACGACCTTTAGTGGCCCCAAGCTTGCAGAGCTATATATGGCCAGGATCGTATGTCTTCATGGAGTGCCTAAGAAGATAGTGTCTGACCGAGGAAGTCAGTTTACCTCTCGTTTCTGGAAGAACCTTCAAGAGGAGATGGGCACGAGATTGAATTTCAGTACCGCCTACCACCCTCAGACAGATGGACAAACAGAAAGGGTAAACCAAATCTTAGAGGATATGCTTCGAGCATGTGTTTTGGATTTTGGAGCCACTTGGGACAAGAGCTTGCCGTACGCAGAATTTTCATACAACAACAGCTACCAAGCCAGCCTTCAGATGTCCCCCTTTGAAGCACTATATGGACGTAAGTGCAGAACGCCTCTACTTTGGGACCAAACCGGTGAATCCCAAGTATTCGGAACAGACATTCTTCGTGAAGCTGAAGAGAAAGTACGGATCATCAGAGATCGACTCAAGACAGCCCAATCACGACAGAAGAGCTACGCAGACAATCGTCGCCGAGACCTAGCCTTTGAAGAAGGAGATCATGTCTACCTTCGGGTTACACCCCTCCGTGGTACTCAACGGTTTAACATGAGAGGAAAGTTGGCCCCTCGATATGTTGGGCCATTCCCCATTATCCGACGCCAAGGCGAAGTAGCTTATCAGTTGGAATTACCGCCCTCATTGGCTGGGGTGCATGACGTGTTCCACGTATCTCAACTCAAGAAGTGTCTCCGCGTCCCCACAGAGCAAGTGGATCTTCAGCAATTGGATGTCCAAGAGGATCTGACCTATGTGGAAAAGCCGGTCAAGATATTGGAAGTCAAAGAAAGAACCACCAGGAGTCGAGTAATCCGCTTCTGCAAAGTACAGTGGAGCAATCATCCGGTAGAAGAAGCTACATGGGAAAAGGAAGATGAACTCAAGGCACAGCATCCTGAGCTATTCGAGGATTGATCCGAATCTCGAGGACGAGATTCTCTGTAAGGGGGATAGGATTGTAACACCCCAGAAATTAAAAAGGATTAAAATAAAGGAAAAATATTATTTAAATCATTTCTGGATTTATTTATTAAAGGAAAATCACAAAAGAACCCAAATAAAGCCAAACAGGGAGAAATACTCAAAATCTGGACTTGAAAATTTTATGAGATGAACTAGAAGCCAAGATATAATTTTAGGAATTTTTACAAATTTTTACCAACAGTGATTCAACCCTTAATCAAATAAATGAATTACTGGAATTATTTTAAATCAGAAATCAATTTTAATCTTATTGGGCCTCAACCCCAAAACCTCCCTCCAAAGGCCTTTTTGGCCCAGCCCATTACCGCCCACCCACTGACAGGAGGGGCCCGCCTGTCGGCGCCGCTCCCCTCTCTCCTCCCGCCCGCGCCCCGCCTCGGCCCCACCAGTCAGCCTCCTCGCACCCCCCTTCGCCCGCTGACAACCAGGGCCCGCCTA
Source organism: Zizania palustris (assembly GCA_019279435.1). Lineage (NCBI taxonomy): Eukaryota > Viridiplantae > Streptophyta > Magnoliopsida > Poales > Poaceae > Zizania > Zizania palustris. The sequence continues at coordinate 70,424,970 of JAAALK010000287.1, read as the reverse complement.
TCGGCCCTTTCCTTTCTCGTTCGCTCGCTGACAGGTGGGGGCCACCTGTCAGGACCTTCGTCTCCGATGGAAGGGGATCGCTCCCCTTTCCTTCCCCGGCGATCCCCTTCTGTTTCCTCGCCGCCGGCCACCGGATCGCCTCGGGTCACCCTCCGATCACCTTCCCCGAGCGTTACCGACCCCATTCCATCCATAGCCCACGCGGTTTCGTGATTAGGGAAGTAAATCCGAGGATATGGGAACCTCGCCGGAGTTAGGAAATAAACCTTCGGGTTTCCTCGGTTTAACCTTCCATCCTCGCCGCCGGTGACCCCTATTTAAGCCCCTCCCCTCACCGCACTCACCCCACACCAGCAAAGCCGTTCTCGAGCGAAAGCAGAGCGCCGTCGCCCTTCTTTCGAGCTTTAGTTCGGTTTCAACTCCGGCCGCCGCTCGCCGTCGATCCCGGCCTCCCCCGCCCTAGCCACCGCCACCAGAGGGACCGTCGACGACTCCCCGTCCCCGGCCACCCCTCCGTTGGCCGTGTACACCGCCGGACCGCCATCACCGTCGAGCACCCGTACGCTCTTCGCCGTCTACCCTCGCCGCCGTCGCCGTCCATCACCCATCGTCGCCACTGAAGGTATCATCGTGATCCCCTTTCCCTCCGCGTTCCATTTTTGGCCGTAGCTAGGCCCTTAGGTCCTCGCCGCCGCCGTCGCCACCACGCCAGAGGCCACCGTCGTCGGAGACGAAGAGGGTACAAGCCCCCTTACGCCGTGCCGTGCCGGATCACGCCTCGGCCATTCGATCACGATCGGAGGGCTAGGATTAAATCCCTCCGGGATTTAATCTGGGCCCTCGGATCTGGTCAAAGGGGTATCGAGGCCTCTCAGCCGTCGATCGTCACTTAAACCCCCCGATCGATCTCAGACGTCCACGTATACCCCTTCGCCACGTTTTAATCTGGGCCGTTCAATCTCATTAAAAACCCCCGCCTCGCATCTGGCCGCTGGATCCAGATCCAACGGTCCAAATCCGATCGGTCCACGCGCATAGTCACGGGTTCACGGTGAGCCTGGTTCACCGTGGACCAGGGACTGTTTTTCTGTTTAAATAAAATCCAGAAAATAGTTTAAACTTTGAAAATTCATATCTTGCTCATTTTAACTCCAAATTTCACCATTCAAATTTTGTTAAATCCAGAATAATATTCTCTACACATTAATGCCATAAAAACAGTATGTTACTGTTACCCAAAATATTTTTAGCAAATAAAAGAATAAAAACCCCTTAGGGATAAATCATTAATTCAGAAAATAAATTAGGAAAAATCCTAAAAGTTAAGTCTTACTGTTTTATACCCAACTTTAGAATATTAAAATATTACTTCACATAAAAACACCCACAAATATGAATATTGCTTATTTGGTGGATTTTATCTGTTTATTAAATGTATTGTTTACTTTTCCGTATCGAGAAGACTACGAGTTCGTCGAGGAGCAGGAGTTCTACCCCGAGGTTCCTCCATCCCCATTTGCTGATCAAGGCAAGTCATCGACCACCTCTGTGGAAACAGTTGATCATAATTGAGCCCATGTTTTAATAACTTATCGCTATAACCCATAGGTTAATATTGCATTAGACAAATATTCAAGCCTTACACTTATATTTATTAGATCCCTGTCCTTGTGTGCAAACCCAAGCCATGCTTATTGAGCCTTAACTCCTTGTCACTCTACTATAAAAATATTAGCTAGTGCCCAATGTACTGGCACAACTGCTATAGGTTAAAAAGAACGAGTCGTAGATAGCTGGATTCTGTATATGAATTTCCCTGTTATTCTCATCTCTGGACTCTGTTGGAGTTGGCTAGGTTATAAGTATGGTGGGTTCCGGGTGCAAGCTCGGGCACTGGTTTGTCGCACCCGGGGCACTATAAGGACCGGTCTGCGGGATCTGTTGCAAAGCACTTCCGTACCAACCACAAGTCTAATGGGTAAGTCCTAACTGGAAGTATGGAATACTCCGGCTCAATGCACCATAGAGGAGGGGGCAAGGGGCTAGCCTGCGGGCGACTTGTACCGACGAGGCTCAAGGGGGGGTATGGTGGGGCTCCGATGCGTCGGGACACCATATGAAACCCATAAGAGGGTGCTATTGAGTCGGGGAGGACTATATGGAAGGTTTTGGCACGAGTTCCCGTGTGATGGGTCATCTCGTTACACTTCGGTGTAGGTGATGAGTGCGTGCCTTGTGGGTACAGTGGTACATCTCTGATCAGAGTAATTCAATCTTTTCGAAAAGCCGAGCCCACGGTCAAGGGCGGGTTGTGTGACTACTCGCAGTTAGTTTACAATTGTTTGAATGTTCAAGTTATTCATGGCACGTAAGGACTGTTGAGCGAGGTGGGGCTGACTGTACCCCTCGAGTTAGAAGATGATGATACACATGCACATGTTTACTTTTCCGTACTAATAAATTGCTCTCATTTAAAAGCTTTACAATTATGCTGCTTCCGCAAAATTAGCCACTATCTCCCTTGTTATTACCTTGCATTATATTTGCATTCGGTGGCTTGCTGAGTACATCTGTACTCACCCCGTTGACTTACACCATCAGAGCCAGTCTACTACGAGGAGGATGAAGGTCTGGAGTAGCGACCCAGTCAAGGCGAGACTGGAAGGAGGCGTTCATCTAGGACCCTTATTTTATTAGTTTCTCTTCACCTTTATTCACTTTTGTATTAATGCGGTCTACGAACCGTGAATGATTGTCCGTATTGTACGTGGTCGCATGATGAACGTCTTGTTTTATTGGTTTTCTATGGAATTTCAATAAAGTCCTGATTTGTTAAATCGGGGCGCGACAGAACGTTATCCAGCCACAAAGGCTAGTCGTATACCCACCGGTATACTCTGGTAACGTCCCAACCCATTTCTCATTTAGTTGAAAACAAGTAAACACTACGCTAGGGAAGACACATGAAATCACTTGCCCATATCCGTGGGCACGGCTGTTCGAACAGTTCATACTTCAGCTGAAGGTGCACACTTTACCCTTGCGACTCGAACTCTACTCCGCTACCCGTCGGTATAGGAGGTTCGAGACAAAGACTTTCCAAAGCAAACCTAGGATATCCCACTGCCACCTAGATGGATTCACGGTCAAGGATCCGGAAAGTACGTCTTCCTTCTTCTCCCCAGGCAATCACACGGGTGCTCCACTTCCAACTCCTCGAATCACAACCACAATCTCGTGCCCGTTAGGGACTTTTCAGGTAATACCACGAGCCACCCGATGATTCCACATCCATCGGCAATCAAGCTATCCCAAACTCACTAAGTACTAGCCCAGGGGCACCTCTCACGTACCCACAAGGTTGCACGATGTTGTGCTCATGCTTTCCCAAGGAATCGGTCCTTAATAGTCTTTGTAACACACACAATTTCATTTCACACAACACATTTGTAAAATCACATCATCATCAACCATTCTACATCTAGTCGTCATGTTTTGATATAAGTGTGTAAGTGTATGTGTAGTGCACCCATTTGACAAGGAATGTGCTAAAAATAATTAAAAGAATAAATTAAATCATGGATGTAAAATAAATCCTAAAGCGACAAGGTAAACATGGTATTCAATTATCAAGGAGGCTTGTTAACAAGCGTAGGTTTTATTTGTCTTAATTGCCCAAGCAATTGACTAATAGTGTGCGTGAGTGTTTAATCCTAAACATGCATATATAAATTTTGTGGAACAATCAATGCAATAGGATCAAGGATGTTCAAAGGAAGACTTGCCTTGATTCGTATAGTACTCGGGATCTTCGGGTCGTAGTCTCACGGGTCTTCGGCGTCGGCAACTATAGTACAAACAACATCACATAAATAAAAACACACAAAAAGTTTTGGGAAAACAATTTTATACTATTCTAAATTAAAGTTTAGATTTTTACAAACCTATAGAAATTTGAATGGAATTTTTCTGAGTTAAAATGATTTTTCTACAAATTTTTAAAGTTGCAATTATATTCTGAAATTGGAAAAAGAGAAAAGCTACTATTCACAGTGGGCCGAACAGGAACTAAATTGGGAAAATAGAAAATTGTACTGTTCATTTCTGTGGGCCGGCCTGTTTCTGATTTTCGGAAATTAAACCAGGAAAAAGGAAAATGCTACTGTTCACATGGGCCGGCCAAAATGGCCCAAGACGCTGTGCGCACGGCCAGGCCTGGCACGTGGCCCAGCGGTTGGCTTGACAGCAGGGCCCACATGGCGGTGGCTGGGGGCTGCTGGCGGAGGGCCCACAGGTCAGCGGCAGGGAGCAGAGGAGGGCACGGCGGCTGGAGGTTGAAGACGACCTCCAACGGCTGAAACTTCTCCGGGCCATAACTTTGTCATCCTAGCTCCGATTGCTACGAAATTTTAACAGTAGCTAGAGTACAGCTAGATGAATATATCCAACGGTTGGATTGGGCATTAGAGCTATGGTTTGGGTTTTAGACCAGCAAACAGTAGGCTCGGTTTGGGATTTTTTTAATGACGAAGGAGGAGCTCTGGCGAGACATCGGGGGTCATTTTCACCATCCTCAGGTCATTGCGGAGCTACCTGGGCTCTTGGATTGAGCTACGGTGGCCCGTACTGCCCTGGCTGTCGCGCCCCGATTTAATAAATCAGGACTTTATTGAAATTCCATAGAAAATCAATAAAACAAGACGTTCATCAAGCGACCACGTACAATACGGGCAATCATTCACGGTTCGTAGACCGCATTAGTACAAAAGTGAATGAAAGTGAAGAGAAACTAATAAAATCAAGGGTCCTAGATGAACGCCTCCTTCCAGTCTCGCCTTGACTGGGTCGCTACTCCAGACCTTCATCCTCCTCGTAGTAGACTGGCTCTGATGGTGTAAGTCAACGGGGTGAGTACAGATGTACTCAGCAAGCCACCGAATGCAAATATAATGCAAGATAATAACAAGGGAGATAGTGGCTAGTTTAGCGGAAGCAGCATATTTGTAAAGCATTTAATGAGCAATTTTATTAGTACGGAAAATTAAACATGTGAATGCATCATCATCATCTTCTAACTCGAGGAGTACGTTTTACCTCCCCGCACAACAGTCCTTACATGCCATGAATAACTCATCCATTCAAACAATTGTAAACTAACTGCGAGTAGTCACACAACCCGCCCTTGACCGTGGGCTCGGCTTTTCGAAAAGATTGAATTACTCTGATCAGAGATGTACCACTGTACCCACAAGGCACGCACTCATCACCTACACCGAAGTGTAACGAGATGACCCATCACACGGGAACTCGTGCCAAAACCTTCCATATGGTCTTCCCCGACTCAACAGCACCCTCTTATAGGTTTCGTACCGTGTCTCGCCATGTCGAGTTTCCACAATACCCCCTCTTGAGCCATCGTCGGTACAAGGCGCCCTGAGGGCTAGCCCCTTGCCCCCTCCACTATGGTGCCGTGAGACGGAGTGTTCCACACTTCCAGTTAGGACTTACCCATTAGACTTGTGGTTGGTACGGAAGTGCTTTGCAACAGATCCCGCAGACCGGTCCTTATAGTGCCCCGGGTGCGACATACCAAACTCGAGCTTGCACCCGGAACCCACCATACTTACAACATAGCCTACTCCAACAGAGTCCAGAGACAAGAATAACGGGGTATTTCATATACCAGAATTCATCTATTCTACGACTCATTCTTTATATCCTATAGCGGTTGTGCCGGTACATTGGGCACTAGCTAATATAATATTTGTAGAGTGACAAGGAGTTGAGGCTCAATAAGCATGGCTTGGGTTTGCACACAGGGACGGGGATCTAATAAATATAAGTGTAGGGCTTGATCTTTGACTAATGCAATATTAACCTATGAGTTGTAGCAATAATTTATTAAATCATGGGCTCAATAATGATCAACTATGTCCACAAAGGTGGTCGATGACTTGCCTTGCTCAGCAAATGGGGATGGAGGAACCTCGGGGTAGAACTCCTGCTCCTCGACGAACTCGTAGTCTTCTCGTTACGGAAAATAAACAATACATTCAATAAACACATAAAACTCACCAAATATTAAACATACACACTTGTGGGTTTTATTATGTGAAGTAATATTTAATATGTCAAGGTTTTGTACAAAACAGTAAAGTTTAATATTTTAGAATTTTCCCCAATTTATTTTCTGTATTATTAATTTTAACCCTAAGGAATTTTTATTCATTTATTCATTAATAATATTTTGGGTAACAGAAACATACTGTTTTTATGGCATTAATGTGTAGAGAATAATATTCTGGTTCTAACAAAATTTGAATGGTGAAATTTGGAGTTAAAATGAGCAAGATATGAATTTTTGAAGTTTAAACTATTTTCTGGAATTTTATTTAAACTAAAAACAGTCCCTGGTCCACGGTGAACCAGGTTCACCGTGAACCCGTGACTATGCGTGTGGACCGATCAGATCTGGACCGTTGGATCTGGATCCAGCGGCCAGATGCGAGGCGGGGGTTTTAAATGAATTTCAACGGCCCAGATTAAAACGTGGCGAAGGGGTATACGTGGACGCACGGGATCGTTTCAGTGTTTTAAGTCAAGATCTACGGCCGAGATTAAACAATACCGGTTTGACCGGATCCGAGGGCCTGGATTAGATCCCGAAGGGATTTAATCCTAGCCCTCCGATCTGGATCGGATGGCCAGGGATCCGTCCGGCACGGCACGAGCAAAAGGGATGGTTACCCCCTTCGTTCTCGGCTCCGGCGGTCCAACGGCGAAGGATTGCGGCGACGGCGTGGCTTGGACGACCGTAATAAGGCAAAAAATGGAACCAGCGATGTGAGGGGATCTTGGTCGTACCGGCGGTGGTGGTGACGGCGAGCGGACGGCGACCGGCGTCGAAGAGGGGCGGAGGAATCGTTCGGGTTCGTCGGCGGCGAGGCGATCCGGTGGTCCTTCCGACCAACGAAGACGTGGCCGAGGACGGGCGGGCCTTGGTGGTCACGTAGGTGGCGACGGCGAGGGGCGCGGTGGCCTGGATCGCCGGCGAGCGGTGGCTGGAGGCGGAGCAGAGCAAAAGGGCAAAACCTTGCGCCAGAGCTCTTGGAAAGCGAGGGCTTGCGCTCAAGGTGGTGTGGGCAGTGAGCGGTGGCCGAGGGGGTCTTTATAGGGTCATCGGCGATGGCTATGGTAGGCTATAGGAGGGAAACCCGTGAAGGGTTCCTATTTTACTCCGGCGAGGCTTTCCTTTGGCTCGGTTAGCTTCCTTAAACGTGAAAATGCGTCGGTTAACGATGGAATGTGAGCGGTGGCGATCGGGGGAGATGATCCGGGGCAAATCCAGGTGAAAACGGGCAGCCGTCGGTGAAGCAGGAAGGAGATCGCCGGAGAAAGGAAGGGGAGCGATCCCCTTCCATCGGAGACGAAGCACCTGACAGGTGGGCTCCACCTGTCAGTGAGCGATCAAAAAGAAAGGGGGCCGACAGACGGGTCCGAGCGGTCAGTGGCGCGGCGGGGCTGGCAGGTGGGTCCAGGCGGGGCGCGGGTGGGAGGAGAGAGGGGAGGGCGGCGCCGACAGGCGGGTCCCGCTTGTCAGTGGGAGGCAGTGATGGGCTGGGCCTAAAGGCCGTTGGAGGGGGTTTCGGGGTTGAGGCCCATTAAGCTTTTTAATCCTTTTCTGATTTAAAATAATTCCAGTAATTCATTTATTTGATTAAGGGTTGAATCACTGTTGATAAAAATTTGTAAAAATTTCTAAAATTATATCTTGGTCTCTAGTCTATCTCATAAAATTTTCAAGTCCAGATTTTGTATATTTCTCCCTGTTTGGCTTTATTTGGGTTCTTTTATGATTTTCCTTAAATAAATCCAGAAATGATTTAAATAATATTTTTCTTTTATTTATTCCTTTTTAATTTCTGGGGTGTTACAATCCTATCCCCCTTACAGAGAATCTCGTCCTCGAGATTCGGATCAATCCTCGAATAGCTCAGGATGCTGTGCCTTGAGTTCATCTTCTTTTTCCCATGTAGCTTCCTCTACTGGATGATTGCTCCACTGCACTTTGCAGAAGCGGATGACTCGACTCCGGGTGATTCTTTCTTTGACTTCCAATATCTTGACCGGTTTTTCCACATAGGTCAGATCTTCTTGGACATCCAACTGCTGAAGATCCACTTGCTCTGTGGGGACGCGGAGACACTTCTTGAGTTGGGATACATGGAACACATCATGCACTCCAGTCAACGAAGGTGGTAGTTCCAACTGATAAGCTACTTCGCCTTGGCGTCGAATAACGGGAAATGGTCCAATATATCGAGGGGCTAACTTTCCTCTCATGTTAAACCGTTGAGTTCCACGGAGAGGCGTGACTCGTAGGTAGACATGATCTCCTTCTTCAAAGGCTAGGTCTCGACGGCGATTGTCGGCATAGCTCTTCTGTCGCGATTGGGCTGTCCTGAGTCGGTCTCTGATGATCCGTACCTTCTCTTCAGCTTCTCGAAGAATGTCGGTTCCGAATACTTGGGATTCTCCTGTTTGGTCCCAAAGTAGTGGCGTTCTGCATTTACGTCCATATAGGGCCTCAAAAGGAGACATCTGAAGACTGGCTTGATAGCTGTTGTTGTATGAAAATTCTGCATATGGCAAGCTCTTGTCCCAAGTGGCTCCAAAATCCAAAACACATGCTCGAAGCATATCCTCTAGTATCTGATTTACCCTTTCTGTTTGTCCATCTGTCTGAGGATGGTAGGCGGTACTGAAATTCAATCTCGTGCCCATCTCCTCTTGGAGGTTCTTCCAAAAACGAGAGGTAAACTGACTTCCTCGGTCAGATACTATCTTCTTGGGCACTCCATGAAGACATACTATCCGGGCCATATATAGCTCTGCTAGCTTAGGGCCACTAAAGGTCGTCTTGACGGCTATGAAATGAGCAACTTTCGTAAGCCGATCAATGATCACCCAAATAGAATCATACCCAAGTTGGGTCTTTGGTAATCCGGTGATGAAATCCATTCCGATCTCTTCCCACTTCCATTCCGGCACTTTAAGTGGCTGTAACAATCCTGCAGGTCTCTGATGTTCAGCTTTTACTCTTCTACAGGTGTCACATTCGGCGACAAACTGGGCAATCTCTCTTTTCATGCTAACCCACCAATAGCGTTCCTTCAGATCCTGGTACATCTTGGTACTGCCGGGGTGAATGGAGTACAACGTCTCATGGGCTTCTCTTAGGATAAGAGTCTTTACTTCAGGTTTATCCGGCACACATATCCGAGTTCCAAACCATATGGTGCCATTCTCGTCCTCTGAAAATCCGGGGGCTTTTCCTTGTCTCATGTTCTTCTTAATGGCAGCGATATCTGGGTCCTCCATCTGAGCTTCACGGATCTGCTCAAATAAAATAGGCTGGGTTTCCAAGGTGGCTAGATATGCTCTGGTGGTCAATCCAAGATTCAATTTTTCCATCTCCTTACATAACAAGGGTGCGTGTTCTTGAATCATCATGGCTGTGCAATATCCCTTGCGACTTAACGCATCTGCTACCACATTTGCTTTTCCTGGGTGGTAGTGTATACCTAAGTCATAGTCCTTGATTAGTTCTAACCATCGTCTTTGCCTCAGATTAAGGTCAGGCTGTGTGAAGATATACTTCAAGCTCTTGTGATCCGTAAAGATCTCACAGCGATTTCCAACCAAATAGTGCCTCCAAATCTTGAGGGCGTGCACCACGGCGGCTAATTCCAAATCATGGGTCGGATAATTCAACTCATGGGGTCTCAACTGACGGGAGGCATAAGAGATAACCTTCCCATCTTGCATAAGAACACATCCCAATCCTTGGCGAGATGCGTCGCAATAGACATGGAAGTCTTTGCGGATATCCGGTAGGGTCAGTATAGGTGCAGATACCAAACGAGTCTTGAGGGTGCGGAAACTTTCCTCGCATTCAGGAGTCCATTCAAACTTCTCTCCTTTCTGCAACAACTTGGTCATTGGCTTGGCTATCTTAGAAAAATTCTCGATGAATCTTCGGTAATATCCGGCCAATCCCAGAAAACTTCGTATCTCAGATACGTTCGTGGGTGGCAACCAATCCGTAACTGCTTCTACGGTGGCAGGGTCTACTGCGATTCCTTGCGCAGAGATGATGTGTCCAAGGAACTTTACTTCTGCCGTCCAAAACTTGCATTTGCTGTACTTGGCATATAATTGGTGTTCCCTTAGCTTTCCTACGGTTAACCGGAGGTGAGTCTCGTGCTCCTTCTGGTCCTTGGAATAGATGAGGATGTCGTCTATGAAGACCACGATGAACTTGTCCAAATATTCCATGAATACTTTATTCATCATATTCATAAAGAATGCAGGGGCGTTGGTCAATCCAAATGACATAACCGTGCACTCATATAATCCATAACGGGTAGTGAAGGCCGTCTTGGGTATATCTTCTTCTCGGATCCTTAACTGATGGTAACCAGACCTCAGGTCGATCTTCGAGAATACTGTAGCTCCTTTTAGCTGGTCGAAGAGATCATCGATCCGAGGCAACGGGTACTTATTCTTGATTGTTACCTCATTCAAGGCGCGGTAATCCACACACATACGCTTTGCCTTGTCTTCTTTCTTCTCGACGAAGATGACGGGGGCACCCCACGGTGATGTGCTTGGTCTGATATAACCTTTCTTCTCAAGATCCTCCAATTGTTGCTTCATCTCAGCTAATTCATTGGCGGCCATCCGGTATGGTCGCTTATAGATAGGGGTGGTTCCAGGCACCAAGTCAATCCTGAACTCGATGTCCCTCCTGGGTGGCATTCCTGGTAAATCCTCTGGAAACACGTCCGGGTACTCACAGACTATCCGGATTTCCTCCAAGATAATCTGGTGCAGTCTTGGTCTTCTGATCTTCAGTCTTGTCATCTGAAATGTGACAGCAGTCCCTTCTTCGCTGGTCACAGTCACTTTTCTCTGGGCACATTCTATCACCCCTTGGTATTTATTTAACCAATCCATTCCTAGAATGAGATCTAGGCCTTGGCATTCTATTAGGATGGGGTCGGCCCAGAATATGGTGCCGTGGATATCTATCAATACCTTTGGGCTATATGTTAGGGCTAGGGTTTGTTTTCCTGGAGTGACTATTTGTACGGCTCTGGGTAGTTCTTCGGTGTTTAGATTGTTCTTTTCCACAAAATCAGTTGATATGAAGGAGTGCGTAGCTCCAGTGTCAAATAAAACCACTGCAAGTGCTGAATGTACCAAGAACTTACCCATTACTATCTCTGGTGCGGCCTGAGCTTCTTCCGCGGTGACGTGATTAACTCGGGCGCGGATGGCGGGGTTCGCGGCAACTCCTTGGACGCGCTTAGGATGGGGGCAAGCATTGGAGTAATGCCCCTCCTGACGGCAGTTGAAACAAACCACGGGCTTGCCATGCCTGTCTCTCAAGACCTCCGGCTTCTTGGCCGGGGCAACTGGGGCGGTCGGTGCGACTGGAGCGGCACGAGATTGGCTGGCTCCGGCGTTGGCAGCTGGTGGCGCCGGGCGATACACTGGTCGGGGGTGATATTGTGGCGCTGGTGGAGGTGGAGCAAAACGGGGTCTTTGGGCTATGCCCTGATTCTGCCTGAAGGCAATCATGCGCTTCTTCTTCAAATCGACCTTATTTTGCTGGGTCTCTTGCATGATAGCCTTGTTCACCAACTTCTGGAAGTTGGCGAAATCTCCGGAGATAAGCTGTAGAGACAGCTCGTCCTTCAGTCCCCGGAGGAACTTAGCCTGCCTTGCCGCATCCGTACGAACCTCTTCAGGTGCGTACCTGGCCAATCTGTTGAACTCATGTAGATATTCTGTTACGGACCTGCTCCCCTGCTGCAGGTCCCTAAACTCCTGTTGCTTCTGAGCAACGATGCCGTCGGGGATGTGAGCGGCACGGAAGGCAGCTGAGAACTCTGCCCAAGTGTGGGCGTGGCCCTCGGGCAGAGTCTCGCGGTGGTTGTCCCACCACTCAGCGGCGGGACCATGTAGCTGGTGGGTGGCGAAGGCCACCCTCTCCTGCTCAGTGCAGGTCAGGAGATCGAGTTTCTTCTCGATCGCCCGCAACCAATCCCCAGCCTCCATGGGGTTGGTGGTGCTTGAGAAGGTCGGTGGGCGGACTCGGAGGAACTCCGAGAGCTGAGTTGCGGGAGCGGGAGCTGGTGTGGCAGGTCGGGGCAGCTCGGGCTGTTGGTGGAGGCGAAAGAAGTGAGCCTGCTGCTCTTGCATCTGCTGCTGCTGCATCTGGTGCAGGAGGGCGGAGACCAACTGATTTTGAGTGGCCATCATTTCGGCCAGGGTGGGGTGGTTGGCGACCGGGGCTTGCCTCTGCCCGGTGGCTCCCCATTGTGGCAGATTGCCACTGTCCCCTCCGTTCTGAGGAGCGTCTGATCCCTGGGTGTTGGTCATCCTGGAATTTCCAATGTACACATATTTATTTTGGGTGATCTTCTTTATATTTATTTCAAAAGAATACCGTTCTTGCGGTTACATTTATTTATTCTCTCATTCATGCCTTATATTTTGACATGAATGCTAAATACAAGCAATCAAAATAAAAAGATAAACAATCAATCGTAATACTACGTCTAGGGCAGCTCGGGGGACGGCTCGATCTCGGGCTCGTGGGAGACGGGCGGGGTCGAGGAACTGGACGGTCCGGCGGGTGGTGCACTGCGGGAGATCCTCTTGGGTCTCACTGTGGGAGTCTGAATGGGTTTCTTCCGGCGAGGCGGAAGAGGTGCGATCTCTTCGATGTCCTTCTTTAACTCTCTGAGCTGCTGACGAAGCTGGGTATGGACCATGGCGCCCTGGCGCAGAAGCTCGTTCTGACGTCTCAACTCCTCTACCTCAAGGGTCAACAGAGGGTTCTGCTCAAGCTGTCGACGGAGCTCGGCGTTCTCCCTGGTCAGGTTCTCCGAAGTGTGGCGGTAGAAGTCGATGGTGTCGTGCTGGCTGTCTGCGTCGAGGACGGCCTCTGTGTGGAGGTTGTCCATGGCCTCCAAAAGTCTCATCGTGCGGGTGATGGCGGAGCTGCTCTGGGTGAGGGGGCTGATGTAGATGCTGCGGTGACTCCCGGGTGTGCGCATGGGCATGAAGCGGTAGACGGTGTCGCGGAGGTGGCAGTCGTAGACCAGTCGAAGCTCGGCGAGGGACTGGAGAGCGGCTCGCTGGCTGGCCACCACGAAGGAAGGTCCTCCAACTCCATGGGTGTAGAAGGGTGGCTGCGTGGAGGAGGGGCGGATCACAACCGTGACCTCGCAGTAGCTCTCGTTCGCATCGGGAAAAATCCCGTGGAACGCAGGCTCATGGGGAAACCCCAAAAAGTCGACGAGCACGCGAAGCTCGCGGATGAATCCGGCCTCGTCACGAAGAGTCCCGCTCATGGTGTGAACCGGCATCTACAAAAGAGAGAAAATTTTGTGAAAACCTTAGAAGATGAGAGGATAAGTAATCTTTTTGTAAAGTATAGTGAATATATATAAGTCCTAAGGTCAGGTCTGTTTGGCTTCCTACAGTCAAGTCGGCTCTGATACCATCTTGTCGCGCCCCGATTTAATAAATCAGGACTTTATTGAAATTCCATAGAAAATCAATAAAACAAGACGTTCATCAAGCGACCACGTACAATACGGGCAATCATTCACGGTTCGTAGACCGCATTAGTACAAAAGTGAATGAAAGTGAAGAGAAACTAATAAAATCAAGGGTCCTAGATGAACGCCTCCTTCCAGTCTCGCCTTGACTGGGTCGCTACTCCAGACCTTCATCCTCCTCGTAGTAGACTGGCTCTGATGGTGTAAGTCAACGGGGTGAGTACAGATGTACTCAGCAAGCCACCGAATGCAAATATAATGCAAGATAATAACAAGGGAGATAGTGGCTAGTTTAGCGGAAGCAGCATATTTGTAAAGCATTTAATGAGCAATTTTATTAGTACGGAAAATTAAACATGTGAATGCATCATCATCATCTTCTAACTCGAGGAGTACGTTTTACCTCCCCGCACAACAGTCCTTACATGCCATGAATAACTCATCCATTCAAACAATTGTAAACTAACTGCGAGTAGTCACACAACCCGCCCTTGACCGTGGGCTCGGCTTTTCGAAAAGATTGAATTACTCTGATCAGAGATGTACCACTGTACCCACAAGGCACGCACTCATCACCTACACCGAAGTGTAACGAGATGACCCATCACACGGGAACTCGTGCCAAAACCTTCCATATGGTCTTCCCCGACTCAACAGCACCCTCTTATAGGTTTCGTACCGTGTCTCGCCATGTCGAGTTTCCACAATACCCCCTCTTGAGCCATCGTCGGTACAAGGCGCCCTGAGGGCTAGCCCCTTGCCCCCTCCACTATGGTGCCGTGAGACGGAGTGTTCCACACTTCCAGTTAGGACTTACCCATTAGACTTGTGGTTGGTACGGAAGTGCTTTGCAACAGATCCCGCAGACCGGTCCTTATAGTGCCCCGGGTGCGACATACCAAACCCGAGCTTGCACCCGGAACCCACCATACTTACAACATAGCCTACTCCAACAGAGTCCAGAGACAAGAATAACGGGGTATTTCATATACCAGAATTCATCTATTCTACGACTCATTCTTTATATCCTATAGCGGTTGTGCCGGTACATTGGGCACTAGCTAATATAATATTTGTAGAGTGACAAGGAGTTGAGGCTCAATAAGCATGGCTTGGGTTTGCACACAGGGACGGGGATCTAATAAATATAAGTGTAGGGCTTGATCTTTGACTAATGCAATATTAACCTATGAGTTGTAGCAATAATTTATTAAATCATGGGCTCAATAATGATCAACTGTGTCCACAAAGGTGGTCGATGACTTGCCTTGCTCAGCAAATGGGGATGGAGGAACCTCGGGGTAGAACTCCTGCTCCTCGACGAACTCGTAGTCTTCTCGTTACGGAAAATAAACAATACATTCAATAAACACATAAAACTCACCAAATATTAAACATACACACTTGTGGGTTTTATTATGTGAAGTAATATTTAATATGTCAAGGTTTTGTACAAAACAGTAAAGTTTAATATTTTAGAATTTTCCCCAATTTATTTTCTGTATTATTAATTTTAACCCTAAGGAATTTTTATTCATTTATTCATTAATAATATTTTGGGTAACAGAAACATACTGTTTTTATGGCATTAATGTGTAGAGAATAATATTCTGGTTCTAACAAAATTTGAATGGTGAAATTTGGAGTTAAAATGAGCAAGATATGAATTTTTGAAGTTTAAACTATTTTCTGGAATTTTATTTAAACTAAAAACAGTCCCTGGTCCACGGTGAACCAGGTTCACCGTGAACCCGTGACTATGCGTGTGGACCGATCAGATCTGGACCGTTGGATCTGGATCCAGCGGCCAGATGCGAGGCGGGGGTTTTAAATGAATTTCAACGGCCCAGATTAAAACGTGGCGAAGGGGTATACGTGGACGCACGGGATCGTTTCAGTGTTTTAAGTCAAGATCTACGGCCGAGATTAAACAATACCGGTTTGACCGGATCCGAGGGCCTGGATTAGATCCCGAAGGGATTTAATCCTAGCCCTCCGATCTGGATCGGATGGCCAGGGATCCGTCCGGCACGGCACGAGCAAAAGGGATGGTTACCCCCTTCGTTCTCGGCTCCGGCGGTCCAACGGCGAAGGATTGCGGCGACGGCGTGGCTTGGACGACCGTAATAAGGCAAAAAATGGAACCAGCGATGTGAGGGGATCTTGGTCGTACCGGCGGTGGTGGTGACGGCAAGCGGACGGCGACCGGCGTCGAAGAGGGGCGGAGGAATCGTTCGGGTTCGTCGGCGGCGAGGCGATCCGGTGGTCCTTCCGACCAACGAAGACGTGGCCGAGGACGGGCGGGCCTTGGTGGTCACGTAGGTGGCGACGGCGAGGGGCGCGGTGGCCTGGATCGCCGGCGAGCGGTGGCTGGAGGCGGAGCAGAGCAAAAGGGCAAAACCTTGCGCCAGAGCTCTTGGAAAGCGAGGGCTTGCGCTCAAGGTGGTGTGGGCAGTGAGCGGTGGCCGAGGGGGTCTTTATAGGGTCATCGGCGATGGCTATGGTAGGCTATAGGAGGGAAACCCGTGAAGGGTTCCTATTTTACTCCGGCGAGGCTTTCCTTTGGCTCGGTTAGCTTCCTTAAACGTGAAAATGCGTCGGTTAACGATGGAATGTGAGCGGTGGCGATCGGGGGAGATGATCCGGGGCAAATCCAGGTGAAAACGGGCAGCCGTCGGTGAAGCAGGAAGGAGATCGCCGGAGAAAGGAAGGGGAGCGATCCCCTTCCATCGGAGACGAAGCACCTGACAGGTGGGCTCCACCTGTCAGTGAGCGATCAAAAAGAAAGGGGGCCGACAGACGGGTCCGGGCGGTCAGTGGCGCGGCGGGGCTGGCAGGTGGGTCCAGGCGGGGCGCGGGTGGGAGGAGAGAGGGGAGGGCGGCGCCGACAGGCGGGTCCCGCTTGTCAGTGGGAGGCAGTGATGGGCTGGGCCTAAAGGCCGTTGGAGGGGGTTTCGGGGTTGAGGCCCATTAAGCTTTTTAATCCTTTTCTGATTTAAAATAATTCCAGTAATTCATTTATTTGATTAAGGGTTGAATCACTGTTGATAAAAATTTGTAAAAATTTCTAAAATTATATCTTGGTCTCTAGTCTATCTCATAAAATTTTCAAGTCCAGATTTTGTATATTTCTCCCTGTTTGGCTTTATTTGGGTTCTTTTATGATTTTCCTTAAATAAATCCAGAAATGATTTAAATAATATTTTTCTTTTATTTTATTCCTTTTTAATTTCTGGGGTGTTACACTGGCGACAGTGACCCGAGAGCTCAAAATGGAGGGCTCGTCGTCGGCGAGCTACGGCCACCCTACGTCCACAACGAGCTAGGGAACATGTTCTACTACTCATGGGGATGCTCTAGCATGAATTAATTGCAAAGTTATGGCACCTTGGTTAGAGCTCGATGTTCGACGGCGGATTTGGGGATTTTTGACGAAGGCGAAATCCAGCGAAGTAGCCTGCGAAAATGGGAGCACTGAAGGTCACTGATCACGTTCCCGGTATTGGTCTACAGAATAGAGCAATGGAGGGAAGGGATTTTTCGGACAAACCATGGCGATGGCATTCGGCTCCTACGGATTCCTGGCGAGATAGTGCTCGGATGGCTTCGGCGAGTGCTCTAGAGTAGAGAGGGTTGACTGAGGTTTGGGTGGGCGCAACCATGTGAGCTCGGGCCATTTTATCCACGCGACGGTATGGGCGGCGACGTGGGTCGAGTAATGGCGACGGGACGACGGCGCACGCAGAGGCATGTGGCGGAGTAGGTGGAGGGCATGCCGGTGCTGTCCCTCGGCATGGCGGGGAGAGGTTGGAGGCGACAGCACGACGAAAAGGGGTCAACGGTCCGGCGCGGGTACGGGGACGACGAAGAAACCGACGGTCCGAGCGGGGAGTCGGCGTGGCTACTGGGCGTAGGGCACGGGTCAGGCGGACGTAGGCACAGGGCGTGGCCGGGGCGGCGCGCTGGCGAGGGACGTAGCGCACGGGCGCAGTCCGGGCGGACTCAGGCGCGCGGCCGGGCGGATAGGGGCGCATGGCATGGTCCGGCACGGTCAGGGCGGCGCGCAGGAGAGGGTGCAACATCTAGGCGCCGGCGTGCGGCCAGGCGCAGCCGGCGGTATGCGGCCTGGCACGGAGGCGCGATGCACGGCCAGCGCCACGCGTGGGCGCGCGACGGCCGTGGCCAGCGGCTGCTCGGCTGGCTGCGGCCGGTCTGTGCGTGCGTGATTTTTTTTTTGTTTTTTTTTTCGTTGTTGTTTTTTTATATAAAAGAAATCTGAGTTTTACAAACCTTCCCCCCTTATGAAAATCTCGTCCCGAGATTTCCAAGCTAAGCTAACGGTATCAGGTGACAACTGTCGAGAAGGTCCTTGGCTTTCATGTTGACTTCAAAATAGTTACTTTATTGAATCTTGTAGATCTTCATCGTTTTTTTGGAAAGTCGATCTTTAAGCCATATGAAACTTGATCTTCACTCCTTGCGTGCGGCGATAAACCCCTTAGTTTTGAATGATTCATTATTACTATTTTATGTACTTGCATAACCAATCCACCGATCTTTGTTGAGCTCATTCATTCTAGTCGAGCCATCAATGGTATATATATATATTTATGCTTTGTGAGATCGAGAATATTTCCACCTTTGGCATTTAGTTAGGGTTATAATGTTCCTGTTTATTTTTGACCTATGAATATGGTTTCATTATATACTTACATATGTATGGTCTTTTATATATAACATTAGCTATTTACACTTATTATTTTATCATATATATATTGGATATTATATCCTTATCCTTAGATCAATAATAAACTAAGGTCATTAGGGATTTATTATGTGGTTACCTAAGGTTGGAGGTGAAACCATATTTGTTTTATAAATCATTGATTTGACAATTTCTAACATCTGGTATGTGTTCGGATGATTGTCCATAGTTAATAGGAGTAGTTTGTTTTAGTTAGGACATTGGGGTGGTTCATATAAAAGTTGATTCGATCGTTATATATATATTTTCGTATGGATTTCTTTAGTGATTTAATAGACCATTGAACTCCTTGTTATGTTTTTTTTATGTATATACATCAAAGGTGTTCCAGGTTTTCTTTGTTTGGGTAACAACTTCATTTGTACATATATTCCATTATTATTATTTAATAATTTGTAAAAGGTCTTCTAACTTGGAACTCTTCCTATCACATTAGTTTTAATTTTCTTTATATGAATGGACTTTAACTTGTTTTTTTAAGCATCATTTTTAGATTAGCTTCCTTTTTGTTCGGGTATATATACATTCTCTATTTCCATATGATCATTATACATCTCACACCGAGTTCAATCTAAAGTTTTTTTTATTTGCGGAAAGGAATTTGCGGATTAGATTATGAGTAAGGAAAAATATGTGTGGATAATAATGTGATGTTTATTAGCACCATTTTTAGATGATAGTTAGAGTTTTACAAGATGAGCAGTTTTTTTTACAATAGTAATTACTACTTAGGGTGAGCTTTATTTTAATTCGAAGGGAATACTTGGCTTAAGAATGGTCTATCTTTAATTTAATATGTAATTAGAGATGAAGGTGGCTTGCTAATGTTATTTAGAAGCTCATAGTTTGTATAACCAAGAGTTGTTTCTCTGCATTAGGAAGTGGTGTCCTGCAAATGGTAATTATTTATTTTGGATACTGAATATTTATTTTCAGATGGGAGGAATGTTTTTGGTTCTGATTTAGGAACAGAGCCTTCGCATTATGAGTAGTGATTACATGTTTTTTAGTAAGGTTCAACCCGGTGTCGTGTTGCCTTTATGGAATTTAACGTATGTATCTGATTGATGATAGGACAAGAGTGTTTTGATTGGTACATGAAGATTTCTTAGAAGTTTGTTGGACGATGATTAGTGTTGTAGTTCTTAGAAATGGCGTTTTCAGGGGACATTTTTGAGTGGAAATATTTGGATTTCAAAAATTTAATCAGAAGGGATACTACTAAGAAGAAAAGTTAGGTGTCTCATATTTGAACTTTATAATTAAAACCGGAAATGTAAACTAGACAGGATAATTTTGGTATTAGGGTATTTATTTATTGATTTTTTTTCCAAATCGTGAATAGTAAATGTGTTCACAGTTTTCGATTTTAATTATAGATATTTAACCTTTATTTTTGAGAGCTTTGTAAATCAATGTGGCTCAATCTTGAATAAATTACTTTAAGCAAGACAGTATGTTCAATTTTTCAATTCAGATATAGGAGATAGATAAAGATTCGCCTAAAGTTAAATTTGCCTAAAAGTTTTAATATGTTTTATTTTTGATGTCGTCGCAATTATTGAAGAGTGTATCGGTTTAGAATTAAAATGATACAATGATAATTGTGAAGAGAGAAGTAATAGTCTTGATTTTTTTTGTAATAAATTTTAAATTCTGAATTTTAATACATACCTACGAATGGTGTATAATATTTCTGAATAATGAAGGTTGTTTTTGAATTTAGTATAGTGAATTTGAAATTAGTATTGTAATTATGGTTTATAAAATTCTATGACTAATAGCTACTACTTGTAATTTAATTAGGAGGGTCTCACTTAATATCTGTCATAATATGATGACATAAAATAAATGGTGATTTTTTGAAGATAAAAATAAAGATGTTTAATTGATAAAGAATGACTTCATAGTCAGGAATTATGCTTCTCGGTTTAACTGAATTTTAAAATGAATTGATTTCGAGTGATACGTAGTATCGGTCATATTAGTACTAATCATCTTTTTGTTTGAGCTAATTATGTTCCTGGTTATGTTTAAACATGATTACCATAAAGAACTCTAGCACTTTTATCACATGGGTGGTTAGTTAGGTTATCCGGTAAAGCTCGATATATTCTTAGCCTAGTGTTTTATATTTAATGTTGATGGTTTGTATTATTAGGGCTCTCTAGATCACTATTTTGCTAAAACATGTAGCTTGATCGAAATTGTTAGTTGACCAATCTATATTGATGGTAAATTCCCTTGTTTATTAAAGCTTATAAGGTGAAGGGTGAAGCTTATCCATTATTATTTTTGTATTATCCTTTTGTTAATATATATATATATATATTAATCAACATTGAGTTTATTCATTATAGTTCTCTTGAGGTTTGTTGAAAGACTAATGCACTTATTATATCTTTGTCTTGTTTGATTTACCAAATCCCTATGTGTTTTGTTCATGTAATACTTTTAGACACATAAGTTAGATAAAGGGCTTCTACGGAATCATTCCTTGTGGTTTTGGTGTAAGATACAAATCTAATGATAAATACTTCTACCCATGTACTATAGAAAGGAAACCAATTTAGGGATAAGGAATAAATTGGTAGAAAACAAAGTGTTCATAGTTTTGTCAAACAAAGATCCAAATAAATTAGGGGATGTGGCCAAGTCACTTGCTTCATAGATCAGACTGATCGCACATCTGAAAAGATCTAAGTAGATAGTACCATACAACACACTATAATAATATATTACAACTCTTAAGGAGCTGGCGTTACTACGGTCAGTTAAACATCTTCAAACTTGATGCTGGAGACTTCCTTCATGATGCATTTCCGTCCTTGTGGAAGCGATGAACTTAACTGTTACCATTTAATAAATCTTTGAATAGACAGGGAGTAAGAGAAAAAATTTTGTTGTAAAACTTGAGTAGGATAGATAAGAATACTAGATGGTGTCTAAAGAAAATAATATTTTCTTTGTAAGCATAAATTAATCCTATGGTCTATACGGGTTTCGTTCCTAGGGCCAAGTTCTGCTCTGATACCACTTTTGTAACGACCCGTCCTGGAACTCAGAAATACCATCGAGCGGGACGAGCCGGTACGTCATCGAAGACAAACAATATCGCTGTTGACATTGTTCCATTCGATAGTAGTACATTGCAGAAGAAAAATTACAATAATTAAATATTACAAAAGCTGCTAAAGAGGCATACCTCACAACAATAATTATTACAAAAACGCAACGGAAGCGTTTCATCACTCAAACATGTACTACTATCCCGACACCACTTGGGGACTAGGCCCGAAACCCTAATCTTCTATGTCTTCATCGGCAACAACTTCATCATCGCCTTCAAGGCTGTTGATGTCCTTCGAAAGGTTTCCGAACTCTGGGGTGGGGGTGTAAAACAACAAGGGTGAGTACTCGAGAGTACTCAGCAAGTCTTGGAAGTAGTATAGATGCAGGATACAAAGAGCGGCTATGGTTCTCAAGGGTATATATATAGTTTATAGATTCTAAGTGCTTAATACCCCCGGGTAGAGGTCCCAACCTCTAACCGTTCCCACATAAAGTAGCAATAGTTCAAAAGCTAATCCAACTCTTCACATGCTCACCAACCGGGATTGCTTTGCAACAATTCCCAACATCGTTTTCCATCAATTCCACAAGTCACATTTCTTTTCATCAATTCCACATATCACGACCATCATCTTATCATCATAACTCATCATTATCTCGGTACTAGCTTACCCATCCATCGGGGAAGCGTTCCCATTATCAACATCTCATCCCAATTCATTTTAACGCTCAACTAGTTATCACATCTCACATCACTCCCTATGAAGCCTTTCGACTTCCCGCTCCACACAGGAACATTATCCAGCCACAAAGGCTAGTCGTATACTGAGAAACCAAGGGTTGGTTTCGGTGTTTTGTGATGAGTGATTGACAGGCTTTTTACCCTCTGTTCGAAGGGTACCTCCGAAGGGTGTTCGGAGGTGGTTTCACCGAAGGGTGTTCAGTGTTGCTTGCTGCAGCTGTGCAGCGGAGTGTGCTCGTCGGAGGGGTCCGACAGTACGCGATGACTGGGTTCGTACCGAAGGCTTCGGTACTTTGGGCGGTACACCGGAGTGTGTGCCGGAGGTTGATAACCCGGAGAGGTCTCCGGAGTACTGGAAAACACTTGTTTGCTTGTCTGTGGTGCGCAGGGACTTCGGAGGCGACGGACAAGGTTCGAGCCGGGTGAACCTGGGTCAAGCAGGAGGCCTGATGCCAGGGGAGCGGGGAGCTCCGTCACGGTGGCTGCGAAGGTGGTCCGGGTCGGTCCTCGGGTCGAGGCGTGCCAGGTGAAGGCAGAGAGTGCGGAGCGTGGCTCCGGCTGAAGGTACTCCGAGACAAAGTCCTCGAAGGTGAGGCACTTCGAAGGTACTCCGAATGGAGTGACTTCGGAGTTGGTGGATCAAGCCCTCTGCGGAGGCAAGGTGTTCGAAGTGTGCTCCGGATGGAGACACTCGAAGGTTACCCGTCGAAGGTCTCAGAAGTCGAGGCGCATCGAAGGCATGGTCCGGGTGAGGCTCGTCGAGGAGTGTACTCGGGGAGAGGCACTGCGACGGAGTGCTCATGGAATGCTTCATGCGGAGGCCTTGGACGAAGGAGGGACTTCGAAGGGTGGTACTCCGAAGGTGGGGCTTCGGAGAGAGGATGACTTGTGTTGCTTCGGCCATGCATGGCTTCGGTACACGGACGGACGGTGTTCGAGCTGGGAGTAGCTGCGAAGCCGTGGAGGTCCACTCCGGAGATGGTGGTGCGAAGGCCCAAGGGCTTTGACGGCTTCGGCTCAAAACCGTCATTGTATCGAAGGACTTCTTCGGCGGAGCGAAGGCCAACAGGCTGCAGGCTTCTCGCCGAAGCTACCGCACCCTCCGGTGCGAAGGGAGGTTCCAGAAGTCAACTCTGTAAAGGCTGACACTGTCTGTTCTGAAAAAGGCTGACACTGTCCCCTCTGCAGCTGACAGAGAAGCCTCCAAAATAAAGGTGGACTACCTTTTGTACCCCTTAGTTCTGTAGAGACAAATCTGTTGTAAACCCTAGGGGTAATGTAGTCACTTCCTTAGGATGAAGCCGTGGGCTATAAATATGGGGGCTCGGTAGGTAACATTTAACACTTTGAGCATTTACTGTTGAGCTCCTGTAGACAGACCTCGCTGTATTCATTCTGAGTTCAATTTATTTTAGTGTTCCTTGTTCAAGCGGCGAAGCCCTGCTTCTGTGTGCTTTTGCTTGAACTCGCGTAGCATACCTCGCTAGTCTTAGTGCACCGAAGCTTGTTTTGGCGAAGGGTGTTTTTCTCGCGAAGTGTGTTTTACAGTGTGTTGTCGCTCTGTGTAACTCGAGGCAAGACCTCGCTGCTTACTAGCGAAGCCCTGATCATTTCCCGTAGGGCTTCTTGTGTCGAAGCCCTCAGCGTAGTCCGTTGTGTGTGCGTGTAGACCTTCGCGTACGAAGCCCAGCACCAGTTGCTGTCGCCAAGTACTTGGTCGAAGTCCTCAGAGGGCTGTCCACTCTTGCGAAGGGTGAAGTGCGAAGTCTGCTCGAAGCATCGTGTGTGCGGAGCCTGCACTGACTTAGCAGAGTAGATTTCCGAGGGTTGTAAGTGGAGCGAAGTCTTCTTGGCTTCGAACTTTTGTTCCTCCGAAGCCTGTGTTCGAAGGTGTCGAAGTACCTCCGAACCAGACCTTCGAAGGTAGTGTTCGAAGCCTGTTCCGCAGAAGACAGAACAGAACCGAAGGCTAAGTTTTTAGCCCGAATTATTAAAAGCTCCCATTCACCCCCCCTCTGGTCGCCGTTTCCGGTCCAACAATTGGTATCAGAGCAGGTTAAGATCACCAGTTGACCTTAACCGGTTTTGTGATCTGTTGGCGACATGGATAGAGGCAGTAAAATTCCTCTGTTCGATGGGACAGATTTTGCATACTGGAAGGTGCGCATGGAGGCTTACTTGTTAAGCCAAGGAAATGCAATTTGGGAGATTGTGGACTCACAATACTCCATCCCTGATACCCGCACCACTCAAACTGAAAAAGATCAGTATATTGCCAACTCGAAGGCAAGGAACATACTGTTCATTGGTTTGAGTCGGAGTGAGTTTGACAGGGTGCAGCACCTTAGGACTGCTAGGGAGATTTGGACAACACTCACTGTCTTTCATGAGGGCTCTGCTCAGATCAAGGCCAGGCGCCAAAGCACCTACAACCAACAGTATCAGCTGTTTGTGCAGGCACCTGGTGAATCTATAGATGCCATGTTTTCTCGTTTTGACGCGATAGTGAGTAACTTGCGATCCAACGGAACGCTTGCTTACAGTGATCACGATAGGGCTATCAAGCTTCTCTATGCTCTTGACCGTAGCATATGGGAGGTGAAGATATCCAGCATTGAGGAGTCCACAGGCTATGACACTCTAACCTGTGATGAACTCTTTAGCAAGCTGAAGTCCACAGAGATTGCCAAGGCGTCTCTTGCTGTGCACAGAAGCTCTTTGCCACAGCCATTGGCATTGGTTTCTAGCACAAGCCGTGGCACCACTGCAGAACCAAGCACATCAGGCACTTGTGTTCTTGCAGATGGTTTTGCTTTGTCCTCCCTGGTCTCCGTCACAAAGGAGCAAGTAGACACTCTAGCTGATGATGAGCTTGCTCTCATTGCCCGGAGGTTCACTCGCTTTCTCCATGAGAGACGGGATCAGCGGAGAAGTGGTTTTAGTGGCTGCTATGAATGTGGCGACACTTCTCACATCAAGGCCAATTGCCCCAAGGTCAAAAAGAGAGATGAGAGTGACCGCCCCAAATTCCACAAAAAGGAGAGGAAGCCCTTTGTGAAGGGCAAGCGCGGCAAGATGGCTAAGAAAGTAGCCAAGGCCGCTTCCAGAGCCTTTGTGGCTGCTCTCAGCGACATCGACACTTCCTCAACTGAGGAGTCGAGCTCTGAGGAGGAGGAGTCCCCAAGGAAGGAGGACAAGAAGGACAAAAAGGGACGTGACTTCACCGGCCTTTGCTTCATGGCCGACAGCGATCACAGCGGCGATGAGCTTGACTCATCTGAGGTAAACCTATCATCTGACCAGCTACTAATTAAATTAGATGAGCTGAATGAAGTAGTGCTTGGTCAGGATAGATTACTTGTGCAAGCCGCTAGAGAAAGAAAAGACCTTAGACTTAGGCTAGAATCTGTATCTACTGAATATGCCATGCTTAAGTCTAAATTCAATGATGCTGAATGTGAATCATGTGCTGTTGTCATGAGTGAGCTTGCTCAGTTGCGTTCTGTACATGCTCAAACTCTTTCTGAGCTTGAGACTGCACAGAAGCAGCTTTTGGAG
The DNA here is from genome assembly GCA_019279435.1 of Zizania palustris. NCBI lineage: Eukaryota > Viridiplantae > Streptophyta > Magnoliopsida > Poales > Poaceae > Zizania > Zizania palustris. Next base: position 70,399,196 of record JAAALK010000287.1, on the reverse strand, counting down.
GTGGATTCTAGACCCCGTGATATTATTGATTGCATGAACTGCTCTTTATTACGCGATAGCATTAATTTACGTGATAAGCATGTTCATGATTTAGAGGCTAGGTTGGAAAGGGCCGGTAGTTCTAAGGATGTGCAGCCTGTGTGTGACACATGCATTACCCTTAAGGACCAGCTAGGCACTGTTAGAGAGCGAGCCGAGAACCTCATGTCAGAAAATGAATACCTTCTTTCTGTGGTGAACAAATGCACTGAAGGGAAGGGTAGGATGGATTTGCTCTTGGCCAAGACCAAGTTGTGTGCTGACAGAGCCGGGGTAGCTCTAGGTTTGGGTTTTGAGAGGATAGCTTCAGATAGTAAAACCAAAACTGTTTTCACCTCTCCCACCACCCTAGAGAAAGAGAGAGCTCTGTTGGACACCCCATCAGCCAAAAGGCCTACCCATCCACCAAAGAAAACCACTCCTCCTACCAAGAAAAATCCTCCCAAGAAAGCCACTCAGAAGAAACCCAAGGAGCCTGTGAGAGTTGCTCCTATGACCCATGAGAGTGCCCCTAGGAGAGTGTTTCACTGTTCTTATTGTCAGAGGGCGGGTCATTTGATTGGTTTCTGTTTCCGTCGCATCAAGGATGAGCGACGTGCTCAGGCGATGAGCTATCAAGACATGCATTACCCATCTTTAGGTATGCATGAGTCTGAGTTTTACTCTCGTCCTGTTTTCGAGACTCCTCGTGCTTCTCGGAGAGGTTTTGCTCCTCGAAGTGTTCACCATGTTCCATATGGTGGTAGACCTCGGGCGAGTAGCTTTGTACCTCGTCAGAATAGGAGACCTCGACATGCTTTGCGTTCTTTGCATGTAGGTAGACCTCGCACTTTGCATCATTCTGATTTTTATGTGCGTAGACCGTCTACTTTTACTGTGCCTACTACTCGCGTCACTCAGTGCTGGATGCCTCGTCATTATTTTACTCACCCCAGCACTGAGCGATCGAGGCGTTTTTATCATGTGTAGGCGACAGGTCGAGGCTTGGAGGGCACGTGGATAATGGACTCCGGTTGTTCGCGCCACATGACCGGAGATGCAAACTGGTTCTCCAGCCTCACCACAACCAAGCAAAGGGAACACATCACCTTCGGAAACAATCGAAGGAGTAGAGTGAAAGGTAAAGGTGTGGTAAGAATTAACTCGAATTTCACTCTCAAAGATGTTGCTTTGGTAGAAAACCTGGGATACAATTTGCTGTCTGTATCTCAGTTGCTTGATGAGGGCTTCGAAGTGCGATTTCATCGCGATACTTCGCAAGTGCTCAATTCAGATGGCGTTGTGGTGTGTAAGATCTTTAGAGTTGGGAGAGTTTTTGGAGCTGATTTTTCAGAGTCGTCTGGTTCTTCTCATTGTCTTGTTGCACATTCGACTTCTGAGCTTTGGAAGTGCCATAGGAGACTAGGGCATATGAGCTTTGAGTTGCTCGCTCGTCTGAGCGCCCTAGGCCTGATCCGAGGATTGCCCAAGCTCAAGTTTGAGAAGAATTTAGTTTGTGCTCCTTGTCGACATGGTAAAATGATTGCCGCTTCGCATTCGCCAGTCACCACAGTGATGACTGAACAGCCCGGAGAACTTCTCCATATGGACACCGTAGGTCCTTCTCGGGTTAGTTCTTTAGGCGGCAAGTGGTATGTACTTGTTATTGTCGACGATTTCTCTCGCTACTCTTGGGTCTTCTTTCTCGCCAGCAAGGATGAAGTGTTTTCACACTTTCGGAGCTTGGCTTTGAGACTTTTCACAGAACTCCCTGGTGCATTAAAATTCATTCGAAGCGATAATGGCACCGAGTTCAAAAACAGTCTCTTTGTTGACTTTTGCATGGAGCATGGCATAGAACATCAATTCTCTGCTCCGCGGGTTCCTCAACAGAATGGTGTTGTTGAGAGGAAAAACCGCACTTTGGTTGAGATGGCTAGGACGATGCTTGATGAGCATAGGACTCCTAGAAAATTCTGGGCTGAGGCCATGAACACTGCTTGCTACATCTCAAACCGAATTTTCTTGCGCTCAATTTTAAACTTGACATCTTATGAGCTGCGTTTTGGGAGACAGCCCAAGGTTACTCATCTTCGAGTTTTTGGCTGTCGCTGCTTCATCCTAAAACGTGGAAATTTGGATAAATTTGAGTCGCGATCTTCTGACGGGATCTTTTTGGGTTATACTACTCATGGTCATTCTTATCGTGTTTATAACTTGGAAACTAACACTGTCATCGAGTCATGCGATGTGACTTTTGATGAATCAACCCCCTCTGTTAGTTCTGCTTTTGAACAGGCAAATGAACACGACATGGAACAGACCTTATTCGAAGACGAAGATCCCGGAGAATTCGAGGATGAACCTCTACTACCCTCGACATCAACCCCCGAAGCTGACCCCGCTTCTACTACTTCGGCACGAGGTCCCGAAGCAACTACCTCAACATCGGTCATCTTGGACCACTCCAATGCACAAGTTGAGGGGGAGACTGCATCCCGCCGCGAGGCTCCACATCATGTTCAAAGGATGCACCCTCCCGAGCAGATCATCGGTGAGCTTGATCAAAGGGTAACTCGTTCTCATGCCCATTTCACTAATGCTGCTTTTGTTGCTTCTTTCGAGCCCTTAGATGTTAGTCATGCACTTTCTGATTCTAGTTGGATCAATGCCATGCATGAAGAGCTTGAGAATTTTGAAAGAAACCAAGTCTGGACTTTAGTTGATCCTCCACCTAATGTTCATTTCATTGGAACAAAATGGATTTTTAAAAATAAACAAGGGGAGGATGGAACAATTATTAGAAATAAGGCTAGACTTGTAGCTCAGGGCTTTTCTCAACTAGAAGGGATTGATTTTACTGAAACTTTTGCACCTGTTGCTCGCCTTGAGGCCATTAGGATTTTGCTTGCCTTTGCGACATCCCGGGGATTCAAACTCTATCAAATGGATGTCAAAAGTGCTTTTCTTAATGGCTTCATAGGTGAAGATGTTTATGTAAAACAACCCCCTGGTTTTGAAAACCCCAAGTACCCACATAAAGTCCTTAAACTTCATAAGGCTCTTTATGGACTCAAGCAGGCCCCTCGAGCATGGTATGATAGACTTAAGTCTTTTCTGCTTGAGCGAGGGTATTTGATGGGCTCTGTTGATAAAACTTTGTTTACTCTCAAGCATGGCAAAGATTTCCTCCTAGTTCAGATTTATGTGGATGATATCATCTTTGGTGGCTCTTCTCATGCTTTGGTTGCCGAGTTTGCAGATACCATGAGCAGGGAATTTGAAATGTCGATGATGGGTGAACTCACCTTTTTCCTTGGTTTGCAAATCAAGCAAAGCAAACAAGGTACTTTTGTCCACCAGACAAAGTACACCAAGGACCTACTCAAGAAGTTCGACATGTCCGATGCGAAGCCCCTCGCCACTCCAATGGCTACATCTGTAGCATTGGACCCTGACGAAGATGGAGAAGCCGTAGATCAGAAGGAGTTCCGGAGCATGATCGGCTCCCTCCTCTACTTGACTGCCACGAGGCCGGACATACACTTCGCAGTATGTCTGTGCGCTCGTTTTCAGGCTTCACCACGAGCTTCGCACCGCCAAGCGGTAAAGCGCATCTTAAGGTATCTCAAACACACCCTTGAATTTGGCATATGGTATTCATCGTTTTCATCTTTATGTCTTAGAGGTTATTCAGATGCGGATTTTGCTGGGTGTAGAATTGATAGGAAGAGTACCTCTGGTACTTGTCATTTTCTGGGTACGTCTCTGGTTTGCTGGTCTTCCCGCAAACAGTCTAGTGTTGCACAATCGACGGCTGAGGCCGAATATGTTGCTGCAGCTAGCTGTTGCTCTCAGATTTTGTGGATGGTTTCCACTTTGCGGGATTTCGGGTTAGATTATAAGAGTGTTCCACTTTTCTGTGATAACACTAGTGCTATTTGTATTGCAAACAACCCGGTTCAGCACTCCAGAACCAAACACATTGATGTACGGTATCATTTTCTCAGAGATCACAATGAGAAGGGTGATATTGAACTTCAATATGTTGATACCCAACACCAGCTTGCCGACATTTTTACAAAACCCCTCGATGCTTCTCGATTTGCTTACTTGCGTGGGGAACTTGGCATTTGTCACCCTTACGGCATTTTGTGAGGGGGAGCTGATTTTAATTGTCTTGCATATGCTCATCATGTGTAGAATTGCACTTACATCTTTTGCTATTATATGCCTGCTTTTAATTCAAAGAAATCATGACAGCTCAGCTCTATGAAATATGTCTGGAACATTGATTGTGCATGATGTTTTATTTTCTAAACTCAAAACTTGCTCACCGCACAATCTTGTATCTAGCTTGTTTAGACTGGACTGCTTTTAGCTATCTTTTATCTACTTGACAGCAAGACACTGTTCTATGGATGCTAAAATATGGAACTTGAAAAATGTGTTCTTTATTCATGGATACTCATCAAAATATTTAATTCATCAAATTCAAAATCAAAAATCCATGATTTGCCTGGTTTCAATGAAAAGATCCAGGAGGGTTTGTTTGTCGCACTACTCTATTCTAGACTGCTTACCATTGCACATTGGTCTGAACTGGGATAGTGTAGTGTTTGCCAAAATCACCGCCTTAAGCTTCAAATGGCTTTCATGCCTAGGCTTGGCCTGATTGGAAAGTATAAGGTGGACAAACAAATAACCCCTGGCATTAAGAAAAGAACAACAAGTTTAATGGCTCATCAAGTTTGCTTTCAAAGCTCCTTTTGAACAAGAATTGTCTGTCTAGGGTAGAAATTGTTAGCTTTGCGCAGTCTTTGCCTTCTCTTGGCTAGCTGCTGTGATTACGTGGTGATGCTCTTACTTCAAAATGACAAAATCACATGCCATCATCTTGTTTCACAGATTGTTAAATTGAGCTGAGCACATGATCATTTGTATTAAGTTTGGCATATTTTTGCATTATATGTCCTTGCAATTCTATTCATTTCGAAGCTTTGCATCTTTTGACTGCTCCTTGATGCTTGCATTGCCAAAGGGGGAGAAATTCCGGAGAGATTTGCTCAACTCAGGGGGAGTTTTTATCAAAGGGGAGTTTTGCCAAATGGGCTTTTACTCGTTTGAGAAAGGGGGAGGAAAATTCTTTTATCAAGTGACATGCTTTGGCTCTTTTCTGAGTTTTTATGGTCACTTGTGTGCTAAAAATTTTCAAATTTTCTTGAACTTGAATTTGGTTGTCAATGCACTCATCAAGGGGGAGATTGAGAAACCAAGGGTTGGTTTCGGTGTTTTGTGATGAGTGATTGACAGGCTTTTTACCCTCTGTTCGAAGGGTACCTCCGAAGGGTGTTCGGAGGTGGTTTCACCGAAGGGTGTTCAGTGTTGCTTGCTGCAGCTGTGCAGCGGAGTGTGCTCGTCGGAGGGGTCCGACAGTACGCGATGACTGGGTTCGTACCGAAGGCTTCGGTACTTTGGGCGGTACACCGGAGTGTGTGCCGGAGGTTGATAACTCGGAGAGGTCTCCGGAGTACTGGAAAACACTTGTTTGCTTGTCTGTGGTGCGCAGGGACTTCGGAGGCGACGGACAAGGTTCGAGCCGGGTGAACCTGGGTCAAGCAGGAGGCCTGATGCCAGGGGAGCGGGGAGCTCCGTCACGGTGGCTGCGAAGGTGGTCCGGGTCGGTCCTCGGGTCGAGGCGTGCCAGGTGAAGGCAGAGAGTGCGGAGCGTGGCTCCGGCTGAAGGTACTCCGAGACAAAGTCCTCGAAGGTGAGGCACTTCGAAGGTACTCCGAATGGAGTGACTTCGGAGTTGGTGGATCAAGCCCTCTGCGGAGGCAAGGTGTTCGAAGTGTGCTCCGGATGGAGACACTCGAAGGTTACCCGTCGAAGGTCTCAGAAGTCGAGGCGCATCGAAGGCATGGTCCGGGTGAGGCTCGTCGAGGAGTGTACTCGGGGAGAGGCACTGCGACGGTGTGCTCATGGAATGCTTCATGCGGAGGCCTTGGACGAAGGAGGGACTTCGAAGGGTGGTACTCCGAAGGTGGGGCTTCGGAGAGAGGATGACTTGTGGTGCTTCGGCCATGCATGGCTTCGGTACACGGACGGACGGTGTTCGAGCTGGGAGTAGCTGCGAAGCCGTGGAGGTCCACTCCGGAGATGGTGGTGCGAAGGCCCAAGGGCTTTGACGGCTTCGGCTCAAAACCGTCATTGTATCGAAGGACTTCTTCGGCGGAGCGAAGGCCAACAGGCTGCAGGCTTCTCGCCGAAGCTACCGCACCCTCCGGTGCGAAGGGAGGTTCCAGAAGTCAACTCTGTAAAGGCTGACACTGTCTGTTCTGAAAAAGGCTGACACTGTCCCCTCTGCAGCTGACAGAGAAGCCTCCAAAATAAAGGTGGACTACCTTTTGTACCCCTTAGTTCTGTAGAGACAAATCTGTTGTAAACCCTAGGGGTAATGTAGTCACTTCCTTAGGATGAAGCCGTGGGCTATAAATATGGGGGCTCGGTAGGTAACATTTAACACTTTGAGCATTTACTGTTGAGCTCCTGTAGACAGACCTCGCTGTATTCATTCTGAGTTCAATTTATTTTAGTGTTCCTTGTTCAAGCGGCGAAGCCCTGCTTCTGTGTGCTTTTGCTTGAACTCGCGTAGCATACCTCGCTAGTCTTAGTGCACCGAAGCTTGTTTTGGCGAAGGGTGTTTTTCTCGCGAAGTGTGTTTTACAGTGTGTTGTCGCTCTGTGTAACTCGAGGCAAGACCTCGCTGCTTACTAGCGAAGCCCTGATCATTTCCCGTAGGGCTTCTTGTGTCGAAGCCCTCAGCGTAGTCCGTTGTGTGTGCGTGTAGACCTTCGCGTACGAAGCCCAGCACCAGTTGCTGTCGCCAAGTACTTGGTCGAAGTCCTCAGAGGGCTGTCCACTCTTGCGAAGGGTGAAGTGCGAAGTCTGCTCGAAGCATCGTGTGTGCGGAGCCTGCACTGACTTAGCAGAGTAGATTTCCGAGGGTTGTAAGTGGAGCGAAGTCTTCTTGGCTTCGAACTTTTGTTCCTCCGAAGCCTGTGTTCGAAGGTGTCGAAGTACCTCCGAACCAGACCTTCGAAGGTAGTGTTCGAAGCCTGTTCCGCAGAAGACAGAACAGAACCGAAGGCTAAGTTTTTAGCCCGAATTATTAAAAGCTCCCATTCACCCCCCCTCTGGTCGCCGTTTCCGGTCCAACATATACCCACCGGTATACTCTGGTAACATCCCAACCCATTTCTCATTTAGTTGAAAACAAGTAAACACTACGCTAGGGAAGACACATGAAATCACTTGCCCATATCCGTGGGCACGGCTGTTCGAACAGTTCATACTTTAGCTGAAGGTTCACACTTTACCCTTGCGACTCGAACTCTACTCTGCTACCCGTCGGTATAGGAGGTTCGAGACAAAGACTTTCCAAAGCAAACCTAGGATATCCCACTACCACCTAGATGGATTCACGGTCAAGGATCCGGAAAGTACTTCTTCCTTCTTCTCCCCAGGCAATCACACGGGTGCTCCACTTCCAACTCCTCGAATCACAACCACAATCTCGTGCCCGTTAGCGACTTTTCAGGTAATACCACGAGCCACCCGATGATTCCACATCCATCGGCAATCAGGCTATCCCAAACTCACTAAGTACTAGCCCAGGGGAACCTCTCACGTACCCACAAGGTTGCACGATGTTGTGCTCATGCTTTCCCAAGGAATCGGTCCTTAATAGTCTTTGTAACACACACAATTTCATTTCACACAACACATTTGTAAAATCACATCATCATCAACCATTCTACATCTAGTCGTCATGTTTTGATATAAGTGTGTAAGTGTATGTGTAGTGCACCCATTTGACAAGGAATGTGCTAAAAATAATTAAAAGAATAAATTAAATCATGGATGTAAAATAAATCCTAAAGCGACAAGGTAAACATGGTATTCAATTATCAAGGAGGCTTGTTAACAAGCGTAGGTTTTATTTGTCTTAATTGCCCAAGCAATTGACTAATAGTGTACGCGAGTGTTTAATCCTAAACATGCATATATAAATTTTGTGGAACAATCAATGCAATAGGATCAAGGATGTTCAAAGGAAGACTTGCCTTGATTCGTATAGTACTCGGGATCTTCGGGTCGTAGTCTCACGGGTCTTCGGCGTCGGCAACTATAGTACAAACAACATCACATAAATAAAAACACACAAAAAGTTTTGGGAAAACAATTTTATACTATTCTAAATTAAAGTTTAGATTTTTACAAACCTATAGAAATTTGAATGGAATTTTTCTGAGTTAAAATGATTTTTCTACAAATTTTTAAAGTTGCAATTATATTCTGAAATTGGAAAAAGAGAAAAGCTACTATTCACAGTGGGCCGAACAGGAACTAAATTGGGAAAATAGAAAATTGTACTGTTCATTTCTGTGGGCCGGCCTGTTTCTAATTTTCGGAAATTAAACCAGGAAAAAGGAAAATGCTACTGTTCACATGGGCCGGCCAAAATGGCCCAAGACGCTGTGGGCACGGCCAGGCCTGGCACGTGGCCCAGCGGTTGGCTTGGCAGCGGGGCCCAAATGGCGGTGGCTGGGGGCTGCTGGCGGAGGGCCCACAGGTCAGCGGCAGGGAGCAGAGGAGGGCACGGCGGCTGGAGGTTGAAGACGACCTCCAACGGCTGAAACTTCTCCGGGCCATAACTTTGTCATCCTAGCTCCGATTGCTCCAAAATTTTAACAGTAGCTAGAGTACAGCTAGATGAACATATCCAACGGTTGGATTGGGCATTAGAGCTATGGTTTGGGTTTTAGACCGGCAAACAGTAGGCTCGGTTTGGGATTTTTTTTAATGACGAAGGAGGAGCTCCGGCGAGACATCGGGGGTCATTTTCACCATCCTCAGGTCATTGCGGAGCTACCTGGGCTCTTGGATTGAGCTACGGTGGCCCGTACTGCCCTGGCGACGGTGACCCGAGAGCTCAAAATGGAGGGCTCGTCGCCGGCGAGCTACGGCCACCCTACGTCCACAACGAGCTAGGGAACATGTTCTACTACTCATGGGGATGCTCTAGCATGAATTAATTGCAAAGTTATGGCACCTTGGTTAGAGCTCGATGTTCGACGGCGGATTTGGGGATTTTTGACGAAGGCAAAATCCAGCGAAGTAGCCTGCGAAAATGGGAGCGCTGAAGGTCACACTGATCACGTTCTCGGTATTGGTCTACAGAATAGAGCAATGGAGGGAAGGGATTTTTCGGACAAACCATGGCGATGGCATTCGGCTCCTACGGATTCCTGGCGAGATAGTGCTCGGATGGCTTCGGCGAGTGCTCTAGAGTGGAGAGGGTTGACTGAGGTTTGGGTGGGCGCAACCATGTGAGCTCGGGCCATTTTATCCACGCGACGGTATGGGCGGCGATGTGGGTCGAGTAATGGCGACGGGACGATGGCGCACGCAGAGGCATGTGGCGGAGTAGGTGGAGGGCATGCCGGTGCTGTCACTCGGCATGACGGGGAGTGGTTGGAGGCGACAGCACGATGAAAAGGGGTCAACGGTCCGGCGCGGGTACGGGGACGGCGAAGAAACCGACGGTCCGAGCGGGGAGTCGGCGTGGCTACTGGGCGTAGGGCACGGGTCAGGCGGACGTAGGCACAGGGCGTGGCCGGGGCGGCGCGCTGGCGAGGGACGTAGCGCACGGGCGCAGTCCGGGCAGACTCAGGCGCGCGGCTGGGCGGACACGGGCGCATGGCATGGTCCGGCACGGTCAGGGCGGCGCGCAGGAGAGGGTGCAGCATCTAGGCGCCGGCGTGCGGCCAGGCGCAGCCGGCGGTATGCGGCCTGGCACGGAGGCGCGTCGCACGGCCAGCGCCACGCGCGGGCGCGCGACGGCCGTGGCCAGCGGCTGCTCGGCTGGCTGCGGCCGGTCTGTGCGTGCGTGATTTTTTTTTGTTTTTTTTTCGTTGTTGTTTTTTATATAAAAGAAATTGAGTTTTACACCTTCACTCGCTAGCTCTTGAAGAAGTACCCATAGTCAAGGAGTTTATGGACGTCTTCCCTGAAGACCTACCAGGAATGCCTCCCAAGCGGGACATCGAATTCAGAATTGAACTTGTCCCCGGGACCACTCCAATCTCCAAGTATCCATACCGGATGGCCGCTAACGAACTAGCCAAAGTCAAGAGCAACACAGAAGACCTATAGCAGAAAGGGTACATTCGGCCGAATACCTCACCCTGGGGTGCACCGGTCATCTTCGCTATGAAGAAAGACAAGACCATGAGGATGTGTGTGGACTATAGGGCCCTAAACGACGTAACCATCAAGAACAAGTACCCATTGCCTCTAATCGATGACCTATTCGATCAGCTGAAAGGATCCTCGGTGTTTTCCAAGATTGACCTCAGGTCAGGTTATCACCAATTGAGGATTAGAGAAGAGGACATACCCAAGACTGCCTTCACCTCCCGCTATGGACTCTACGAGTATACAGTGATGTCGTTCGGACTCACGAATGCCCCGGCCTTTTTCATGAACATGATGAACAATGTATTCATAGAGTTCTTGGATAAGTTCATCATGGTATTCATCGACGATATCCTCGTTTACTCCAAGACCAAGGAAGAACACGAGACTCACCTCTGTCTGACCCTCGGAAAGCTAAGGGAGCAGCAATTGTATGCCAAATACAGCAAATGCGAATTTTGGTCGTCTGAGGTGAAGTTCCTCGGCCATGTTATATCTGCTAGAGGAATAGCAGTGGACCCAACCACCGTTGAAACAGTAACAAAATGGCTGCAGCCCACGACCGTGACCGAGATCCGGAGTTTTCTTGGATTGGCCAGATACTACCGCCGGTTCATCGAGAATTTTTCGAAGATCGCCAAACCTATGACCAGGCTGTTGCAGAAGGAAGTAAAGTTTGAATGGACCCCCGACTGTGAAGAAAGCTTCCAGACCCTCAAGAAGAAACTCGTGTCCGCCCCAATCCTAACCCTGCCTGACATCCAAAAAGACTTTCACGTCTACTGCGATGCTTCTCGCCAAGGTTTGGGATGTGTCTTAATGCAAGAAGGGAAGGTGATATCCTACGCCTCTCGACAACTGAGGCCGCATGAGCTGAACTACCCGACCCATGACCTGGAGTTAGCAGCCGTGGTTCATGCCCTGAAGATATGGAGACATTACCTTGTGGGGAATCGGTGTCCCCCTCGCTCCCTGGTTCTATTTCTGCTAGTAGCCGCGCCGATAGACCTCGCCGTCGCTGGGAATCGCTCGCCATCGCGTCACCGGAGTCGGGGGAGAAGGGTAATTAACCCCCTCCAACGCGTGTCGTGCCAGATAGCATCCTGGCCACACGATCTCGATCGAGCGGCATATATTAAATACCCTCGGGATTTAATCTGGGCCCTTGATCAGTGCTGAAGCGGTACAGAGCACTGTGGGCCATCGGTTTTCATTTAGAGATCCCGCGTGCACGTCGTCTATTGGATCTTGATACGATCGCATCCACATGCCCGGCTCACGCGCACAATCAAGGGTTCACGGTGAACCTGGTTCACCGTGGACCAGAGACTGTTTTTCAGTTTAAATAAAATCCAGAAAAATAGTTTAAACTTTAAAAATCCATATCTTGCTCAAATTAACTCCAAATTCCACCATTCAAATTTTGTTAAATCTGTCTTTTTTATTCTCTACACAATTATTCCATAAAAACAGTATCTTTATTTTGCACAATTTATCCCTATTAAATAATAAAGTAAAAACCCATTTACGATAAATACATATTCCAATATATAATTCAGAAAAAACCCATAAAAATTAATCCTAAATATTTAGGCAAAAATTTCAAAATATTTAAGGCAATATTCCCTTTTTTACAACAACAAATTTGTATGCTTATATTTTGTGATGTTTGGATTGTTTATCGAATGTCGTATTTATTTTCCGTATCGAGAATACTACGACGCCGTCGAGGTTCTGGAGTTTTACCCCGAGGTTCCACCTTCACCATTCGCGGATCAAGGCAAGTCACAAACCCCAAGTTGATCATATTTGAGCCTAGTTTTTCATAATTAATGCTATAACTCATAGGAATTAAATATTGCATTAGTCTAATGTCAAAGCCCTAAAATTATACTTATAGATCCTCGTCCTTGTGTGTAAACCCAAGCCATGCTTATTGAGCCTAAACTCCTTGTCACTTTTAAATATTATATTATCTAGTGTCCAATGTATCGACACAACCGCTATAGGATAAAAGAACGAGTCGTAGATTAGTTGGATTCTCCTATATGATTTTCCCCGTTATTCTCGTCTCTGGATTCTGTTGGAGTTGGCTATGTTGTAAGTATGGTGGGTTCCGGATGCAAGCTAGGGAATTGGTTGGTTGCACCCGGGGCACTGTAAGGACCGGTTTGCGAGATCTGTTGCAAAGCACTTCCGTACTAACCACAAGTCTAATGGGTAAGTCCTAACTTGTGGTATGGATCGTACCAACTTGAAGCACCATAGTGGAGGGGGCAAGGGGCAACCTGCGGGTGACTTGTACCGACGAGGCTCAAGGGGGTATGGTGTTGGCCCGACGCGTCGGGGCACCATATGAAACCCATAAGAGGGTGTTATCAAATTGGTGTGTTCCATGCTAAAGGTTTTGGCACGAGTTCCCGTGGTATGGATCATCTCGTTACACTTTGGTGTGAGAGCATGTGTGCGTGTCTTGTGGGTACAGTAGTACACCTTTGATCAGAGTATAATCTTTTCGAAAAGTCATGCCCACGGTCAAGGGTGGGTTGGGCAATGTTCACCGCAGTTAGTTTCTTATTGTTTGAATAATCGTGTGATTCATGGCATGTAAGGACTGTTGAGCGAGGGAGGGTTGACTGTACCTCTCGAGTTAGAAGATGAAGCATTTACTCATGTTTATTTTTCTGTACTAATAATTTGATTACATTAAATGCTTTACAAATATGCGGGGGGTGTGGGCTCTGCGGGGGGTGCAGAAGGCCCACCCTCATTAGTGGTTGGAGTGTCATCATCTTCCTCGAAGATGGACTCTCCGAGCTCATCATCAGAAGGATCAAAAGAAGGAGTCAAAGAAGGCAAGGACTCATCAAATGAAACCTCACAGGTCTCGACAAGCAGCTGGGATTCGAGGTTCCAAACACGGAAGCCTCGAGAATACAATGCATAACCAAGAAAAACACCATCCCAGCAACGAGACTCAAACTTGTCCAAATGCCCTCCCTTCTTGAGCACAAAGCACTTGCAGCCAAACGCTCGCAAGTGGCTCACCTTGGGCTGTCTGCCAAACCGCAATTCATATGAAGTCTTACCAAGGTAAGCTCTAAGAAAGATACGGTTGGCCAGATAGCAAGCCGTGTTCATGGCTTCAGCCCAAAAACGCCTAGGAGTCCTATGCTCATCGAGCATCGTCCTGGCCATCTCGACTAGCGTGCGGTTCTTTCGTTCCACAACGCCGTTCTGTGGGGGAGTGTAAGGAGAAGAAAACTGATGGTCCAAACCCTGATTACTACAGAAGCTGATGAACTGAGAGTTCTTGAACTCAGAGCCGTTGTCGGAGCGAATTGCTCGCATCCGACCATTGTTCTCATTCTTCAGCTTCAAAATCAGGTCATGAACAAACTGAAACGTTTCATCCTTAGACTCTAAAAAGAAAACCCACGAGAATCGAGAAAAGTCGTCAACAATCACAAGTGCATACCATTTCCCACCGACTGAACGTACCCGAGCAGGACCTACAGTGTCCAAATGTAAAAGCTCGCCCGGATACGAAGTCATCACCTGAGTCACTGGTGAGTGAGAAGCGGCAACCATTTTCCCATGACGACAGGGATGACAAATTAGATCCTTCTCCATCTTAAGCTTGGTCAATCCTCGGATGAGGTCCATAGAGTTTAACCTGACTAGCAGATCAAAACACAAGTGACCTAACCTCCTATGCCACTTCCAGAGCTCAGAAGAAGATCCAGCAATCAAACAGCGAGAAGGGCCAAAAGAACTAGAGAAGTCAATTCGAAAAACTTTACCGAAAGGTAAAATCTGGCAAATCAAAGACCCTCTAGAATCAACCACAGAAGAATTGCCCTTCTTAAAACGCACTTCCAAACCATCCTCAAGAAGTTGCGAAACAGAAATCAAGTTGAAGTTCAAATTTTTAACCAAAGCAACATTCTTTAAAGAGAAATGATCTGAAATGCGAATAGAGCCTATGCCACTTACTTTCCCTTGACCGCTGTTCCCGAACGTGATGTATTCTTTGGAGCTCGGGGGAGTGAGACTGGAGAACCATCTGCGATGTCCCGTCATGTGGCGAGAGCATCCTGAGTCCATGATCCAAACATCCTCCAGTCCCCGGTCCTGCACAATCAGTGTCTGTAAGTGGGAGCAAATGGTCCGACACCAGGTTTAGCAAAAGAGCTAAACCAGTGTCGAGCCATCAGCTCAAAAGATGGAAAGCGAAAACCATCAAAAGAGTTTGGACCAAAACGCGGCTCAAAGCGCGATCCTTGGTTCTGCCTAACCCTGCGGCCACGAGATCCAGAACCGTAGCCAACACGGTTTGGAACTCTGCCGGAATGGACACCACCAACTGGAGCACGGGCAAGAAAGTCGTCTCGTCTACCACCACCTACACGACGCGGCCTGGCCTCCAGCCTCTCCCCGCACCGAGGAATACGCAGTCTACCACCCTGCTGGTAGAACTGCTCCTGATCACTACGAGCCCTCTCTGCTCTCTCAACCCGCTTCCTCCTGAAGCAGAACTCTGCAAGATGCCCGTCTCTCTGACAGTACTCACAATGATAGGTGGGCTTCTTGGGATGTGGTTGAGGCTTGGGATGTTTGGGCTTAGTGGTGTTTGGTGTTGTCTTCTTGGGTTGAGAGGGTCCAGGAAGAGAGTCAAGAGAAGTGTGGAGATTTTTGGGCTTTGGAACCCAGATAGGTTTCTTGGGTGGAGCTTTAGGTGGTTCATGGATCACTCCATCCTTGGGCTGACAAGCCTGGGAGGACTCAGTGGAGTGAGTCTTGGGATACCTCTGCTCTGGAGTCATTTTACTCCACTCCACTGCCCGGCTGATGGCACTCTCAAAGTCAGCCTTGGTGTAGGTGTAACCTACCCCAAACCCATCCTGCCTCTTGAACTGCTGGATCATCATGCCAAGCTGTGGCACTCTGGCACTGATCCAACTCAGGATAGAACAGAGGTAAAAGTTCTCATTCTGAGAATCTGCTAGCTCCTCTCTCAAGGAAGCTAGAACCTCCACCTGAGACAAGCAGGTCTCACACTCACTCTCTACTTGGACAGACTTTCCGGCTTTTAGCTTGATCAACTCCATTCTAAGAGACAGACAGTTCTCACAGACAGTGGGTGGAACTGACAGTGTCTCAAGCTCTAGCCTAGTCTGGGCAAGCTCAGCTCTCAACCTCTCTAAATTACCCAAATGCTCATCACCCTTGGATTTCAGCTCAGCTAAGGCAGCTAGATGAGATGGGCAATCAACACAGGGTGCGACGACAGTGGCTTGAGCATCTTTCAGCTCCAGCTGAGCGCTTTCAAGCTCAGTGGCCAAAGCGTCCCTCTCATCAACCCTTTCTGTGTACCTGGACTTCAGAGTCGACAGGTCACACAGAAGCACCTCACAGTTCGGGCACTCACTGCTATCACCCAAGCAAGGGGAAGAAGATAGACTCTCAATTCTGCCGTTGGCTACGGCAAGCTCACTTTCTAACTCGTCTATCCTTTTCTTGGCCCCCCTAAGCAGTTTCTCCCGATACTTTAACTCCTGACGATTGCTCTCAAGTAAATCAACAATTTCTCGCTCATAAGATGATACCTTGTTGTCGTCGTCGTCGGAGTCGTCGGAGGAGCTCTTTTCTTCCCTATCCCCAAGAGCCATTGAGCAGAAGCTCTTGCGGGATCTTCGGCGCTGGTGTGAGCGGCTCTTCGGCTTGTCTCCGAAGGCCATGAAGCAGAGGCCCGCCGGATCGTCCTTGTCCTTCCCTTTCTTGATGGCGATCTCCTCATCACTTGAGCTCGATGAAGAGGAAGAAGACGTGGACCGCTTGGAGTAGCTTTTCTCCATCTCGGCGAAGAAGGCCTTGTCGCGCTTCTTGTTTTCTCGCCGGTAGTCCTTCAGGGCCTTTCTGAAGAATCTGGTCTTTGGCTTGCCCTTGATGAAGGATGAGCTCTCGTGCTTGCCGGAGTCATGGAAGCCACCACCGATGCCCTTCTTGTATCCATTGCGCTTGGGGCAGTCGGCGATGAAGTGTCCTGGATCACCACACTTAAAGCATCCGGATTTTGTGCCATGTCTTTTGAACATTCTCTTATCATAGACACGACGCACCCGGTTGTTAAAAAGACACAAATCATCATCTCCCAACAACTCAAGCTGGTCCTCAGTGATAGACATCAAGGAGAACCCAGCACAGCTCACAGCAGAGGGATCAACAGAAGCTGTAGCAAGGGCCAGGGATTTTGATCCAGAACCAGTGAGATTTGATCTCAACTGGATATCTACCTCAGTGGCCTTCAGCTTGCTAAATAACTCAGAAATGGTCAAGGTATCGTAAGAAGTACTCTCAACGATAGAGGATACCTTGATCTCCCAGATCTTTGGGTCCAAGATATGGAGAACCTTGAGCGCCTGCTCGTGATCTGAGACTAACTGAGCACCCTCAGCCTTGTTGTCCCGAAGCTTGTTAATGATCGACTGAAAACGACCAAACAAAGCCTCAACAGATTCACCCGGCTTCTGTGTGAAATTCTCATATTCACGCCGGTAGGTCTGATAGAGCCGAGCCTTGACCTGTGCTGTTCCCTCATGGTGTGCCTTGAGGGTAGCCCAGATCTCTCTTGCAGTGGAGAGATGACTCACTGTAGGACCGAAAGTAGCGACCAGAGGGGGGGGTGAATGGGCGCCTTAAAAATTCTTTCGAATCTATGGCCTGTTCCCAATACCCAACGCACCTCAAAAATACTATGCAGCAGAAAGTAAACAGTAGGCCTAAGTCTAAAGGTTTCTAACCTAGAAGCAACTGATGATATACAGTGTAAAACTAAAGTGTTGCAACTAGATAGATAAACAAGTTATAGCAGGCCTAAACTTCTCAAAGAAATGATCTAAGTATGTATAAAGTGAAAAGAGAAGTTACTGTCCAAAGTTGTCTCCTGTTCGGGTCTTGGCGAAGCCCCCTTCGCACGTCGAAGTCTGCTTCGGAGGTAGGTGTCGGAGTCTGTCCGAAGTGCCTAGGGTATCGGTGACTAGTCTAGTTCGAAGTGTTGAGAAGCGAAGTGTACTTCGGAGCGAAGTAAAATAGTGTCGAAGCCTGGTTCGAAGTGAACTTCGAGAACAGAACCTCGAACACAGATTCGAATCAAGAGCTTCGGAGCGAAGTCAAAAAATGCCGGAGCCTGCTTCGAAGTATGCACTTCGAAGTCACAACTTCGAACACAACTTCGAACCGAGAGCTTCGAAGCACAACCTTCGAACTGAAAACTTCGAACACAATGCACACAAACAAACAACCTTCGAACAAAGAAGCGAAGTCTGTCACGTGACAGAAAATCAAGTTCGAAGCATACACTCTATCTTCGAATAGAGAAAGCTTCGGAAGGAAAAATCGAAGGCTGACGCACCACAAGAAAATCTAAGCGAAGTCTATCAGAACAGACAAACTTCGAATCCAACTTCGAAACCTAACGAAGTGTGCACTTCGAACAGATAGATTCGGAGTATGCTAGTTCGAAGTGTGCGATGCTGTCCATACAGGGAGAACTCCGAAGCTAGCAACTCAGACAACAAAAACGAAGTTAGAAGTCTGAGCGAAGCTTTTGGAGAGGTTCGATCGGATCCTGCCTCACGGAGTTGAGGGGCTTCGCACTGAACCGAGCTTCGCCGGACACACCCAGAAAAAGGTAAAAAACACTGTCGGGTTCGATCAAAAAGCTGGGGAATAGAAGGTGAAAAGCTGCAGCCGAACACTGTAGCTACAGTAAAGCAGTACTACTTGCAACAGCAAGAACTAGTACTACCACCGTGATGAACACTTCCAACCGAAGAAGCTTCTCCCCAAGGAATAAATACCACAGCCCGAATCCAACGCAATAACTCCCCAAACCGAACACAATGCAGCCAATAAATACACCAGGAACCAACGCATTAAAGCATCCAAGGGATACAAGCCAAAATAATGCAAGAACAGAGAGCACCTGGTCCTGGCGGCGCACACAGGAGAGAGAGAGGAAGGGAGCAAAGTGACCCAAAGGGTGGATTTGATTTCAGCACAAAAGGGTAGTCCAAACCCTAGGGATTGGGGTGCTATTTATAGGCAGCCCAACACTAGGAATATTCTACCAGCCCCTTAGGGTTTTACAGACTCAAAAAATACAGAAAAAGACTCTACTGCCCTTAGGTATTTTTACAGACACAACTGACTGACTGTGGGCCTAGAGTAACAGATGACATATCCTGAAGCTACTCTTCTGGACAGTCGGATACAGAATCAACGGTTGTCAGTTTTACGCCGAAACTGACAAAGCCTCCACCAGCTTTGCACCAGGTACCCGGATTGGGCCAGCCCGACTCCGCAGCTCTCTCAGCCCGGCAATCGCTCACCGCCCGTGTACCTGAGTCAGTCCTGGTCAACAGCCCAGTGGGTCTTCTACTGCTCCTGGCCCATGCACCCGGATTGGGCCAGCCCGACTTCGCAGCCTCCTCTGCCCGACAGTCGCTCGCTGCCCGTGTACCTGAGTCACACGCGGCCCATAAAACAGCAGATCTTCTCTTCTTCTGTCCTCTTTGACTATCGTTGACAATGACTCATCACTTCTAGAGCCATGAGGCCCACGCTATTCAGCATGGCTCCTCAATCTCCCCCTTGATGAGTGCATTGTCAACACTCCTCAATTCTCCGCTCTTCAGCACCTGCGAACAAATGTGGAAACACGAAAACAAAACACAAGAGAACAAAGAAGAAGAAAAAATAAGGTAAAAGTTTAACCTTAATGACCAAAAGCCAAACAAAAGCAAGAACCGGTCATTATGGTTAACCAAAACACAAAAGCTCAAAATGAGTGCGATTGCAGAACAACAAGGATATCAACAGAGTAAGAACTCCCCCTTAAACTCTGATCCCAAATTTTCTCCCCCTTGTTGACAAGTGAACTCATCAAGCACTCAAAAAGAGACACAGACTCCCCCTGAAAAGCAACTCCCCCTCAAAATATGCAGTGAATGCAACTGGGGTGCAGGTGGAGTGTAGAAAGCATGCTTCTCAGATATGATTGACTGCAAATACAGTATCTAACAGGTATAGCAAAAGAAGGTACTGTCTAAGATACATGGCATGATCAGTGCAAGAGATGATATCTAAGGAAAGTCATTTAGCACGCATTTTTCAGTTTTTGCAAATAAAAGCATCACCACATTGTCTAGTAAACAAGCAAGGTAAAGCATGAGATGCAGAAGCTAACTGATATTTACCAAGGTAAGCATTGTTCAAAACAGAGTGCTTCAGCAAACTTGTTATCCCTTTAAAGTTCAGGCTTTTTCATTTTCCTTTGTTATTTTTGCCAAGGGTTATTTGCATGTCAAACCTTATGCTAACCGACCAAGTCAAGCCTAGGCCAGGACTGGGCCATCAGAAGCTTAAGACATTGGTCTTGGCATACACTACATTGTCCTAGTTCATACCAAAGTGCTATGGTAAGCAGTCCAGAACAATGCAATGCGACAAAGCAAACCCTCTTGGATCTTTTCAACACAAGCATAAAAAGGCATGGAATTTTCATTCAGTTTTGATTTTCATCATTTTTATGGCACATTTTCCATGTTAAAGCATAAAGATGTCCAAGTTGCATATCTGCATCTATGTGATGAACTAGCTACAAGGCATGTAACAGATAGCAAAGGCACTCAGCCTACACATGCTGGTTACCAGAAACAATGGTGATCATTTTTCAAGTTGAAAGCGTAAAAGCCATGCATATGACAGATATCAGACATATCATTTGAACTGAAGCAAAAGCATGATCATCGACAAGTAGTCAAAAGCATGTACCCGTTAGAATAAGTAAAGCAGTTCAATCATATAACAGAAGCATCTCTAAAGTGTGATATGTGAATATGTATGATATGAACACACACAAAAAGGACTCAAGAAAAAAGAGTAAAAAGAAAGAAAACTGACGCAAAATATCCTAGAAAGGATACACAACACCCAAATCCCCTCGTAAACGCTCAAATGTAGACTGATCTAGGGGTTTGGTAAAAATGTCAGCCAACTGATGATGGGTATCAACATGAATAAGGTCAATGACACCTTTCTCATATTGATCCCGCAAGAAGTGAAAGCGCACATCAATGTGTTTGGTTTTTGAATGAAGACATGGGTTTTTCCCTACACTAATAGCACTGGTGCTGTCGCAAAATAATGGAACCCTGGTAGGAAAGAGCAACCCAAAGTCTCGAAGAGTGGAAATCATCCAAACCATCTGTGAGCAGCAGCTGGCAGCAGCTACGTACTCGGCCTCTGTGGTCGAAAGAGCAACTCCAGATTGCTTTCGAGAAGACCAAGATACAAGAGAAGAACCAAGAAACTGGCAAGTACCGGAAGTCGACTTGCGATCCAACCGGCACCCACCAAAGTCGGCGTCCGAAAAGCCAGATAAATCAAGTGATGATGATGCTGAATAATAAAGACCTAGATCAGGCGCATAGGTGAGATACCTAAAAATGCGCTTGACAGCCTGCCGGTGAGACGCGCGTGGTGAAGACTGAAAGCGCGCGCAAAGTCCCACGGCGAACTGTATGTCTGGTCTTGTTGCTGTTAAGTACAGCAGCGAACCTATCATCCCTCGAAACTCTCTCTCATTGACCTTGACACCGTTCTCGTCCTTGTCCAGACCCCCAGAAGTACCCATCGGGGTCATCTGCGGCTTCAATTCACCACCAAAGTCAAATTTCTTAAGCATGTCACGAGTATACTTACCTTGGTGGATGAAGGTGCCGTCCTTGGTCTGCTTGATCTGGAGCCCTAAAAAGTACTTAAGCTCACCCATGAGGCTCATCTCAAACTCACTGTGCATCTGCTCAGAAAACTTGGACACAAGAGAATCAGTAGTACCGCCAAAAATAATATCGTCCACATAAATCTGAGCGACTAAGAAATCTGAAGCATCTCTGAGCAGGAAAAGAGTTTTATCCACAGAACCCATCACAAAGCCCTTCCCCAACAAAAACTGCTTTAACCGGTCATACCAAGCCCTGGGGGCTTGCTTCAACCCGTATAAAGCTTTGTGCAACTTAAAAACATGTCGAGGAAACTTAGGGTTCTCAAAACCGGGGGGTTGCCTAACATAAACCTCCTCCTCAATGAACCCGTTCAGAAAAGCACTCTTAACGTCCATTTGAAAAAGCTTAAAACCCTTTGAAACGGCAAAAGCTAGAAGAATACGAATGGACTCAAGACGGGCCACAGGAGCGAAGGTTTCTTCAAAGTCAATACCTTCCTTCTGGCAATAACCCTGGGCAACTAGTCGAGCCTTGTTGCGCACCACAACCCCATCTTCACCTTGTTTGTTCTTGAATACCCACTTGGTGCCTATGGGGTTGCATTCTGGTGGCGGCTCAACTAATGTCCAAACCCGATTGCGGACAAAATTCTCAAGCTCTTCTTGCATAGCATTAATCCAATTAGAATCAGAAAGAGCATGAGAAATGTCTCTGGGCTCAAAAGATGCAACAAATGCAGATTCAGCAAACACAGCGAGAGAGGCAGAAGAACGTAAAGTCCTCTCAGTCAAATCACCAATGATGAGCTCTGAGGGGTGGTCACGCTGAATTGCTCGGGTTCCCTGGTGATCTGAAGTCACCTCACCGGAGTCAGCAGCTGGCACCTCTGGACTCGACTGAAGGGGCTCAATCGAAGTGGAAGAAGTGATCAGAGGTCCGCCTTCATCATCAGTCGAAGTCACAGAGGATGTGGGCTCTGCGGGGGATGCAGAAGGCCCGCCCTCAACAGCAGCTGGAGTATCCTCATCTTCCTCGAAGATGGACTCTCCGAGCTTATCATCACCAGAAAGCTCAAAAGAAGGAGTCAAAGAAGGCAAGGACTCATCAAAAGAAACCTCACACGTCTCGACAAGCAGCTGGGATTCGAGGTTCCAAACACGGAAGCCTCGAGAATGCAATGCATAACCAAGAAAAATACCATCCCAGCAACGAGACTCAAACTTGTCCAAATGCCCTCCCTTCTTGAGCACAAAGCACTTGCAGCCAAACGCTCGCAAGTGGGTCACCTTGGGCTGTCTGCCAAACCGCAACTCATATGAAGTCTTACCAATGTAAGCTCGAAGAAAAATACGGTTGGCAAGATAGCAAGCCGTGTTCATGGCTTCAGCCCAAAAACGCCTAGGAGTCCTGTGCTCGTCGAGCATTGTCCTGGCCATCTCAACTAGCGTGCGGTTCTTTCGTTCCACAACGCCGTTCTGTGGGGGAGTGTAAGGAGAAGAAAACTGATGGTCCAGACCCTGATCACCACAGAAGCTGACGAACTGAGAGTTTTTGAACTCAGAGCCGTTGTCGGAGCGAATTGCTCGCATCCGACCATTGTTCTCATTCTTCAGCTTCAAAATCAGGTCATGGACAAATTGAAAAGTTTCATCCTTAGACTCCAAAAAGAAAACCCACGAGAAACGAGAAAAGTCGTCAACAATCACAAGTGCATACCACTTCCCACCGACCGAGCGTACCCGAGCTGGACCTACAGTGTCCAAATGTAAAAGCTCGCCTGGATACGAAGTCATCACCTGAGTCACAGGTGAGTGAGAAGCGGCAACCATTTTCCCATGACGACAGGGATGACAAACTAGATCCTTCTCCATTTTAAGCTTGGGCAATCCTCGGATGAGGTCCATAGAGCTTAACCTGACTAGCAGATCAAAACTCAAATGACCTAACCTCCTATGCCACTTCCAGAGCTCAGAAGAAGATCCAGCAATCAAACAGCGAGAAGGGCCAAAAGAACTAGAGAAGTCAATTCGAAAAACTTTACCGAAGGGTAAAATCTGACAAACCAAAGACCCTCTAGAATCAATCACAGAAGAATTGCCCTTCTTAAAACGCACTTCCAAACCATCTTCAAGAAGTTGCGAAACAGATATTAAATTAAAGTTCAGATTTTTAACCAAAGCAACATTCTTTAAAGAGAAATGGTCTGAGATGCTGATTGAGCCTATGCCACTTACTTTCCCTTGACCGCTGTTCCCGAAGGTAATGTACTCTTTGGAGCTCGGGGGAATGAGACTGGAGAACCATCTGCGATGTCCCGTCATGTGGCGAGAGCATCCTGAGTCCATGATCCAAACATCCTCCAGTCCCCGGTCCTGCACAATCAGTGTCTGTAAGTGGGAGCAAATGGTCCGGCACCAGGTTTAGCAAACGAGCTAAACCAGTGTCGAGCCATCTGCTCAAAAGATGGAAAGCGAAAACCATCAAAAGAGTTTGGACCAAAACGCGGCTCAAAGCGCGGTCCACGGTTCTTCCTAACCCTACGGCCACGAGGTCCAGAACCGTAGCCAACTCGGTCTGGAACTCTGCCGGAACGAAC
Source organism: Zizania palustris (assembly GCA_019279435.1). Taxonomy (NCBI): domain Eukaryota; kingdom Viridiplantae; phylum Streptophyta; class Magnoliopsida; order Poales; family Poaceae; genus Zizania; species Zizania palustris. Next base: position 70,375,532 of record JAAALK010000287.1, on the reverse strand, counting down.
ACCACCAACTGGAGCACGGGCAAGAAAGCCGTCTCCTCTACCACCACCTACACGACGCGGCCTGGCCTCCAGCCTCTCCCCGCGCCGAGGAACACGCAGTCTACCACCCTGCGGGTAGAACTGCACCTGATCACTACGAGCCCTCTCTGCTCTCTCAACCCGCTTCCTCCTGAAGCAAAACTCCGCAAGATGCCCGTCTCTCTGACAATACTCACAATGATAGGTAGGCTTCTTGGGATGTGGTTGAGGCTTGGGGTTCTTGGGCTTGGTAGTGTTTGGTGTGGTCTTCTTGGGCTGAGAGGGTCCAGGAAGAGAATCAAGAGAAGTGTGGAGATTTTTGGGCTTTGGGACCCAGATAGGTTTCTTGGGTGGAGCTTTAGATGGTTCATGGATCACTCCATCCTTGGGCTGACAAGCCTGGGAGGTCTCAGTGGAGTGAGTCTTGGGATACCTCTGCTCTGGAGTCATTTTACTCCACTCCACTGCCCGGCTGAGGGCACTCTCAAAGTCAGCCTTGGTGTAGGTGTAACCTACTCCAAACCCATCCTTCCTCTTGAACTGCTGGATCATCATGCCAAGCTGTGGCTCTCTGGCACTGATCCAACTCAGGATAGAACGGAGGTAAAAGTTCTCATTCTGAGAATCTGCTAGCTCCTCTCTCAAGGAAGCTAGAACCTCCACCTGAGACAAGCAGGTCTCACACTCACTCTCTACTTGGACAGACTTTCCGGCTTTTAGCTTAATTAACTCCATTCTAAGAGACAGGCAGTTCTCACAAACAGTGGGTGGAACTGACAGTGTCTCAAGCTCTAGCCTAGTCTGGGCAAGCTCAGCTCTCAACCTCTCTAAATCACCCAAATGCTCATTGCCCTTGGATTTCAGCTCAGCTAAGGTAGCTAGATGAGATGGGCAATCAACACAGGGTGCGACGACAGTGGCTTGAGCATTTTTAACTCCAGCTGAGCGCTTTCAAGCTTAGTGGCCAAAGCGTCCCTCTCATCAACCCTTTCTGTGTACCTGGACTTTAAAGTCGACAGGTCACACAGAAGCACCTCACACTTCGGGCACTCACTGCTATCACCCAAGCAAGGGGAAGAGGATAGACTCTCAATCCTACCGTTGGCCACGGCAAGCTCACTCTCTAACTCGTCTATCCTTTTCTTAGCTCCCCTAAGCAGTTTCTCCCGATACTTCAACTCCTGACGATTGCTCTCAAGTAAATCAACAATTTCGCGCTCATATGATGATACCTTGCTATCGTCGTCGTCGGAGTCGTCGGAGGAGCTCTTTTCTTCTCTATCCCCAAGAGCCATGGAGCAGAAGCTCTTGCGGGATCTTCGGCGCTGGTGTGTGCGGCTCTTCGGCTTGTCTCCGAAAGCCATGAAGCAGAGGCCCGCCGGATCATCCTTGTCCTTCCCCTTCTTGATGGCGATCTCCTCATCGCTTGAGCTCGATGAAGAGGAAGAAGACGTGGATCTCTTGGAGTAGCTCTTCTCCATCTCGGCGAAGAAGGCCTTGTCGCGCTTCTTGTTCTCTCGCCGGTAGTCCTTCAGGGCCTTCTTGAAGAACCGGGTCTTCGGCTTGCCCTTGATGAAGGAGGGGCTCTCATGCTTGCCGGAGTCGTGGAAGCTGCTGCCGGCGCCCTTCTTGTATCCACTGCGCTTGGGGCAGTCGGCGATGAAGTGTCCTGGATCACCACATTCAAAGCATCCGGATTTTGTGCCGTATCTTTTGAACATTCTTTTATCATAGACACGACGCACCCGGTTGTTAAAAAGACACAAATCATCATCTCCCAACAACTCAAGCTGGTCCTCAGTGATAGACATCAAAGAGAACCCAGCACAACTCACAGCAGAGGGATCCACTGAAGGTGTAGCAAGGGCCAGGGATTTTGATCCAGAGCCAGTGAGATTTGATCTCAACTGGATATCTACCTCAGTGGCCTTCAGCTTGCTAAACAGCTCAGAAATGGTCAAGGTATCGTAAGAAGTACTCTCAACGATAGATGATACCTTGATCTCCCAGATCTTTGGGTCCAAGGTATGAAGAACCTTGAGCGCCTGCTCATGATCTGAGACCAACTGAGCACCCTCAGCCTTGTTGTCCCGAAGCTTGTTAATGATCGACTGAAAGCGACCAAACAAAGCCTCAACAGATTCACCCGGCTTCTGTGTGAAATTCTCATATTCACGCCGGTAGGTCTGATAGAGCCGAGCCTTGACCTGTGCTGTTCCCTCATGATGTGCTTTGAGGGTAGCCCAGATCTCTCTCGCAGTGGAGAGATGACTCACTCGCTCAAATTCAGTGGGACCTAAACCAGAAAATAAAATGTTCACAGCCTTACTGTTGCTCAGATGCTGAGCAATGATACCAGCAGTACCTTGCTCAGTAGCTGGCAAAATGACAAACGTGGTGTGAACACAAATGTCCCATATGTCCGAACCCTGGCTCATGAGATAGGCTCGCATGCGAGTCTTCCAATAATTGTAGCCATAGGCTTCCAAGGACGGGACCTTGCCAGGAGACGTCATAGTCACTACTGGGGTTTAGAACCGGTTAAGGTATGGAAAAACCCTAACCTCGCTCTGATACCACTTGTAGGACCGAAAGTAGCGACCAGAGGGGGGGGTGAATGGGCGCCTTAAAAATTCTTTCGAATCTATGGCCTGTTCCCAATACCCAACGCACCTCAAAAATACTATGCAGCAGAAAGTAAACAGTAGGCCTAAGTCTAAAGGTTTCTAACCTAGAAGCAACTGATGATATACAGTGTAAAACTAAAGTGTTGCAACTAGATAGATAAACAAGTTATAGCAGGCCTAAACTTCTCAAAGAAATGATCTAAGTATGTATAAAGTGAAAAGAGAAGTTACTGTCCAAAGTTGTCTCCTGTTCGGGTCTTGGCGAAGCCCCCTTCGCACGTCGAAGTCTGCTTCGGAGGTAGGTGTCGGAGTCTGTCCGAAGTGCCTAGGGTATCGGTGACTAGTCTAGTTCGAAGTGTTGAGAAGCGAAGTGTACTTCGGAGCGAAGTAAAATAGTGTCGAAGCCTGGTTCGAAGTGAACTTCGAGAACAGAACCTCGAACACAGATTCGAATCAAGAGCTTCGGAGCGAAGTCAAAAAATGCCGGAGCCTGCTTCGAAGTATGCACTTCGAAGTCACAACTTCGAACACAACTTCGAACCGAGAGCTTCGAAGCACAACCTTCGAACTGAAAACTTCGAACACAATGCACACAAACAAACAACCTTCGAACAAAGAAGCGAAGTCTGTCACGTGACAGAAAATCAAGTTCGAAGCATACACTCTATCTTCGAATAGAGAAAGCTTCGGAAGGAAAAATCGAAGGCTGACGCACCACAAGAAAATCTAAGCGAAGTCTATCAGAACAGACAAACTTCGAATCCAACTTCGAAACCTAACGAAGTGTGCACTTCGAACAGATAGATTCGGAGTATGCTAGTTCGAAGTGTGCGATGCTGTCCATACAGGGAGAACTCCGAAGCTAGCAACTCAGACAACAAAAACGAAGTTAGAAGTCTGAGCGAAGCTTTTGGAGAGGTTCGATCGGATCCTGCCTCACGGAGTTGAGGGGCTTCGCACTGAACCGAGCTTCGCCGGACACACCCAGAAAAAGGTAAAAAACACTGTCGGGTTCGATCAAAAAGCTGGGGAATAGAAGGTGAAAAGCTGCAGCCGAACACTGTAGCTACAGTAAAGCAGTACTACTTGCAACAGCAAGAACTAGTACTACCACCGTGATGAACACTTCCAACCGAAGAAGCTTCTCCCCAAGGAATAAATACCACAGCCCGAATCCAACGCAATAACTCCCCAAACCGAACACAATGCAGCCAATAAATACACCAGGAACCAACGCATTAAAGCATCCAAGGGATACAAGCCAAAATAATGCAAGAACAGAGAGCACCTGGTCCTGGCGGCGCACACAGGAGAGAGAGAGGAAGGGAGCAAAGTGACCCAAAGGGTGGATTTGATTTCAGCACAAAAGGGTAGTCCAAACCCTAGGGATTGGGGTGCTATTTATAGGCAGCCCAACACTAGGAATATTCTACCAGCCCCTTAGGGTTTTACAGACTCAAAAAATACAGAAAAAGACTCTACTGCCCTTAGGTATTTTACAGACACAACTGACTGACTGTGGGCCTAGAGTAACAGATGACATATCCTGAAGCTACTCTTCTGGACAGTCGGATACAGAATCAACGGTTGTCAGTTTTACGCCGAAACTGACAAAGCCTCCACCAGCTTTGCACCAGGTACCCGGATTGGGCCAGCCCGACTCCGCAGCTCTCTCAGCCCGGCAATCGCTCACCGCCCGTGTACCTGAGTCAGTCCTGGTCAACAGCCCAGTGGGTCTTCTACTGCTCCTGGCCCATGCACCCGGATTGGGCCAGCCCGACTTCGCAGCCTCCTCTGCCCGACAGTCGCTCGCTGCCCGTGTACCTGAGTCACACGCGGCCCATAAAACAGCAGATCTTCTCTTCTTCTGTCCTCTTTGACTATCGTTGACAATGACTCATCACTTCTAGAGCCATGAGGCCCACGCTATTCAGCATGGCTCCTCACTCACACGCTCAAACTCAGTGGGACCTAAACCAGAAAACAAAATGTTCACAGCCTTACTGTTGCTCAGATGCTGAGCAATGATACCAGCAGTACCCTGCTCAGTAACTGGCAATATGACAAATGTGGTGTGAACGCAAATATCCCAAATGTCTGAACCCTGGCTCATAAGATAGGCTCTCATGCGAGTCTTCCAATAATTATAGCCATAGGCCTCCAAGGACGGGACCTTGCCAGGGGACGTCATGGTCACTACTGGGGTTTAGAACTGGTTAAGGTATGGAAAAACCCTAACCAAGCTCTGATACCACTTGTAGGACCGAAAGTAGCGACCAGAGGGGGGGTGAATGGGCGCCTTAAAAATTCTTTCGAATCAATGGCCTGTTCCCAATACCCAACGCACCTCAAACAGACTACGCAGCACAAAATAAATAGAAGGCCTAAGTCTAAAGGTTTCTAACCTAGAAGCAACTGAAGATAATTGAGAACTATTTAAGAAGTGCAACTAGGCAGATGAACAAGGTGTAACAGGCCTAAACTTCTCAATGAAATGATCTAAGTATGTATAAGATGAAAAGAGAAGTTACTGTCCAATTTTGTCTCCTGTTCGGAACTTGCCGAAGCCCCCTTCGCACGTCGAGGTCTGCTTCGGAGGTTGGTGGCGAAGGCTGCTTCGGAGGTCAGTTACGAAGCATGTCGAAGGAGCCGAAGGTATTTGGTTCTAGCCTAGTTCAATGGAGCATGGAGCGAGGTATGCTTCGGAGCAAAGAAACAGAGTCGGAGCTTGCTTCGAAGTGTGCACTTCGAAGACAAAACTTCGAACACGACTTCGAACGAAAGCTTCGAAGCAAAACCTTCGAACAGAAAGCTTCGAACACAACACACAAACGGACAACCTTCGAACAAAGAGCGAAGCCTGTTACGCGACAGAAACCAAGTCCGAAGCCTATATTTTACCTTCGAAAAGAGCAAGCTTGAAAAGAGAAGCGAAGGGTGGCACGCCACGGAAAACAGTGCGAGGCCAAGCGGAACTACAAGCTTCGAACCCAACTTCGAAACCTGTCGAAGTATGGACTTCGAACAGATAGAGCCGAAGCCCCTTCGCACTATCGTTCGAAGTATGCGATGCTGACGTTCAGAAAATGCTTCGAAGCTTAGCAACACAGAACGCAAACCAACAATCGAAGATCGAACGAAGCCTTCGAAGATGTTAGATCGAAGCCCGCCTCACGAAGCTGAGGGGCTTCGAACAGAGAATGGCTTCGCTCAAAACACAGCCAAAAGGTGACAGAGCCTGTCAGCTTCGATCAAAAAGCTGTGCAGAGAAGGTGAAAAGCTGCACGGAACAGTGTAGCTACAGGAAAGTAGTACTACTTGCAACAGCAAGAACTAGTACTACTAACGTGAAGAACACACCCAGCCGAAGCACACAAAACCTCAAAAATCATGAGAAAACTTGCAATGCTAATGAAATGTAGCCATTAAAAACTTAGCAGATGCTGCACACAACGAAGTAGGGCATTTACTGCAACAATAAATGCAAGACAATAAACACAGGAGAAAAATCTCCTTGGCGGCGCAAGCAGGGAACAGGAGAGGAGAGAGGCAAGGCAAGAGACAAAAAGTGACCCAATAGAGTGGATTTGATTTCAGCCAAAAGGGTAGTCCAAACCCTAGGGATTGGGGTCCTATTTATAGGCAGCCCAACACTAGGAATATTCTACCAGCCCCTTAGGGTTTTTACAGACTCAAAAATAACGGAAAAGACTCTACTGCCCTTAGGAATTTTTACAGACACGACTGACTGACTATGGGCCTAGAGTTACAGAAGACTTATCCGGAAGCTCAGCTTTCGTAGCGACTACGGCTTCTCTTCTGTACAGTCGGATACAAGATCGATGGTTGTCAGTTTTGCGCCGAAACTGACAAAGCCTCCACCGGCTTTGCACCAGGTACCCGGATTGGGCCGGCCTGACTCCGCAGCTCTCTCAGCCCGGCAATCACTCACCGCCCGTGTACCTGAGTCAGTCCTGGTCAACAGCCCAGTGGGTCTTCTACTGCTTCTGGCCCATGCACCCGGATTGGGCCAGCCCGACTTCGCAGCCTCCTCTGCCCGACAGTCGCTCGCTGCCCGTGTACCTGAGTCACACACGGCCCATGAAACAGCAGATCTCCTCTCTTCTTCAGTCCTCTTTGACTATCGTTGACAATGACTCATCACATCTGGAGCCATGAGGCCCACGCTATTCAGCATGGCTCCTCAGATGGGGAAGTACAACAAACCTTGTGTTAGTTCCTGAGTAATCGTGTTATCAACAGCCTTCTTGATCAGTCCATGCAAGTTATTGACCAAAACCCTGGATTGATTGATAAAAGCGTGATGGAGAGCATTATCGATGGTTTCTTGAAAACTGATCCGCGGGCTCTCGACCCGTTGGATGATTTCCTCGGCCAAGGCTGGCTTCGGCAATTGATTCCTCTAGACAGGGCTAGATAGGGTCATGCCAAAGGCCTTAAGACACAATGTCTGGTAGTTTTCCATGTGATCTTATATCTCCGCCCTCTATTCATCAGTTAATGCCTCCATAGTGACCGGGATTATGTTATTGCTAAAGATTTTGCCCGCTATGGATGAATTGTCTAAGGGAGGTCCCACTAGGCATGACAAAAAGCGTGTTGGTGTCATTTTTTGTCACAAGCATGGCGTGGGAGGTCTGCTTAACTATAGTGCAGGTCCTACAATCTTAGAAAAAGGGTTTGAGCATGCCAATCAGTTTGACCCTACAACTAATAAGAAAGAGAAAAAATGACATTAGTAGCAACGTCGATTGACTATCGAGTCGATGGTTGTGGCGGCATAAACAGAAATGCAAGTAGCGGTACCAATAGGCTATCGAGCCAATGACCATGGCTAGATTGTCGGGATTGGTAATGCCATCGGCCGATGAGGATACATGCTTCGCACGCAAAAGCCGATGAATACCTCCAGATGGAGACAAGATGAAACATGGAATTAAGGATAACCTATCGGCTTATACTCTGATAGAAACTAAATTTAACACACCAGAGAATGCATCCATACTATCAAACTAACATAGCAGCAAGATTAGACTTAACCAAGGAAGTCACTAAATCTCGATCGATCAACGGTACTTTAACACATCAGGCATGCTTTATTTAGATAAATGGTGCACAATATAAATTAGATATAATAAATAAATAATGTCATACATAACCGATGAAGTCTCAAACTACGATATCCAACTCACATCAATCTAAGAGGTTGTAATGATGCAGCCTTAGACCTATCAAAATACACCAAAAATAGACCGACGACTATACTAATCGGACCGATGCCTCAAGAGATAGAAATGATGCATCCTCGAAGGAAACCAATCAGCCGATACGATCGTCGGGGTGGCGGGACTCACTTCTTTACCGAAGATCGCAACGATGCAGCCTAGCTCCGAGTGTCAAGTCCTACTAGGATTAACCTTGGAAACCAAGGGTGGTGATGCGCCGAAAGTAGTTGTTTGTAGATTGATTGATTATCCTTTAAACCTAGTTAATTGGATATTAGAAACCAAGGGTGGTGATGCGCCGAAAGTAGTTGTTTGTAGATTGATTGATTATCCTTTAAACCTAGTTAATTGGATATATATTTATAGTTCAAAAACTTGTCGTCCATTACAATAACCATAACTGATTCTGGATTTATTTTTATCTTTCTTCGTCCTTATCAGCTCCTTCATATGTGGCCACATATAACCACTCAGATGGACTCCTTTGACTGCACTTTGACTGGACTTCCTTGACTTCTGTTGATCGTGTAGTGCTTTTAGTGGGCCCTAGGACTTTACCAAATCTTGGTGTCAATAAGGGGCGATAGTCCTTAGTTTTGGCCTATATATTGAAGTAGTTCTAAGTAGAGGTGAAAGTGGTTCGGATAGTTTCTGACCGTATCCGGAAAAATGAATTTGGATTCAGATTTTTTTGATTCGGATACAGATTTTTCGGATACGGATTCGGATTCGTATATTTTTTCGGATATGAAAACGAATATGATATGACTGATATCCGTCGGATTCGGATACGGGTTCAGATAATCCGGATAATTTTTATCCGAATTATTCGACCCATTAAAAATGTAGGCCCACTAACCCAGCGTCGTAGGCCCACTCGGCTACTCACCCACTTAGGCAAGCCCGTAGGCCCGTAGGCCGTAGCATGGCACGATGGTAGCGCGGCAGGCCACCGGCGCCCGCTCGGCCAGGGCAGGCTGCTCACTCGGCCACTTGCCCGGGAGGAGGAAAAAAGAAATAAAAAAGATTTTCTAAAAAAACGCAAAAGATTTTTTTAAAAAAAATATAAAAATAAAAAATATTATGTTTATAAATGGTATAAAAATCTATCATTTTTAACAGATAAAATGTGATGTTTTAAATAAAATAAAAAAGAAAAGTTTTTGACTTCTTTCAATTTAAATATTAGAAACATAATCAATTAACTTAAAATAGCATATTGACATATAAAAATATCAAAAACAATTCATAAAATAATATGCGTTGTATTTTAATTATAAAAAAGTTTCAGTTGAAACAAAAATTTAACCACCGGTTTGCTTTTAAACTTAATTCATTCCAATTATTTAACATTTTAAGATTTTTTTCATAGTATATGACCAACTTTCGCGTAACATTTTTAGATTTTCATCACAGCATCTATGTATCATACTTAAGCAGTGATACATTTAACCATCAAGTATTCAAGTTACAATTCAAATTTAAAATTTTTAACCTTATCTCTCTCGCTCCAAAAGCAAAGTCAACAATCAACTTTCTCTAAAACCGGAAAACCCTAGCCAAATTTTGCACGGTTCACACTTTTTCACCCTCCGCCTCTCTCAGACACTACTACTTGTCATTTGTGTATTGTGATTTGTGATTGTGAATAAATAAATACATTATTGATATTCGGTAAGTATTCGTAACCGTATTCGTATTCGATTCGTATCCGATGATATCTGATTTTGTATCCATATCCGGATTATCTGAATCCAAATTTGAATCCGAAAAAAATATGAAAAAGGATATGATAATACCGATATCCGTCCGTATCCGATTCGTTTTCACCCCTAGTTCTAAGACCTTGAGGCTGGTAGCAGAGCATAGTTCAGAGGTTTCATAGCCGATGTGGCCTCCGCAACAACCTTCGAAGGGAGGCTTCGGCTGCTCAATGTCTCTTGATCAAGTCTTAGCATTGTGCTTTGAAGTGGCCATCAGGTAGTCAGTCTCGGATGTTCCACTTTATACAAGCCAAAAGGGTCTTCGATCAGCTGGAGAGCTTCAAACTACCAGAGGACTCCATCTTTCTAGAGGGCTTCACAGATAATGTTATTTGGATCCTATTATGATAAAGTTATTTTCCTCAACACAACCATAACTAGTGGGGCCAGGGGAGATGTGGCGGATGGGGTTAGGGGAGATCCAACAGTCTTTTGCGCCCTTGCTCTCCTCTTCTTATACAGAGCCCATTGATAGGCCTTTAATCAATATTAAAGACCATCAAATCTAATCTATATCTCCGGCCCAAAAGTTTCGGCCAAGATCCAGAACTTTCAAAAATAACATTATGTATTAAATATACAAATCTTTTGAACCTAGAACTTTTCAAAGAATAACATTCTGTATTGAGTGCAACCAGAAGTTTCGAATTCACTAGAATTTGTCTCTTGGACATATTACCATCAACTTTTATGTTCTAGGTTTATTCAACCAAAAATATTGTCTAATAAATGAGAGTAATCCTCACATTTTAATATATGCTTTCTATTATCGATATTCAATACGTGACTAAACTCAACACTAAGTTGAGGGTACCCTACCTAGTTGCGAGAGTTTGAGATTTAATCCATGGAGAGAACTCTCGTTTAAGAAACGACGGAAAATGAATCGGTGCTCAACTGTTTCCATACAGTGATGGCAGAAGAGCTGCAAAATGAAGCGTTGTTTTTTGAAGGGGCGATGGCATGAGTTTGTATTTTTTGTCATGATACTAATGTACTGATCCGGCACAACAGTAGAACTTTCATATTCGTTGTGACAGAGCAGCAATGTTCAAACGCTCACTGGGCCGTCACTTTATTAGGTGTCTAGCAGAAGGGGCAAAGTTAGCTGTCAGTAGTCAGTATTAGCGCATACTTGTATAGAGGTAGCTCGCAACAAGGAAAACAAAGTGTGAACAGCCTCAGCCTTCGGGAATATATAGTAGGTCCTCAAATTTGATGATCACAACTTGTACAGAGGCAACAAGGCAGGAGAAAAAAAGCATATATAATTAATTGCTAAAAGGTAATACTAGTATCGAAACCAAATAACACTTGCCTAAACATAGATGAACTGCAAAAAGAATTTTCAGAGTTCAGTACATCAAGCTCCAATATAAACTGTGATGGATGTCCCACTGATTCTTCACCTCCTGATAGCTAAATGACATAAACTTCTAATTAGCAAAACAACAAACTCCCCAACTTCACTCCCTTGAAACAACTTTGCTCCCTTAAAACACCTTTTTCCTCTCCTAACTGACTGACTAGCTGCAAAGCTTTCTCTCTCTAAGTCTGTCTCTCTGTTGCTGGTTTAGCTCTCCTTATCACCTACCTAATCTGCAAGCAACTGCAATTGCAATGCAACAACCACTGTGATTCATCTATTTCTCCTGCCCTCCTCACCCACCTCTATACAAACAAAAAATCATTTTAGGGGGAACCAATTAATCAATAGACTAAAGAGAAAAATAAACCCAAGAGAAAAGCCCTATTGAACTAACACCAGGATGACCATCCTGGCGATGATGGATGATGCTGACGGAAACCAATGCAGGGTGATGACGATGACCGGAAGCAATGCTGACTGCTGCCCATGTCCACGTCCATGGCGATGACGAGGACGAGGACGACTGACGAGACTGAAGCAAGCAAGCATGCATGCATACATACTAACATGTATACATATATAGCTAAGGGGGGCGAGACCAACCGTCCGACGACGCTGATCGCCGCCGGGAGATCAATCCCGGCGACGGATGAACTGCAGGAGGTCGCAGGACGGGTCGGCGTTCGGGGTAGTCTTCTGGCGTAACTCGACAACCTTCTTGTGGGAGTTGGAATGGATGGACGGCACGAAGGTGGGGCTGGCCGCAGGGCGGTACTCCGGGAAGAGGCGGCCAGACTTGTAGCGCACGCCGCAGGCGTTACAGAGCGTCTTAGGACCGAGGGGACCCGCGCGCCACTGCGGAGTCTTCTCGATCTGGCAATGCGTGCACCTCCGCACGGTGCCCGGCGGGAGCCCGTGGGCACCGCCTTCCTCGTAGTCACCATCGGCGTCGGACGATGCGGGAGGGGCCGGCTTCTTGGCCTTTTTCTTCTTCATCGGCGGCGGGTGTGGGTTGGACTCGGCAATGCTCTCAGGATCCGAGTGCGAGGAGGTAGACGAGTACATTGGCGTCGGCACAAGGATGGTGGTCACCGTGGCAGACGGCGCGGTGCGGACGGCGGCGGGGAACGCGGACGGGCGGGACCGCTTGCTGCGCGCGCGCGCCGGGATGATCATTACAGACGGATCCGGGCGCGGCGACACGGGCGCAGACCACGCGCGGCCGCTGCCGGAGAAGGACTCCGACGAGGAGGACGCCGAGGAGGACGAGGACGAGGAGGATCCTCCGTTGGTGGCCCCGTTAAAGCCGTTGTGCTCGAGGACGGAGATGGGGCTGGGACTGCGGAATATCGCGTCCTCCATCTTGTCCATCAGCACGGCGCCGTCGTTGCCAGCCAGCGAGGAGGCCTTGGTCGGCGCGGGGCCGTCGACGCCGGGGAAGGTGGGCTCGTGCGGTATGGAGGCGTCGTCGAAGAGCTCCGAGAGCCACTCCAGCTGCGCCATGTCCACGTCCAGGTCATCACCCTGCATGGAACAACCATTGCCACCTCAGATCAGCCCCAGTCGAAGCTGCACAATATTGGACAAAGAGTCAAAACCACACTCCACGCTGCTTTTACTGCAGCAGCCTGCTCCTAGTTTTGTCGTTAGTTTCAGTAGTAGTCCTACCATGACATCATCATCATCTCCCTGATCTCTACAACTCTAGAAACTACTGCAAATCGACAACCATTAGTTGTTGGGTTAATGGTTTAATATCCGATGCTTAAAGCAGAGAAAAGGGTTACTGGCAGGACTGGTTGTACCACACTGAATTAGTTGTTGGGCAGGCTAACTAACATGGGCCCCGCGTACCAGTAGAATTTGCATTGGTACGTAACATGCCCGGGCCCGGGCCCGGGCCCAACCACGTAAAACCCAACCAAACCAATGCGACTCCGTAACTTTGATGACGATTGCACGCCCACCGACAACCCGGTCATGGCCCTGCATCCACCCAGGACCCAACCATTCGCACGCAGCGGCACAGGCCGCGACCGACGCGCGCGGCGTGGCGTGGAGCGGCGTAATTGGCGCCCAGCTATTTTGAACTCGATCTCTCCACCGACACAGCCGGCAGCCGGCAGCGGTGGCGATCGGAAAAAGCCGGGCGGTTCGTCGGATTATGCCGAATTCCTCCTTAAAGCAAGCCGTACGCGCAACTACCGGACCAAACGTCGTCACGGGGAACTTGGGGGTGGGGGACTAACCGAGCCAATGTGGCCATCCTTGCCGTCGAACGCCTCCGCGCCGAAGAAGGCTGCGTCGTGACACGCGGGGGCTGGCGGTGGCAGCGCCATCAGCTGCTCCGGTGGCGGCGGCGGCGCAGAGGCGCCGTGGCCTACGTCGATGATGCGCGCGGACAGCGGGCTGCCGGGCGCCGGCGCGTCCAGCAGGAGCACGTCGGCGGCCGACTCCTCCTTGGGGAAGTCAAGCAGGTCATCGATGTGGTCGAACAGGTCACCGCACGTCGCCTCCAGGAGGCTCTGCTCCCGCAGCATCTCCTCCATGAATCCAACGCTCGCCATTGCTGCCGCTGCCGATTGCAATCTGCTCCGACGCGTATAAATACACAGAGGAAACGCGTGTTAATAATGCTCATGTTGGATATGATATGTATGCATTAACAAGCAGCATCCACAATAATACGGCAGCAAATTAATCCAACACCGAGTATTCACCTACAAAATTAATTATTTCCAAAGATATGCTTTCCATATATGCACACAGATATATATAAATTGATTCAAATGTTAGTACTGCTAGTCCAGGAGTAATACCAAAATAGATACGACGAGGCGTTACTAATCTACTACTTTGATGTTCTAGCTGTAAATCAAAAGCGGGGGGAGGAGGGAGTTTTTTTTTCAAAGCTATCCCAACGACGCGCGGGCTCCATATGTATGCGGTGCATGATAACCCGAGCCTGGTGGGACCCACGGCATGTGACACGCGCATGTGATGGGTGAATTATCTTTCTCCATTTCTTTATTCTGAAGCAAGGATGGACACGATACAGATGGCTTACTACGAAGAAAAATAAAAGGAGAAATATAAAACGTTTGATTGATTCACCACCAAGGAGGATGACCAGTAAAAGTCAAAGCGGGCAACTAAAGGAATTTGTCAAAAAAAAGTATGTGAGCTGACGTGGGAGCACGCCATTGGCCGGGACGCGTCACTGGCGTGCCACGTGGGCATGGCCAAGCCGGCCCCCTCGGTAGAGCTGCTAATTACTGCCAAGCCCTCGGGTGAAAACACCGAGCAATTCTATTTTGCGCGCATCCAACGCGGCCATTCCGATCACGTTACGTTACTAGTAGCAGCAGAAGCACGGATCATTCAGAAGGAATCTTTTTTTGTTTTGTTTTCCTTCCTGCTGCCAGCCCAAGTTTACTCCAATTTTTCGCATTTTTTCACTGTCCCCCTTCTGCTTTCAGAGGATCCAGAGTGTAAAAAACAGCAGGAGGGTATGTGGCCATGTGGGGTGCAAAAGTACAAAACTGGGACGCGGTGGAAAATGTTGGAATAATACGACCAACGTGTGAAACCTGACAATCCCCATCCGATTTCCAGACTGTCTATCCATCTAGTAGCCTACCATGACGCTGTAATCGGAAGCTTCCCCTTTTTTCAAGTTCTCGCAGGTTTTGAATTGGATTGGAAAAACTGGAAGAAATCTTCAAATTGAGAAAGAGTCCAAATCGGAGGCTTTCGTCTTCCTCCTCCCTTCCCGGGAAGACGAATGAAGCAACGGATTAGGCCGGCGACGCGGTCAAAACAGGGCCGACGGCCGCGCGCCACCACGATGCCAACTGAAAAATGCCAAGTGCTTTTGCGATTCCGATCATTTTTGTGTCATGTTTTAAAGCGGGCGATGATTTGCATGGACAAATGAGAAAGAACTGCGAGCAGGAACACACATGCAGCTAGCTAGGCTAGCCAAGCTTAGCATCGGCGGCCGACTCACCTGTGGAAAATCGCTCTGTTTCCTTGCACCGATCGATCACCGGCTCGATCTCCTGGGCTTGCAAAAAGAAGTCCTTTTGCTTTCGTTACAGCTACCTCGTGTTGCCCTCTACCTTGCAACCTGCTTGCTGTTTCTGATTACGAAGCTGGCTGGCTATTTGAATGCGTCTTGTGTGTGCCTGTGTGTGTGAGTAGGGAGAAGCTGCGAGCTAACTCTATTCTAGTACACCGGCGGCTGCATGGTTGCTCCGGGGAGGAAAAAGGAAGAAGAAGAAGAAAGTTGCTGCCTCCCTTGCACCACTGCAATTATATGGAGAGAGCACTTCACTGTACTCCTAAGGGCAGAGATAGAGGGCAATTCTGGAGACCTATATAGGTGGAGGTAAATGGAAAGGAGGTGACGGACAAGAGAGAGACAGGTGAGGTGCGTGTGCGTGGGTCGGTGGAAACCGTGGAATACAACAATTCGAGAGCTTTGAGTCGGTCACGGAGTAGAGGGCTTATTGTACAGAGAGAAACAAGATTGGGGGAAGTATATTAGTAGTATTATACAAGCTGCAGACAGCTCTTGGATTAAAAAATAATAATGGAGGACAAAAAATTATGGACGGGAGAACGTGAGGGAAGGTAAGAGGCCAACTGAACGAACGAGTGTACGTTAGGAGAAGATGATGTTTTTAGCTTATTTATTTTTAGATTCTCTAGTTAATTTGATTCATAATTTGAAATAAAAATATTAACCATCTTAGATGCTACAAATCCTAAAAATAAATATAGCTATCAGAATATACCGGGCCTAAATAGCTAGCACCGAGGAGACGAAAACCGGTACGATAGGGAAAAGGAGAAGAGGGCCTGTTTGAGCTCTAGGGTTTTGAAAGTTGGAGGCCAGGCAGGCAGGTTGAAAATGTGGAGTGGAGATCCACTCTTCCTTCTGCACTGCACACACGACTTGCACAGCACACGCGGAGAGAGAAAGAAATGTTGAGCTGGAACGGCACGCAGGAGACGACGAAAGAGGCTTTCGTCGCCCAACAGCTAGTCCTAGCTAGCCTAGCCTCCGTCAATCACTGCCTGAGAGGAGAGGAGACCCAGCAAGTAGTGCCATTTACTGGGTCGTGCAGAACGACGACGACTACATTTCTCCTGCGGCAACCAGAACTACGATTACGGGTTAGTGGTAAATATAGGGTCCGTTTGGTTTGGGGCGAGGGTGGATAGGATGATTTTATCCATGAATTTAGGGATAAGATGATACATTCGAGGTGTTTGGTTGGATGGATGGAATGAGATAATTTTTTGTTTGGTTAGATGTATACAACTCGGATGAGATAAGATTAAATTTAGTGGAACCCACTTGTCAAATATATTTTTTAACAAAAATATAATCATATGAGATCTTATTTTATAGATTAAATTATAATCAATACAATGATGTAATTAGATCATAAATTGGATAAATAATTTGGGAGTAAAAATCATTTGAATATTTATAAACGAAAAATTAAATGTGTAATAACGAATCAGGAGATGACACGTCGTCTTGTCCAATATTGGATGAACTCATCCAAAAAAAATTATTGAATCTCTCCATCCAGCATATTGAAGGAATATTACTCTCATGGACCATCCCATCCACCTTCGCCCTTCAACCAAACAGCTGATTGGATAGAATAACCCTATTCCATCCAGGGATATCCAGCAAACCAAACGCATCCATAATTGGCAATTAGCAGCGGCAGGAAGAAGCAAGTGAGCAACCACAATTGCGCGGTGGCAGTAAGTGCTAGAGTACAGTGCAGTGCAGCGAGATGGGGACGGTAGGTGAGCCTTCCTCCCTCACTGCTAGCTGTCCTCCCCTCCTTTCCTATCGTGACGTTGAAGTTTCCTCCCTCTTTCTCCTTCCTCCCATTTTTTCATTTTCTTCACTTAATAACATGTCAGTAAACTCTCATGGAAAAAAAATAAAATATTCCTATAGTTTATAGTTTATCAAGGACAGTCATGATATAAGAAAAATAAGTCTAACGTAATGACACAAGACATAGTTTTTACACAAAATTTAAACTATATTAAGATAAAAAATATTAAATAGTTACTCTGTATATTAAAATATTTAGATATATAACTACTTTTTAGTTCATATAAAGCACATAAAGAATATGTGTAATATTAGGACTCTTCTTTACAATTCTACTCTCGTAGAATACTAGAATGGCACTAGCTACACCTATGAACAGGGTGAGCGTGAAAGAGAAGTGGTAGCTAGCTACGGCGTCAGCCATCACCACGATGGATGTTTCTCCACACTGTTTAACCGACAGCCACCGTCGGTCGTCGGATCCTCTGCGGCCACTCGTAAAAAACGCTAGCATCCACGCGCGTCGCGGTTAGTGGCACCTCCACGGCTTCACGGAAGCATCCGCTCGCTGCCCAAATCGGCTTTACCACCGCCGCGGCCGCGCATTGACCGCGCCCGCAGGCGGCTGCGGGCTGCGGCGGCATGGGCCTCTCTCTGTGCGTATAGACGGTGACGCCGGCGCGCTCCTGGCGACTACCGCGCCGGACGGAACGATTGGAGACGGCGAGCACGAGGACGATGGGTTGCCCGCGTCTCCGGCTGGCGGGTTGGCATGAGACGCTGCGGGATTGGAGCCACTTGATTGAGAAGGACGCAAACCCACTTCAAAAAAATTCTCAGTCCAAAAGACCATGCGTTTTTTTTTTCAAAAATTATCTAACTCTGTAGGTCCAAGTTTTTTTCTCCACCTAACTGGAATTGGCTTCTATAAGAGCCGTTTCGAAAGATTCAGAGGAGCACCAGGTTAAAGTGCTTGGATATGAGATTCATGAGATAAAGATTCAGAGGAGTACCGGGTTAGAGTGCTTGGATATGAGATTCATGAGATAATAGAACAATTTATATGTGTAGTGTGTACAATGTTTATAGTTATAACAATTAAAAAAGTGTTAAATTGATCGAACTCTTTCTTAATATAACTGAATAAATCTAGTTTAAAATGTTTATTTACAAAGAATAATAGAATATTTAACGTAGCTGTGCGGTCGCACGGCCCCACATGCCCAATTACGGCCATGCCTTCTGCTAGGGAGTCAACGCGCGTACATACGTGATATGTGTACGTGCTTGCTCGCCTAACCCTTTGCGTTCTGGCACATCGCCCAACCCAGAACTGCTTGACGGCGTCATTCATTATCTTCAATACACCAAGTTAAAACTTAGCGGTCATTGTGCCCTGCTCGATCCTATTAATCACGAGTTATCATGTTTATACTGGTATGATTTCAAAATTTGATTTTAATGATTCTAAATTCTAATTTTATCAAAATAATTCTCTAATAAATTAGATTATGTTGTTGTCGGGGAAAATATTTTTTCCCTAACAAGACAATGATAAGATGGACATCGAAGCCCCCCAAATGCTCAAGTCATAGCTTGGCCCAAATTGTCGAGAGACCCTAAGGCTCGAAGGTATGGAACTACTTTGTTGATACAAAGACCACTCTGTTGAAGGGATTGTGTGGCTCAAAACCATTGGAAAGTGAGGTCAAAACTAGAGGCCCATCAGTCCACTTTGACAAGACATATGTCTTGTCATGTTCATATGGAGTATTACTAAATTGTCCATATGTAATCTATTGTGTAATGCTATTATAATCGATTGTACATAAGGGTTAAATTAGTATAACTCTTTTATTATTGTGCCTATAAATATCCTTCTCCTTGTAGGGAGGAGATCGAATAATTGTTTTGCCAACCAATACTACTCCTCAACGAAAGTTATTATCCACTTCGGAGGCCTTAGGCAGAGTTCGAACCCCTTAGGGATCATAAACACGAAGATGTTCGATCAGTGGTGTGGATACATGTTACTGAACATAGTGTTGGATAGACTCACTTTGATATACTAGTAGGATTGTCATTGTAATATGCCATCAGTTACTACCACAAAAACGGTCTTTAGTGACGGATAAAAGACGCGTATCAGTAATACACTTTTAGTGACAGACTATTTTCACACATGTCAGTAATGTTGTCTTAATAGTGACAGGTCGCAATAGGACCTATCACTAAAGAATGGGCACCCTCATTAGTGACAGGTCATGGTATGACCTGTGGCTAAAGATCACCCTATCGGGTTATATTTCTACCCGTCACTAAAGAGCGTCAGTAAGATGTAGATTAGTTAATCACATGTCACTAATGACTCCCACTAATAAATAGGTAGAGCACCGAAGTGAATCGTCATGTACGCTTTCATTTCGCGCAAACCTAACCCTATTCTCCTGCCACCGTGGTCACCTTCATCGTGCTCCTCGCCGCTCCATCCCCCATACCCTGCGCACCTCGCAGTTGCATCCTCGTAAGTTTGTTCATGCTTACTATAAAATTTTAGTATATAAATTTGCTTATTGAATTTGTGAATTAGGGATATGGCAAGCATTCCAAGCAATCTAGCATTCCAAGCAATCTACATGTACAAACTTATGTTCATGATAGTTGCTTAATAAAAATCAATCATTTAGTTAATGACGGGTGTCACTAGGTTTATAAATTGTACATTGCATGTATTATTTAATGTGTTAACAAACTGAAGCGACATTACCTTACTATTGTAGTATTTATCAAAAAAAATTGTGATATCAATAACATTCGTGATGGTGATACCCTCCAAATAATGACAAATAGAGGTGCACCACTGAGGTTGAGGTTGTGAGCTGTGGAGAAGGCGGCAGGATATGCCTCTACAAAGGGTGGCCTGAATTTAGTAGAAGAGGTGGTCTAACACAAAGGGACTATTTGGTAATAACAATGATGTATGTCCCATTGATATTTATGGCTAAATTTTACACTAACTTTGGTGACGAGAAGACTCCAACGGCCATCAAAGTGGAGGACAACGATGATAGTGGTATACATAGAGAACTGGCATTACTTACTATATATAGGCAACAGTAGGATCTGAGGTAGTCCCAATTGCGATGCATAAAACGACGGATGGATGGTGATTGCGATGTTGTTCCAATGGAAGTCTGTTCACTTCTGCTCGGTAGGCCTTGGCAATATGATATGGATAGCTTACATCATGGTCGCACAAACCATTACTCTTTGATGTTTAAGGGCAAGAAAATAATTCTTCATCCAATGAGCCCTGAACAGATTGTAAAATCTGACATCGCTAGAGCTAAACAACAACAACAGCAACCGCACATACAAAACGAAATTAAACTGAAAGCTCCTATTTTGCTTGCCACTAAATCTGATTTTGATGACGTACGTGATGATAATCTGCCCTGCTATGTGCTTGTATGCTCTCATATGCTGTTTTCACTAGATGATGCACCATATTTGGACATACCCCCTGCTGTTACTAAGCTTTTGCAGGACTATGCCGATGTGTTTCCGAAGGAGTTACCACCAGGTCTTCCTCCCATTCACGGCATTGAGCACCAGATCGACCTCATCCCAGGCACTCGGCTTCCTAACCGTGCCCCGTACCGTACCAATCCCGATGAAACAAAGGGAGATTCAGCGCCAAGTCCAAGCATTACTTGATAAGGGCTACATTCGTGAGTCTCTCAGCCCTTGCTCTGTTCATGTTTTACTTGTTCCAAAGAAGGATGGAACCTGGCGCATGTGCGTTGATTGTCGCGTAATTAACAATATCACAATTCATTATCGCCATCCTATACCTCGCCTTGATGATATGCTTGATGAGCTTAGCGGTGCTGTTATTTTCTCCAAGGTTGATTTGCGTAGCGGGTACCACCAGATTAGAATGAAACTTGGGGATGAATGGAAAACGTCATTTAAAAAAATTGGCTTATATGAATGGTTAGTTATGCCATTTGGATTGACTAATGCTCCCAGCACATTTATGTGCTTAATGAATGAAGTTTTGAGGCCTTTCATAGGACTGTTTGTGGTTGTTTATTTCGACGATATTCTGATTTACAGCAAGTCTATGGAAGAGCATTTGGAACATTTATGTGATGTTTGTGATGCTTTGCGCCTCTGCCCGCTTATTTGGCAATTTGGCAAAATGCAACTTCTGCACACCACGTGTTTTGTTTCTTGGCTATGTTGTTACTCCACAGGGCATTGAGGTGGACAGTAGTAAGATTGACGCCATCCAATCCTGGCCCACGCCGACGACAGTTACGCAGATTCGGAGTTTTCTTGGGCTTGCAGGGTTCTACCGACGGTTTGTGCGTGATTTCAGTTCCATTGCCGCCCCGTTGCATGAACTCACCAAGAAGGGCATTCCTTTCTCCTGGGGTACGACACAAGAAGAGGCATTCGTTAACACATGCCCCTTACTACAGCTACCTAATTTCAATAAGATGTTTGAACTTGAATGCGATGCTAGTGGTATTAGGTTGGGCGGTGTTTTTCTTCAAGAGGGAAAACCAGTGGCTTACTTTAGCGAAAAATTAAGCAGTGCTCGTATGAATTATTCAACCTATGACAAAGAACTTTACACCTTGGTTCGCACTCTACAAACTTGGTAGCATTATTTATGGCCTCACGAATTTATTGTTCATTCTGATCATGAGGCTTTAAAACATATTCGTAGCCAAACCAATCTGAATCGTCGGCATGCTATGTGGGTAGAATTCATAGAGTCTTTTCCTTACATCATTAAACACAAGAATGGGAAAGACAACATTATTGTTGATGCTTTGTCGCGTCGATACACCATGCTATCTTAGTTAGATTTTAAATTTTTTGGCTTACAAACTGTGAAAGAACAATATGCCGATGATTCTGATTTTAAGGACATTGTGATGCATTGCAAGGGTGGTAAACCATGGGGTAAATTCCACGTCAACGATGGGTTCTTGTTCCGTGCTAACAAGTTGTGTATTCCAGCAAGCTCTGTCCGTATTTTACTGTTACAGGAAGCACATGGTGGCGGCCTAATGTGACACTTTGGTGTATACAAGACATAGGAGATTTTGGCCGCACACTTCTTTTGGCCCCAGATGCGTCGCGACGTGGAACGCTTTGTTGCACGCTGCACCATGTGCTAGAAAGCTAAGTCACACCTGAACAACCACGGTTTGTATATACCATTACCTGTTCCTACTTCTCCTTTGCTTGATATTTCTATAGATTTTGTTTTGGGCTTACCTAGAACTAAGAAGGGGAGGGATAGTATCTTTGTGGTTGTTGATCGATTCTCTAAAATGGCTCACTTCATACCATGTCACAAAACTGATGATGCTAGCAGCATTGCTGAATTGTTCTTTCGTGAGATTATTCATTTACATGGTGTTCCACATACAATAGTCTCAGATCGCGATGCTAAGTTCCTAAGTCATTTTTGGAGATCTCTTTGGAATAAACTAGGAACTTAATTGCTTTTCAACACCACTTGTCACCCACAAACGGATGGGAAAACTGAGGTTGTGAATGGGACCTTATCTACCATGCTTAGGGCTGTGTTAGACAAGAATCTGAAACTTTGGGAGGATTGCTTGCCCCATGTAGAGTTTGCTTACAATCGTGCTACACATTCCTCCACAAAAATGTGCCCTTTTCAGGTTGTCTATGGTTACATTCCACGGACGCCAATTGACTTGCTGACCCTTGATCCTTTGGACGCCCCACATGTAGATGTTGTTGCACGTGTTAAACACATGTTGGACATCCATGAGCAGACGCAGCAGAACATCGCGCACACTAATGCTAAAAATCTGGTTGTTGGTAGTAAAGGACGTAAACTTGTTACTTTTGAACCAGGTGATTTGGTCTGGTTGCATTTGCGCAAGGATCGCTTTCCTACTTTGCGCAGGTCTAAGCTGATGCCACGCGCTGCTAGTCCATTCAAGGTGTTAAAGAAAATTAATGATAATGCTTATGTACTTCACCTGCTTGCAGAATTTGGTGTTTCCTCTAGTTTTAATGTTGCATATTTGAAACCATATGCGAGCGAGGATGAGGAGCTGCTGTCGAGGACGACTTCGATTCAAGATGGGGAGGATGATGAGGACATCAACCCCAACAAAGGAACGGCTACTCCAACTAAACCAGCACAGGCGCCACCAGGACCACTCACTCGAGCTCGTGCACCTGAATTAAACTTCGTAATGATTCTGAAGAATGAAGGACCAGAAGCTTCCTAAGTGCATGTGCCATCTATGCTCATGATGAACCTGCCCAGAATAAAGTCTAGGTGTTGCGCCACCTATCGATTTTTAGTTTGGCAAGAAATAACCAGGAAGGTGATGCACCACCTAAATTAGGAAAGGGATCAGGGAGATGGTGTGGCTGATTGGACGCCCACCTCCTCCCCCTATTTAGCTAGGGGTTGCGCCCCCTCTTTTGGTTGGGTTTTCTTTGATAGGTTTAGCCCTCGTGCAAACTTCCTATACTGCAGTTGTGCTCAACAGCTACCTGTGGACAGCTATAGTGAACCCCAATTTGTGAGTAATTGATATTCAGTTTTGCCTACATCTTGTTCTTGCTTGTTTCTTCGATTGCTCGCAGGAATAGAACCTCGTGTTCAGGTTGATCTTGCCACCAGCAAGGTCAATAACCATTTGGAGTTGGTTCAGCGATTCCTAAGGCGCCACGACCTGTTCGTTCGTAGTCGGATCGCGAGAGTCACCTCCTCCACCAATCGAAATTATCCACCTCACCGAAAGATCGGGCATTTCAGCTCTATCACTTCTACTTCCGCTACACTAGTGCATCTTGCGTTAGAAGGTATTATGATCCCTCATGTGCATGGTTCCTTGGCTAAGGGGTTAAAAATTGAAATAATAGTTTAACGTAGCCTCCTCATATCCCAACACTTCCTCCTTTGAAGAGTCTTCGCTAGACTCTTCATTGTCCCCCTCATTGGCCTCTTTGCTAGACTTCTCTATGACTTATGTACCCTATTTCCCTTGTCTCGATTGGCATCGTGATCCTCCTGGTCACTAACGACAGGGTCTAAAACACTTTTATCAAAACAAATTGACGAAGGACTGACAAAACATTTTAGTCTTCCACTTACCTTCATTTTATATTGGAAGGGGAGATAGGTCTGGGGAGTTCGAAGGGTCGAAGATCTCTAGCTAGTCTCCCACATGTGGGCTAGCGGAGCCAACGATCCCAAACCCTAGTTCAGTTTTGGGGGACCGCTCTAGCTGCCACTACTAGAACAAATGTTGGGGTCACTAGTGGCCCCAAGTTCAAATTATCCATAGATGACGTCAGAGTTCATGATCCTATCGGCACCATAGAGTCGGTTAGGCCTCGAGAGCATTGTAGCAAGCCAGTAACAAAGGTAGTTTCTCTTCATCATCATCTGCCCTCTTTCTTTTTGAACCCCCTTCGGAGGCTGCTAGCTCTACGAGTTTTAAGGGTCCCTTGGTCTTAAGGCTAGGCCATAGTCGGTTACACATCTCCCACTTATGGATGAGGGAAAGGCGCTTAGCTTTTTCATTCGTAGTTGGAGGCCCCATGACAAGTTTGATAGCTTTGACTGCCTCCTTTGGTGTCATCCTAGTCCATTTGGTTGTGACATAAACATCATAGTTAAAAAGGGTATTCATCGTACATTCGAAGTGTGAGGATGTAAAGATTTGGAGGCCTACTAATAATCTTTGAGGGGTCTCCTTTGGTTCATCATGTGTGAAGTCTACAAACTCCATTAGCCACCGAGCCATGAGGAGGCTAACTCAAAGGGTGATAAACTCCTCAGCTAGATCTATCATGCTCATCCTCTGAGCCACCATTCATAGGAGTTGAATACTGAACTTAAGAGTGGCCCTATCCATAGCCACCTTGACGGTGGGACAAGATTAGGACATTGGTGCTTTGAAGGAGAGAGTCTGCTCCAATGAAGATCTAGTCCCACTTAAAATATCATCTCTCATTGGATGCCCTCACTGGGAAGTAGTCGTCGAAGTCCGCTCGAAGTTGAAAGTTAACACTCTAAAAGGCCAACACCTTAGTGACCCTATCGTCGCCAACACTCCACTTCGGTTGGTAGTTCACGTCGTGCAAGGCCACGAAGACAGTTGTGCGGCCCTCGAACCCTTTAGCCCTCATAGGCCACTCAAAAATTGTGAAGTGGGCGATGGTCGGTGATAATTGGAGGATCTAGAGGTTGTACAACAAAAGCACCTCTACCAATAGGTCTGATGCTAGGATCCCAGGCCTGGCCTCAAGGAAGGCCTTGAAGATCATGGTCTCATCGTCTCTCAAAGTTGGGGATCACTTCGTACTTCGGGATTCAGACATTAGTCGACTTGTACACCTTCCTTGAGAAGGTATCATTTAAGGAGTCCAAGTTTAAGTGTGTCCTCTTTAGATATAAGGTATGCTTCTTGTACAACTCCATAGGAGGTCGGAGGTTATGAGGAATGCCTCGATGAGCTCTTTAGAGCCTTGCTCACCGTTGTGGCCACTTCTTGGGCCTACACTAAAGTAGGTCCTCCCATGGCTTGAAGAATCTTGCTTGTGGAGGACTTCTTCCTCATCTTGCTGAAGCTAAGGCTCTACTTCAAAAAGAGGTGAAGGATGAGCTTTATAGGCCGGTGACTGAGAAATTAGTAGAGAGCGAGAGTAGGAAAAGAAATGAGCTTGAGCACAAAATGAGCTCCACTGGATGAAGGGGATTTTATAGGTGGTAAAATGTGCTTGACGCGTTCCCTAGGACTGTTTTTTACTGACCTCCCAAGTACCTTCCATGGTTTATGATGAGTGGGGCCAAGGTAAAAAAGATCAAAGAAGACATGTAGCAGAGCGATGGTTCAGTTTTGTATTTTTGGCCAAATTCAATGTTGTTTGAGAATAGAAACTGCAGTAGAGAAGATATCCTCAAGTGCAATGAGTCCTCAAGGGCTATCGAAGACAAGGAAAACAAGAGTTCATTCCTTCGACAACACAAGAACACATGTTTGAGAATAGAAACTGCGGCAGAGAAGATCTCCTCAAGTGTTGAAGCATCATCAACTCCTCTAGCAAAACATGTCCATAGCATTGCAGATATCATGAAGATAGTTAAAGAGTGTGGTGTTAAAGAGAAAATAGCTCTAATGTGTACAACCACCTTGCTAAATGTGAAGCATGAATTTAGTGAGATCTTTAGCTCCTTGGAAACTAATGAAGAAAGATTTGATTTGCTTCAAAGGTAGCATGATGAAAAGGAGTTGATGAAACGTGTGTAGTAGTTTTCAATAATTTTTTTCTAATGTTGTTGTGAATCGTACCAATATTTATTTGTTTGCCTATGTTTCTATGTTAAGTGCTTGGACTGTAAGACATTATTTGCTTGTGTTGTTGCAATGGAACTTGAACCTATTTGATAATAATAATTATTAATGTATTAACATCTTATGTAGATGGATGATGGAATAGAAGAATTGGCCAAAACCGGGCAAAAGGCACTAGTGCTTATAGCTGAGCTATCCCAGCATGCCACTATAATGGGAGAAATGGCGAACCTATACACCGAGCGTTATTTGAATAAAGGAGAATATAGGGAAACACTTGAAACTAGACTTAAATGTGTTATGAGGTCTTTTGGTCAGCCTAAGTATTTCTATAAGATGTTTCAGATGACCACAGAGACTTTTATGGCACTTCATGACTTGCTAACTTCAAATTATGATTTGACATCAACTCACAGTGTTTCATTAATTGAATCATTGGACATGTTTTTGTGGATCATTGGAGGACTCCAGTCATTTTCACAAGTTGAAAACCGATTTACCCAGTCACTTTGGTCAATTCACACCAAGTTTTATGAAGTCCTATGATGTTTACGTAAGTTAGCGAAGGACAATATCAAACCAAGAGATCCAAGTTTCTTTACTGACCATGAAAAGATCAAAGAGGATCGTTTTGGCCTTATTTCAAAGGTGTGATTGGAGCTATATATGGTTCACATGTTTGAGTTGTGGTGTCAAAGAAGGAAGTGGTTAACCACATATATCAACATGGATATACATCTCAAAACGTACTTGCTATTTATTACTTTGTGTTGGTGTGTTTTTTGTCACACTTCGACACAGGCATGGCCTATGATATTTGCTTAACTCTAGTATAGGTCTTACGTTCTTAGAAAAAAGATTCAAGGCGTGCCAATCAGTTTGACCCTGCAACTGATAAGGGAACAAAAAATATGACATTGATAGCATAGTCGATCGGTTGGCAAGCCGATGACTATGGCAAAGATGGTGAAATCGTGGAATATCATTCCTATCGGCCATAGGGCCGATGACCAGGGGCAAAGCAATCGGCGGGCACGCCATCGGTCGATGAGATAAGTGTTGGACCGGAAACGGCGACCAGAGGGGGGTGAATGGGAGCTTTTAAAAACTCGGGCTAAAATTAGCCTTCTGTTTTAATACAGTCTACTGCGGAACAGGCTTCGAACACAACCTTCGAAGTTCTGGTTCGGAGGTATTTAACGGCTCCGAACACAGGCTTCACAAGGAGCAAAAGTTCGAAGCCAAGAAGACTTCGCTCCAATCAAACCCGAAAAACCAACTCTGCTAAGTCAGTGCAGGCTCCGCACACAGGGTGCTTCGAGCAGGCTTCGCACTTCACCCTTCGCAAGAGTGGACTACCCTCCGAGGACTTCGACCAAGTACTTAGCGACAGCAACTGGTGCTGGGCTTCGTACACCGAAGGTCTAAATGCACACTAACAGACTTCGCTAGGAGCTTAGACACGATAAGAAACACGGGCTTCGATCAGGGCTTCACTAGTAAGCAGCGAGGTCTAGCCTCCTGTTACACAGAGCGAACGCACACTGAAAAGCACACTTCGCACAAGACACACTTCGCCTAGACAGGCTTCGGTGCACTACTACTAGCGAGGTATGCAAACAAGCTCAAGTAGAAACACAACACAGAAGCAGGGCTTCGCTGCTTGAACAAGGAACACAATAAAAGAACTCACTGGATGAATACAAAGAGTGGTGGATAGTACAGGAGCTCAATAGTAAATGCTCAAAGTGTTAAATGTTACCTACCCAGCCCCCATATTTATAGCCACTATTCACCCATTGGAATTGACTACTTTGCCCCTAGGGTTTACATTGGTTTTGTCTCTACAGAACATAGGGGTACAAAAGGTAGTCAACTTTATTCTGGAGGCTTCTCTGTCAGCTTTGCAGAGGGGACAGCGTCAGCTTTTTGTAGAGCAGACAATGTCAGCCTTTGCAGTCTTTGACTTTTCTGAAGCCCCCCTTCGCACGCGAGGGGTGCGGTAGCTTCGGTGAGAAGCCTTGAGCCTGACGGCCTTCGCTTCACCGAAGTCAGTCTCCGATACAGTGATGGTTTTGAACCGAAGCCGTCAAAGCCCTTGGGCCTTCGCACCAACACCTTCGGAGTGGACCACCATGACTTCGCAGCTTCTCCCAGCTCGAACTCCGTCAGTCCGTGTACCAAAGCCATGCATGGCCGAAGTACCACCAGTCAACCATGCTCCGGAGCTAGCCTCGCTCCAAAGCCTTCTTCACTCCGAATCCCCACCTTCGGAGTACCACCCTTCGAAGTCCCTCCTTCGTCCAAGGCCTCCGCATGAAGCATTCCATGAGCACTTTGTCGCAGTGTCTCTCCTCGAGCACACTCCTCGACGAGCCTCACCCGGACCATGCCTTCGATGCACCTCGACTTCTGAGACCTTCGTCGGGTACCTTCGAGTGTCTCCCTCCGAAGCACACATCGAACGCCTTGCCTCTGCTGAGGACTTAATCCACCATACTCCGAAGTCACTCCATCCAGAGTACCCTTCGAAGTGCCTCACTCCGAAGACTTTGTCTCGGAGTACCTTCACCCGGAGCCACGCTCCGCACTTACTGCCTTCTCCTGGTGCACCTCGACCCGAGGTCCGACTTAGACCCCTTCGCAGCCTTCGTGACGGAGCTCCCCGCTCCACTCGCATCAAGCCTCCCGCTTGACCCAGTTTCACCTGCTATGAACCTGTCCGTCGCCTCCGAAGTCCCCTGCGCACCACAGACAAGCAGACAAGTGTATCCAGTACTCCGGAGACCTCTCCGGGTTAGCAACCTTCGGCACACACTCCGGTGTACCGCCCAAAGTACCGAGACCTTCGGTATAAACCCAGTCATCTTGTGCTGTCGGACCCCTCCGACAGGCACACTCCGCTGCAACAGCTACAGCAATCAAAGCCACCAAACCCTTCGGTGAAACCACCTCCGAACACCTTCGGAGATCCAACCTCCGAACCCCTTCGGAGGGACCCCTTCGAACCAGAGGTCAAACTCTGTCAATCACTCATCACAGACTCCGAAACCAACCCTTGGTTTCTCAATCTCCCCCTTGATGAGTGCATTGACAACCAATTTCAAGTTCAAGAAAATTTAAAGAATTTCAGCACACAAGTGACCATAAAAACTCAGAAACGAGCCAAATCATGTCACTTGATAAAAGAATTTTCCTCCCCCTTTTCAAAAGAGTAAAAGCCCCTTCGGCAAATCTCCCCTTTTTCAAGATAAAAACTCCTAAAAACTCCCCCTGAGTTGCAACAGAGAACTCAAATTTCTCCCCCTTTGGCAATGCAAGCATCAAGGAGTATTTAAAAGATGCAAAGCTTCGAAATGAGCAGAATTGCAAAGACATATAGAGCAAAAATATGCCAACATTAATACCAATTTTTCATGTGCTCAGCTAAATTTAACATTCTCTAAAAACATGATGACTGCATGTGATTTTATCAGTTTGAAATAAAAGCATCACCACTCAATCAAGGTAACTAGACAAGTGAAAAGAAGGACTGTGCAAAGCTAGCCAATTTCTACTCTAGACAGACAAGTCCAATTCAAGTGGAGCATTTAAAAGCAAACTTGAAGATCACTGAATTTTGTTGTTCTTTTCATAATGCCAGGGGTTATTTGTTTGTCCACCTTATACTGTCCAATCAGGCCAAGCCTAGGCATGAAAGCCATCAGAAGCTTAAAGCAATGATTTTGGCATACACTACACTATTTCAGTTCAGACCAATGTGCAATGGTAAGCAGTCTAGAATAGAGTAGTGCGACAAACAAACCCACCTGGATCTTTTAACTTTGAAGCATGTAAATCATGGATTTTTGGAATTTCGATTGAGTGAACAAATTGTTTTAGCATTTTATGAATATGAAGAACTGTTTTTCAAGTTGTAATGATTAGCATCTAGAGAAAAGGTGTCTTGCTATCAAGCAGATAAAGGATAACTAAAGCAGTCCTGCCTAAACATGCTAGATCCAAGACTAAGCAGTGAGCATGATTTGATTTTGGAAAGAAACATCATGCACATAATCTTTTAGATAGATTAAATAGAGCTGAGCTGACATGATTCATGAATTATAATCAGGCATATAAGTGCAAAAGATGTAAATGCAATTTCACACACAATTAGCATATGCACACCAATCTAAATCTGCTCCCCCTCACAAAATGCCGTAAGGGTGACAAATACCAAGTTCCCCACGCAAGTAGGCAAATCGAGAAGCATCGAGGGGTTTAGTGAAAATATCGGCTAGCTGGTGTTGGGTATCAACATATTGAAGTTCAATATCACCCTTCTCATTGTGATCTCTGAGAAAATAATATCGCACATCAATGTGTTTGGTTCTGGAATGCTGAACCGGGTTGTTTGCAATACAAATGGCACTAGTGTTATCACAGAAAAATGGAACACTCTTATAATCTAACCCGAAATCCCGCAAAGTGGAAACCATCCACAAAATCTTAGAGCAACAGCTAGCTGCAGCAACATATTCGGCCTCAGCCGTCGATTGTGCAACACTAGACTGTTTGCGGGAAGACCAACAAACCAACGATGTACCCAGAAAATGACAAGTACCAGAGGTACTCTTCCTATCAATCCTACACCCAGCAAAATCCGCATCGGAATAACCTCGAAGACACAAAGAGGAAGACGCTGAATACCATATGTCGAACTAAAGGGTATGTTTGAGATACCTTAGAATGCGCTTTACCGCTTGGCGGTGCGAAGCTCGTGGTGAAGCCTGAAAACGAGCGCACAGACATACTGCGAAGTGTATGTCCGGCCTCATAGCAGTGAAGTAGAGGAGGGAGCCGATCATGCTTCGGAACTCCTTCTGATCTATGGCTTCTCCATCTTCGTCAAGATCCAATGCTACAGATGTAGCCATTGGAGTGGCGACAGGCTTCACATCGGCCATGTCGAATTTCTTGAGCAGGTCCTTGGTGTACTTCGTCTGGTGGACGAAAGTACCTTGTTTGTTTTGCTTGATTTGCAAACCAAGGAAAAATGTAAGCTCGCCCATCATGGACATCTCGAATTCCCTGCTCATGGCATCTGCAAACTCGGCAACCAAAGCATGAGAAGAGCCACCAAAGATGATATCATCCACATAAATCTGAACTAGGAGGAAATCTTTGCCATGCTTGAGAGTGAACAGGGTTTTATCAACAGATCCCATCAAATACTCCCGCTCAAGCAGAAAAGACTTAAGTCTGTCATACCAAGCCCGAGGGGCCTGCTTGAGTCCATAAAGAGCCTTATGAAGTTTAAGGATTTTATGTGGGTACTTGGGGTTTTCAAAACCAAGGGGTTGTTTTACATAAACATCTTCGCCTATGAAGCCATTAAGTAAGGCACTTTTGACATCCATTTGATAGAGTTTAAAACCTCGGGATGTCGCAAAGGCAAGCAAAATCCTAATGGCCTCAAGACGAGCAACAAGTGCAAAAGTTTCAGTAAAATCAATCCCTTCTAATTGAGAGTAACCCTGAGCTACAAGTCTAGCCTTGTTTCTAACTATAGTCACATCCTCCCCTTGTTTGTTTTTGAAAATCCATTTTGTTCCAATGAAATGAACATTTGGTGGAGGATCAACTAATGACCAGACTTGGTTTCTCTCAAAATTTTCAAGTTCTTCATGCATGGCATTGATCCAACTAGAATCAGAAAGTGCATGACTAACATCTAAGGGCTCGAAAGAAGCAACAAAAGCGGAATCAGTGAAATGAGCATGAGAACGTGTTACCCTTTGATCAAGCTCACCAATGATCTGCTCGGGAGGATGCATCCTTTGAACATGGTGTGGAGCCTCGCGGTGAGATGCAGTCTCCCCCTCAACTTGTGCGTTGGAGTGGTCCAAGATGACCGATGTCGAGGTAGTCGCTACGGGACCTTGTGCCGAAGTGGTCAAAGCGGGGTCGGCTTCGGGGGTTGATGTCGAGGGTAGTAGTGGTTCATCCTCGAATTCTCCGGGATCTTCTTCTTCGAAGATGGTCTGCTCCATGTCGTGTTCATTTGCCTGTTCAAACGCAGAACTAACAGAGGGGTTGATTCATCAAAAGTCACATCACATGACTCGATGACAGTGTTAGCCTCCAAATTATAAACACGATAAGAATGACCATGAGTAGTGTAACCCAAAAAGATCTCGTCAGAAGAACGCGACTCAAATTTATCCAAATTACCACATTTTAGGATAAAGCAACGACGGCCAAAAACTTGAAGATGAGTAACCTTGGGGTGTCTCCCAAAACGTAGCTCATAAGATGTCAAGTTTAAAATTGAGAGCAAGAATATTCGGTTTGAGATGTAACATGCAGTGTTCATGGCCTCAACCCAGAATTTTCTAGGAGTCCTATGCTCATCGAGCATCGTCCTAGCCATCTCAACCAAAGTGCGGTTCTTTCTCTCAACAACACCATTTTGTTGAGGAACCCGCGGAGCAGAGAATTGATGTTTTATGCCATGCTCCATGCAAAAGTCAACAAAGAGACTATTTTTGAACTCGGTGCCATTATCACTTCGAATGAATTTTAATGCACCAGGAAGTTCAGTGAAAATTCTCAAAGCCAAGCTCCGAAAGTGTGAAAACACTTCATCCTTGCTGGCAAGAAAGAAGACCCAAGAGTAACGAGAGAAATCGTCGACAATAACTAATATATACCACTTGCCGCCTAAAGAACTAACCCGAGAAGGACCTACAATGTCCATGTGGAGAAGTTCTCTGGGTTGTTCAGTCATCACTGTGGTGACTAGCGAATGCGAAGCGGCAATCATTTTTCCATGTTGACACGGAGCGCAAACTAAATTCTTCTCAAACTTGAGCTTGGGCAATCCTCGGATTAGACCTAGGGGACTCAGACGAGCAAGCAACTCAAAGCTCATATGCCCTAGTCTCCTATGCCACTTCTAGAGCTCAGAAGTAGAATGTGCAACAAGATAATGAGAAGAACCAGATGACTCAGAAAAATCAGCTCCAAAAACTCTCCCAACTCTAAAGATCTTACACACCACAACGCCTTCAGAATTGAGTACTTGCGAAGTATCGCGATGAAATCGCACTTCGAAGCCCTCATCAAGCAACTGAGATACAGGAAGTAAATTGTATCCCAGGTTTTCAACCAATGCAACATCTTTGAGAGTGAAATTCGAGTTAATTCTTACCACACCTTTACCTTTCACTCTACTCCTTCGATTGTTCCCGAAGGTGATATGTTCCCTTTGCTTGGTTGTGGTGAGGCCGGAGAACCATGCTGCATCCCCGGTCATATGGCGCGAACAACCGGAGTCCATGATCCACGTGCCCTCCAAGCCTCGGTCTGCCGCCTACACATGATAAGAATATCTCGATCGCTCAGTGCTGGGGTGAGTGAAAAAATGACGAGGCATCCAGCACTGAGTGACACGAGTAGTAGGCACAGTAAAAGTAGACTGTCTACGCACATGATAATCAGAATGATGCAAAGTGCGATGTCTACCTACATGCTATGAACGAACAACATGACGAGGTCTCCTACTCTGACGAGGTACAAAGCTACTCGTCCGGGGTCTACCACCATATGGAATATGGTGAACACCTCGAGGAGCAAAACCTCTCCGAGAAGCATGAGGAGCCTCAAAAACAGGACGATAGTAAAACTCAGACTCATGCATACCTAAAGATGGGTAATGCATGTCCTGGTAACTCATCGCCTGAGAGCGTCGCTCATCCTTGATGCGACGAAAACAGAACCCAACCAAATGACCCGCCCGCTGACAGTAGGAACAATGGAAGACTCTCCTAGGGGCATTCTCATGGGTCTTAGGAGCAACTCTCACCGGCTCCTTGGGCTTCTGCTGAGTAGTTTTCTTTGGAGGGATTTTCTTGGAAGGAGGAGTGGTTTTCTTTTGAGCTCGGGTAGGCTTTTTGGCTGAAGGAGTGTCTAACAGAACTCTCTCTTTCTCTAGGGTAGTGGGAGAGGTAAAGAGAAGTTTTGTTTCCACTATCTGAAGGAATCCTCTCAAAACCCAAATCTAGAGCTAACCCAGCTCTGTCAGCACACATCTTGGTCTTGGCCAAGAGCAAATCCATCCTACCCTTTCCCTCAGTGCATTTGTTAACCACAGAAAGAAGGTATTCATTTTCTGTCATTAGGTTCTCAGCTCGCTCTCTAACAGTGCCTAGCTGGTCCTTAAGGGTAATGCACGTGTCACAAACAGGTTGCACATCCTTAGAACTACCGGCCCTCTCCAATCTAGCCTTTAAATCATGAACATGTTTATCACGTAAATTAATGCTCTCGCGTAATAAAGAACAGTTCATGCATTCAATAATATCATGAGGTCTAGAATCCACCACCAAAAGCTGCTTTTGTGCAGTCTCAAGCTCAAATAGAGTTTGAGCATGTACAGAACGCAACTGAGCAAGCTCACCCATGACAACAGTACAAGATTCACATTCAGCATCATTAACTTTAGACTTAAGCATGGCATACTCAGTAGAAACAGATTCTAGCCTAAGTCTAAGGTCTTTTCTTTCTCTAGCGGCTTGCACAAGTAATCTATCCTGACCAAGAACTACTTCATTCAGCTCATCTAATTTAATTAAAAGCTGGTCAGATGATAGCGGTACCTCAGATGAGTCAAGCTCATCGCCGCTGTGATCGCTGTCGGCCATGAAGCAAAGGCCGGTGAAGTCTCATCCCTTCTTGTCCTTCTTGTCCTCCTTCCTTGGGGACTCCTCCTCCTCAGAGCTCGATTCCTCAGTTGAGGAAGTGTCGATGTCGCTAAGAGCAGCAACAAATGCTCTGGATGCGGCTTTGGCTACTCTCTTAGCCACCTTGCCGCGCTTGCCCTTCACAAAAGGCTTCCTCTCCTTTTGTGGTATTTAGGGCGCTCACTCTCATCTCTCTTCTTGAGCTTAGGGCAATTGGCCTTAATATGAGAAGTGTCGCCACACTCAAAGCAACCACTAAAACCACTTCTCCTCTGATCCTGTCTCTCATGATGAAAACGGGTGAACCTTCTGGCAATGAGAGCAAGCTCATCATCATCCAGAGTGTCCACCTGCTCCTTTGTGACGGAGACCAGGAAGGACAAAGCAAAACCATCTGCAAGAACACAAGTACCAGATGTGCTTGGTTCTGCAACGGTGCCACGGCTAGTGCTAGAAACCAATGCCAATGGCTGTGGCAAGGAGTTTCTGTGCACTGCAAGAGATGCCTTGGCAATCTCTGTGGACTTCAGCTTGCTGAAGAGCTCATCACAGGTCAATGTGTCATAACCTGTGGACTCCTCAATGCTGGATATCTTCACTTCCCATACGCTACGGTCAAGAGCATAGATAAGCTTGATAGCCCTATCATGATCATTGTAAGCAAGCGTCCCGTTGGATCGCAAGTTACTCACTATCGCATCAAAGCGAGAAAACATGGCATCTATAGATTCACCAGGTGCCTGCACAAACAGCTGATACTGTTGATTGTATGTGCTTTGGCGCCTGGCCTTGATCTGTGTAGAGCCCTCATGAAAAATAGTGAGTGTTGTCCAAATTTCCCTAGCAGTCCTAAGGTGCTGCACCCTATCAAACTCACTCCGACTCAAACCAATGAACAGTATATTCCTAGCCTTGGAGTTGGCATTATACTGATCTTTCTCTGTTTGAGAGGTGCAAGTCTCAGGGATGGAGTATTGTGAGTCCACAATCTCCCAAATTGCATTTCCTTGGCTTAGCAAGTAAGCCTCCATGCGCACCTTCCAGTATGCAAAGTCAGTCCCATCGAACAAAGGAATTTTACTAGCTCTGTCCTTGTCGCCAACAGATCACAAAACCAGTTAAGGTCAACTGGTGATCTTAACCCGCTCTGATACCAATTGTTGGACCGGAAACGGCAACCAGAGGGGGGTGAATGGGAGCTTTTAAAAACTCGGGCTAAAATTAGCCTTCTGTTTTAATACAGTCTACTGCGGAACAGGCTTCGAACACAACCTTCGAAGTTCTGGTTCAGAGGTATTTAACAGCTCCGAACACACGCTTCGCAAGGAGCAAAAGTTCGAAGCCAAGAAGACTTCGCTCCAATCAAACCCGAAAAACCAACTCTGCTAAGTCAGTGCAGGCTCCGCACACAGGGTGCTTCGAGCAGGCTTCGCACTTCACCCTTCGCAAGAGTGGACTACCCTCCGAGGACTTCGACCAAGTACTTAGCGACAGCAACTGGTGCTGGGCTTCGTACACCGAAGGTCTAAATGCACACTAACAGACTTCGCTAGGAGCTTAGACACGATAAGAAACACGGGCTTCGATCAGGGCTTCACTAGTAAGAAGCGAGGTCTAGCCTCCTGTTACACAGAGCGAACGCACACTGAAAAGCACACTTCGCACAAGACACACTTCGCCTAGACAGGCTTCGGTGCACTACTACTAGCGAGGTATGCAAACAAGCTCAAGTAGAAACACAACACAGAAGCAGGGCTTCGCTGCTTGAACAAGGAACACAATAAAAGAACTTACTGGATGAATACAAAGAGTGGTGGCTAGTACAGGAGCTCAATAGTAAATGCTCAAAGTGTTAAATGTTACCTACCCAGCCCCCATATTTATAGCCACTATTCACCCATTGGAATTGACTACTTTGCCCCTAGGGTTTACATTGGTTTTGTCTCTACAGAACATAGGGGTACAAAAGGTAGTCAACTTTATTCTGGAGGCTTCTCTGTCAGCTTTGCAGAGGGGACAGCGTCAGCTTTTTGCAGAGCAGACAATGTCAGCCTTTGCAGTCTTTGACTTTTCTGAATCCCCCTTCGCACGCGAGGGGTGCGGTAGCTTCGGTGAGAAGCCTTGAGCCTGACGGCCTTCGCTTCACCGAAGTCAGTCTCCGATATAGTGACGGTTTTGAGCCAAAGCCGTCAAAGCCCTTAGGCCTTCGCACCAACACCTTCGGAGTGGACCACCACGGCTTCGCAGCTTCTCCCAGCTCAAACTCCGTCAGTCCGTGTACCGAAGCCATGCATGGCCGAAGTACCACAAGTCATCCTTGCTCCGGAGCTAGCCTCGCTCCAAAGCCTTCTTCACTCTGAAGCCCCACCTTCGGAGTACCACCCTTCGAAGTCCCTCCTTCGTCCAAGGCCTCCACATGAAGCATTCCATGAGCACTTCGTCGCAGTGTCTCTCCCCGAGCACACTCCTCGACGGGCCTCACCCGGACCATGCCTTCGATGCACCTCGACTTCTGAGACCTTCGTCGGGTACCTTCGAGTGTCTCCCTCCGGAGCACACATTGAACACCTTGCCTCTGCTGAGGACTTGATCCACCATACTCCGAAGTCACTCCATCCGGAGTACCCTTCGAAGTGCCTCACTCCGAAGACTTTGTCTCGGAGTACCTTCACCCGGAGCCACGCTCCGCACTTACTGCCTTCTCCTGGTACACCTCGACCCGAGGTCCGACCTAGACCCCTTCATAGCCTTCGTGACGGAGCTCCCCGCTCCACTGGCATCAAGCCTCCCGCTTGACCCAGGTTCACTTGCTACGAACCTGTTTGTCGCCTCCGAAGTCCCCTGCGCACCACAGACAAGCAGACAAGTGTATCCAGTACTCCGGAGACCTCTCCGGGTTAGCAACCTTCGGCACACACTCCGGTGTACCGCCCAAAGTACCGAGACCTTCGGTACAAACCCAGTCATCATGTGCTGTCGGACCCCTCCGAGAGGCACACTCCGCTGCAACAGCTGCAGCAATCAAAGTCACCGAACCCTTCGGTGAAACCACCTCCGAACACCTTCGGAGATCCAACCTCCAAACCCCTTCGGAGGGACCCCTTCGAACCAGAGGTCAAACTCTGTCAATCACTCATCACAGACTCCGAAACCAACCCTTGGTTTCTCAATAAGAAGATTTACGCATGCGGGCGATGGACACTCTCTGATGGCTAATAAGATGTGCCATTGAATTGAAGATAACCCGTCGGCTTGTATCCGACAAAAATAAATAAGACGTGCCAGATAACATGTCTATATCATGAAAATCATCACAATAAGTAGATCAGACCTAACCAAGACAATAGTTATTCACGATGATCTTAATAATATGTCAAAGTATTGGGCATGCTTTATTTAGATGAACAGTATACAACATAAAAGAGATACAATAGAAAGAGATGTCAGACCTAACCGATGAAGCCTCAAACTATCACACCTAGATCACATCAATCTAAGAGATCAAACTGAACTGATACAGTCTTAGACCTAGCTAATACATCAAGAACAACCGGTGACCGTACTATTTCAACGTTCACCTCAAGAGATCAATCTGATGCAACCATGAGGATACTAACCTAATTGGTACAAATGTCAGGGGTGGCGGGACTCACCTCTTCGCTAGAGATCGAAACGATGCAGCCCAACTCCGAGTGCCGAACCCTGCCAGATAAACCCTGGAAGTCAAGGGTCGCGATGCGATGAGAAGTTGATTGACAGATATGTGTTTTCTAAGCTAAATAGGGATACATATTTATAGTCCGGATACTTGTCGTCCAAGCACTCTATCTTAACCGAATCTAGATAATATTCATCTTCTTTCCACTCTTATCTCCATCGACTCTTATGTGTCCGATCATCTTGTAACAGCATGGACGAGCTTCCTTAACTTTCCTTGACCGGACTTATTTGACTTATGTTGATCGTGTGGCATCTTTAGTGGGGCTGGGCTTTACCAAATCTTGGCGTCAACACTTTTACATGAGATTTACCT
The DNA here is from genome assembly GCA_019279435.1 of Zizania palustris. NCBI lineage: Eukaryota > Viridiplantae > Streptophyta > Magnoliopsida > Poales > Poaceae > Zizania > Zizania palustris. Next base: position 70,336,513 of record JAAALK010000287.1, on the reverse strand, counting down.
TTGCGGTAGCCGGTTGGTCGGGTTCTACACATGATACATGGATCTTCCATCATGCATTAGCCAATTTCCATTCATTTCTTGTCCCTCATAAAAGTATAAATAATTATTTAGTAAATTAGCAAGACTTCTAATATTATTTACATATACTAATTGGGTCTTATAGAAAAATATTATCTTGTGGACTCGGGTTATCCAAACCGAATAGGATACCTCACCCCTCATCGTGTCGGGTGTCCACCTCAACGGAAGTATAAGATGTTTAATTTTTTGTATTCGTCCCTTCGTAATGTCATTGAACGGTCTTTCGGAGTCTTAAGCAAAAGTGGTGTATATTGAAGGACATGCTAAGCTTCTCTACTCATACTCAAAAACATATCATTCTTGAGTGTATAATGTTGCATAATATTATTCGTGATAGCAATTTGCATGATATGGAGTTTCATAGATGTGATGTTGATGGGGAGTATCTAGCACAACCGAGCAATGTTACAGCACCAACACAAGGAGATGTCAATCCACATGGTGAGAATGAGGATACATTTGCATTGTGATAGCTAATGCTTTGTTTAGTGCAAGAGAGAGATAATTATGTATACACCATGAATACCATGTATAATTTGTATGGATCTACTTACTTATGTGGACCATATGTTTATGGTGCATGCAATACTAATGAAGATTAATTTTCCAATTCTAAAATTGCTATTTACATGTGAATCATTGAATGGCATAGTATTTTACAACCATTTTACATATAATCTGCATTTGAAACAAATAGGGATATTACATACTTTTTACATAGCTCACAATTCAAAGCAGCTTCTCTACAGCTATTCCAGCCAAACGGCTTTTAGATTTCTCACAGCTGACATCTTACAATAGTTTTTTCACCGCCCACAATACACAACATTTTTTTTCAAAAGCCACAACTCAACCAAACAGACCCTTATATTGCCAACTATTACTACTCCTACATGAAGGTTATTATACGCTTTGAAGGCCTCAAGCAGAGTTTAAACTCTTGTCAATACTTTAAACCCTTCGAGGTTATAACACTAAAAATTTGTTGTGTATTTTTAAGGCCAACAGTTGTCAAATTATTTGGTTGTATGACTAGATTTTTAGTCATATAAGAGAGAGGATAATTATTTGAAATAAGCATTTTGTCGATGCCCTTTAGGTTGTATTACATATGCAACCGTCACTACCACAAAAACAGTATTTAGTGACGAGCAAAAGATGTGCATCAGTAATACACTTTTAGTGACGAGTTGTTTCACAAGCGTCAGTAACACTGCCTTATTAGTGACGGGTCGTGGTATGACCCATCACTAAAGAAGGGCACCCCCATTAGTGATGGGTAATGGTATGACGCATCACTAAAGATCTCCCCTATAGTGACGGGTTATATTTCTACCCATCACTAAAGAAGTTTATCACTCGTCACTGATTACTCCTACTAATAAATAGGCAAAGCACGAAGTGAATCATCACACTTTCATTTCACGCAACCCTAACCCTATACTCCCTCTGCCACGGTCGCCTTCGTCGTGCTCCTCGCCACTCCATCGCCCGTGCCCTCCGTACCTCGGTTGCATTCTCATTCTCGTAAGTTTGTTCATGCTTACTATTAAATTTTAGTTTATAAAATCATTTATCCGAAATTTGTTTATTGAATTTGTGAATTAGGGATATGGCAAGGATTCCAAATGATCTACAAGTACCAACCTATGTTCCTGATAGTTGCTTAATAAAGATCAATCATCTAGTTAACGATGGGCGTCACGATGTTTAATTATAGTTTTTTGTACATTGCATGTCTTGTTTATTGTGTTAACAAACTAAAGCACATCTGTTACTATTGTAGTATTTATTAAAAATATTTTGTGAGATCAATAACATTCGTGCTGGCGATACCCTCCAAATAATGACAAGAGATAAGTGTGCCACTGAGGTTGAGGTTGTGAGATGTGCGGGCGGCGGTGGGATATGCCTCCACAAAGGGTGGCCTGAATTTAGCCGAATAGGTGGCCTAACACAAGGGGACTATTTGATAATAACAATAGTACAAACCTCATTAATTGTTATGGAAAAAATTCTACACTAACTTTGGTGATAAGAAGACCCCAACGACCATCAAAGTAGAGAACAACGATGATAGTGGTATACATAGAGAAGCGACATTACTACACATGCATATCTTTTGTTTATGTTATTATCATGGTTTCTTATAATGTCAGGGGAGGGTCCTAGCAATGTTGCAGATAGGAATGAGAAGGGGATAGCTAGGAAGGTCGACATCAACTAAATGAACCAATTGAAACACATCTGTTATTTTGGCAATCCAGCTGATGTAACTTCAGCAAGGAAGACTCTCCTACAAGACATCTCGGTAGGTTTATCCTCCGAGAGTCTGTTATATATCTGCACAATAAATAACACGATCATCAACAAGAAATCGGTGGTAAGTTATTTGCACATGTAGTTGGTCTATACAAATAGCCTTCACTAATAGCTTTGTTTAAATTATATTTATAGTACTTTTCAAGGCAGTACTGTGAAAAGTATATCATACCTCACCTACACTACTAGACCATCGATATTTAGGTGGCAATAGCAGGGTTTAATGCAATCCCAATTGTGGTACATAGAGCGACAGATGGACGGTGCTATCTAACTAAAAGTTTTGGCCAATTTCTTAGCGACAACTCGTTAGAAGTAGGCACAGTGTGCGCCTTCCATTTCAACATAAATAATGATGCAATTGAGATTGTAATGTATGTATTGTAAACCTGGGGTATGATACAATATTAGGTTATAAATCTTTTGTGATGAATTATCTGTATTCCGTGATAAATTGTATGTGATATGTTGGCTGTCAAATCTTGGCTTTGATTCAAGTTGCATCCTAAAAATTGACTGTGATGTGTTTTAGAATGTTGTCTTCTAAATTCTGGCTTTGATTCAGGTTGCAACCTAAAAACTATTTTTTTTTCAAAAAAACCATAACATTAGTGACGGGTGAACAATATTACCCGTCACTAAAGATTGATCCTGTAGTGGCGGGTTTTAGCTATACCCGTCACTAAAGACCCCTACATCATCAGTGACGGATGGTAATTACCACCCGTCACTGATGACTCCTTCCGCTTATAAATAAGTGAGGAACTGAAGTGAATCGTCAGGCTTTCATTTCGCGCAACCCTAACCCTAACTCCTGTCGTTGTCGTCTTTATCATGCTCTTCGCCACTCCTAGCCACATGTACCATCGATCGTGGCACCCGCACTATCGGCGCGCGTGGCCACCCTACTCACCGCCACCTTGGTTGCATCCTCCTCCTAAGGTTGTCATCCTCCTCATATTCCCCATCCGAATGCATCGTCCGTCGTTGCTAACTTTGTTTTAATTTTATTGTTACAGGGTAAACTGACCTGCTTTTTTAGCCAGTTTTTCTGAGATAATTGATGGTCTTAGCCAATTTCTTTGAGATAACGCACTCGAAGTTAGCATGACTATTTACCGTGGTGCTCCTGCCCGGACACTGCCATGGTGCTCCTGCTACTACCCACTGGACTTTTGTTCAAGTTGTCCATGGTGGTGGTGGTGCAAGCTTGGATAGTGATAGGATACTATGCAAGTTCTTGATATCTCTATATGTTAGCTATTAGTAAAAAGCCATGAAACCATTTTGTATTTATCTTTGTTTTAACCATGTTCTTCGAGATAACGAGTTAGAAGTTTATATATGTGATACTAATTTGGTAATGAATCTTCTGTGATATGCTTTGGATGTTGCATATGTTGGCTTCCAAATCCTGGCTGTGATTCAGGATGCAGCCTAAAAATTGTTTTTTTAAATGACCATATCATTAGTGACGGGTGATAAAATAATCTCCATCACTCATTAGTAAAGAGCACATTAGTGACAGGTATAAAGTACTCTCCATCACTAAAAATAAGCTTTAGTGATGGGTAACCATATTCACCTGTCACTAAAAGGGGGCATGTCGGACACGACGTGGACTTGGAGGTAACCTTTAGTGACATGTATTTACCCGTTATTAATAATAGAACTTTACTGACGTGATAAGGGTGATAGGGGATATATCCATCACTAATGTATCTTTATGTAGTAGTGAGTTTGTGTCGTATGAACCAAAACTATATAAATAAAAATAAAACAATATAATATAAATTATGACATCGGGGGGGCGGAATTCTAGCACGCTGGCACGGTGGATAAAAGTTCGAGGCTGATGTGTAATTGAATGGACGTAAAAAGTTATATACGTAGATGGATACTTTTTTGAAAATCACAGAATGTCTGATTCTCAGAGGTAATATTGCAGTGATTCGCTATATCTCTATAGTACATAAATATGAATCACTGTAGCCTAGTTCTCTTTGAGAACTGCTTGTTTTTATCTGTTTGGTGCAATTTTCCTAAATTCTTGCGAGAACCAGCTTTTATAAACTGTACCAAACGGGCCTATATATACTACCGTTTAATTCATCACCTAGTTTAATCATATCCCGACGATCTGTAGGACAACCGGATGCATGCAGCTAGCAGCCTAGCACACTTGCACATGAACGATCGCATCTAACCGAGTATTAGTGGCCAGCCAAGGTCGGGTCAGTCGATCGACCTACCAGTAGCCGCTAGGATAATAAAAAATCGGTACGGACTTCAAACTACTCGCAAAAGATTATTTGTTTCAAGTCAGGTGTAGCCACTATAGTAATCGATAACTGAAAACTAAAGACACAATGGCTGAGGCAGATGGAGGTAATCAGGTAAAGGAGGGCATAAACGGCGGAGTCTGGCGGTGGAGGCCACAAACAGTAGAAGAACGGACGAAACAGGATGTCATATCGTAATGGTTACTTAGCGCCAATCTAGAGCTGAGATTCTTAGCGGGGAGTAGTTTGAAGTCTCGACTAAGCTCGTTCGTGTATGCAGGTGGATCGGATGCCACTACCACTGGTGGTGACGAAGCACGGAGTTGTCCTGCACATGTGACTTAACGACCGCGGTTGGAAAATCGCGCGAAAAAAATGGCGATTAAATGCCGCGAACGAAAAGGAGGAAACGGAAAGGGAAGCGGGGCGGAGGAGTAAAGTGACCGCACAACCGATGGTTGTTCGAGCCTCACTGCCCGCAAATCATGTGACGGGCCCCGCCCCGCTGCACTACTCACCTCCTTTTCTCTTTCTCCCCCTCCCCTCGCTTTGCATAACTAACTTGGGTTGCACTCCTTGCATCCATGCCTTGAGCTTTACTACTCCCCCCTCACACTCCCTGATCACTGGCCGATCACACCAAAAAGCAATCAGCTAGCCTGCCCTGTCCACGGCGGCGCCGGCACCGGCACCGGCACCGGCAGCTGGTAAAGTGTATGTCCAATTATTCACCAGAACCAGCCCTACTAGAAATTTAGATGAAGGATCTCAGCTTTCTGATATAAACATCAAAATGTTACTAGAGTTAGCTTATTTGCTTCCATCTCCATTCTGTGTTAAAAGCCCTTTGACATTTTTATGTTAAATTTCTCTAAATTTTAATAATTTTATAGGAAAAATATACCAATAACTATAATTTTAAATTAGTTTCATTAAATCTATCATTTTAAATACCATATTTAGTTGATATTATACATATTAAAGTATTTTCTCCAAATTGTTTAAAGCTGGATAAATTTGTGTTAAAAAACTATTAAACGTATTGTAATATAAAATGGATGAAGTAGTTCAGAAGTACTCGTAACTACCAAGCCCCAAGTTTTTGGTCCATGTGGAGCCTCGCTGTACAGCGAGAATCTCAAAGCATAAAGTCAATGTTCAGAATTTTGGAGGAATTATATTGCTGAAGCACGAAGCGTACTGGCACGAAAATCTCACCATCGGTTATTTATTTATCATAACCATTTTGTTCATTTTCCCGTGGTTTGCTGCTGCGTGCGGTTGCCACTGCCGTTTTCGTGATGACGGATTTTTTCGATTGATCGATCGAGCGCTGCGGAAGCAACAACAAAGATGCGTGTGCTACATAAACACTTGATAATTTAGTACTGTTAAGAAATGATTTTCATTTTTTTCTATTCTAACCTATATATTATTAATTTAGATAGTTTTATATATTATTGTGACATAGTAGCTAGCAACAGCAGATTATGAATTTTTCGTGAGCGGCATATTGGCCACCGACGGGCCGGAGCCGAGCGATTTCTGCCAGGCAAATGGCGGTACAGTGATCAGCGGGGGTATTTATATTTGTATTAATTATATCATGCGCGGCACCAACGCCATCTAGATTCAACATATCTTAATTGGTATTTATATTTGATTAATTATATATATTCATATTTGTATTTGAATTAAATATGTATGATAAAAAATATTTAAATATGTTTGGCAAATATAGATATGGAGACAAATATCCGAATTTTCACTTAATGTAGATATAAAAATAGATTAAAAATGGATACATTCATATCAGTTTTAAGATACCATACAGAACAGATTTTTAGAGATTAGGATAACATGACATCGCTATATTAATATGTGTTGTTTATTTATTCTTTATATAATTATAAAATACTGAAGTTAGTAGGATTTTCTAGCAATACAAGGCGTAGTAAGATATTTTCAATTTTGTTTAAACTTGAAAAAATTTATACTCAATATACAACATAACTTATTCCATGTAAAAATTTGCAATGCGGAGCTTAGTAGTTTTATAATTCTAAAAAACAAATGAAGTCTAAAAACACACAAGACTTTTCATGTTGTTATGATATGATATGTAGATGCTTAGATAAAAATTTAAAAATATTTATAGAAAGTTGGCATTTAGGATGTTAACAAATTAGAGATTCTTCGGGAAGTAATTAGGGTTTAGAAAATGAATTGGTTAAGTTTAAAATAAATCGTTGGTTAAATCTTTGTTTTAACTTGAAATTTTTATAATAAAAATACAATATATATTATCTCATATAAAATTTTATTTTTTCTTATTCAGTTTACTATTTTTAATTCATTAAGTATTTTTATAGGATTTAAATTATAATAGGTGAAATTTGAATTGCAAGTGCCTTAAATAATGAACTAAAATTTATAGAAAACTCATATTCATATTTTAAGTTCATTTTTAGGACTTAACTACTAAATTTAAATAAATTTTGAAAAAAAAAATAATCTAGTACGCAACACTGGATTGGTAATGTGGAACTTAATAGTTTTTTAATTTTTTTAAAAAACAAGTAAATTCTGGAAAACACAAGACTTATCATTTTATTATTACATATGATATGTATATGTTGTGATACGTATTTAAAATATTTCAAAAAATTATCAAAACTAGAGATTCTCTAAGAAGGAATTATATATGGTTTATAGAAGGAATGGTTTAGGTTTGAAAACAAATCGATGGTTAAATATTTTTCTAAACTTAAAACTCTTTTTACAATAGAATTACAATGTAGCTTATCTCATATAAAAATTTGGTATTTTTTGGATAAGTTTAATTTTAATTCATTAAGTGTGTTTCTAGGATTTATATTGAAATAGATCAAATTTAAACTACATGTGCATGAAATAATGAATCAAAATTTATAGAAAAATTATATTAATATTTTTAGTCCATTTGTAGTCCTTACCCACTAAATTAAAAGAAATTTAGAAAAATCTAGGTTGCAACACTCGATACGCAACGTGAAGATTAATGGTTTTTTAATTTTAAAAAAATCAAATAAAGTCTGAAAAATATGAGACATGTCATGCTATTATAATAAAATACATAGATGCTCTAATAAAAAAATTAAAAATGTTTGGAGAAAGTTGTCATATATGATGTTCAAAAATCAAAGATTCTCGGAAGATAAATTTAGATTTAAAGAAGAAATGTGTTAGTTTTAAAAGAAAATCGATGGTTAAATTTTTGTTTAAATTTAAATATTTTTCTACACTAAAAATACAATGTATATTACCCTTAAAAAATGGTATTTTTCTAGGTCAGTTAGCTATTTTTAATTCATTAATTATATTTTTTTAATTTAAATTATTGAAACGTATCAAATTTGAACCACGAGTGCATGAAATAAATTATAAAAAAATCATATTTATATTTTTGAGTATGTTTCTTACTCACTAAATTAAAAATATTTCACAAAAATTGTTAATAAAAAATAAAAACGCATATGAAAAAAAATTTAAAAATAAAAAATATTTATCTAGTGTTAAATTTGAGACAATCAACAAACAATTTGTGGTTGCCGAGTGTAAATACTCAACAAACAAAATTTTCACAGCTTTCGTATCAGACGCCAAAAAAGTCAGTTGAAGTTAGGGTGCGTTTGGTTCTGCTGTGAGCTGTGAAAAAGCTGTTGTGAGTTGCCTGCTGTGAAAAAGCTGCTGTGAGCTACCTGCTGTGAAAAAGCTAAAAGTCGTTTGGTTGAAGCTGCTGTGAAAAAACTGCTGTGAGCTGACTGTTTTTTATAACTTACTTAATTTTCATCATTATAATATTCTATACCTATATATAAATAGGAAACACTCAACATTGATGCAACTAAATAACTAAAAAATATATTAGATAAATAAAAAAGTGCATAGTTCATCTTATAAAGTAATCGACAACCACGTATTATCTCATGAAATTGTGCAATGCAATACAAACCATAATAATGTTAAATAAATTAAGACACCTTGAATTCATACTTTTTAATATGAACTAAAAATCAGAAAAGCAGAAAAGCAAAAGCAGAAAAGCAGGGTCCAGGCTGCTTCCAAATTTGTACTAGAAAAAAGCTGCTTTTTCACAGCAGAAGCAGTTTTGGTAAACCCGTTTGGTTCAGCTTCTGCTTTTTCACAGCAGAAGCAGATTTGAAAAGCAGAACCAAACGCACCCTTAGTAAACAGCCTACCGTTGCGTAAGATAGCAGTCCTCTTATGAGGTTATCTATATAGCTATCTTTTTATATTTATATTCGAATTGGAATTAAAATGTGATTAATAATGATATTTAGATTCGTTTTCATCTAGCATTCGATCCATTACTATACTTAGTTCGATATGCGCTGCTCTGCGGATGACTGTAGTGTGCATTGCTAACTGGTACGGCTTCAATTTGTTGGTGTCGGATCACTTACTCATGCGTACGTGTCTCGCCACCTATCTTAATTAGCTCACACATCCAACTGCCACCTTTCATCCGTTCATTCATCGGACAGTCCATCAAACTTGCATTCCCAGCAAGCGACAAATGCAATTTTCTCTTGCATACACACACTACATATAATTGCAGTGACCATGAAATCGAATGGGATATACTCCTTTGGAATACCGATTATCGGTCGTTGGATCTGGTACCGGAGTGCTGGTGGTACCCGTTTGACTGTACACACATGGATGCTGTTTATGCCTTCTAAATCGCTATTATGGGGTGTTTGGATACGGGGGCTAAATTTTAGCCTCCATCACATCTAATATTTAGATATTATTTTGGAGTATTAAATGTAGATTATTTGTAAAACTCATTTATAATCGATGAATTATTCGCGAGACGAATCTAATGAACCTAATTACGTCATGATTTGACATTGTGATACTACAATAAACATTTGCTAATTATAAATTAATTAAGCTTAATAAATTCGTTTCGTGAATTATCATCTGATTCTACAATTATTTTTATAATCAGTTCACATTTAGTCCTTTAAATTGATGTCCAAACATCCAATGTGACACGGACTAAAATTTAGCCTCTTGATCCAAACACCCCTTTAGACTGCTTACCGATATTGATCAAACGATTAGATACAATTATTATAATAATAATAATAAATAAGTTATTAGTCTAATTTGATAACAGTTACTGAACCGATTACCCCAGAAATTAAAGTTTGGAAACTTGATGTTGTCTCAATGGATCATGGGTGTGGGCGAGCCATGCTTACATACGGCCGGCCGGCGGGACGAAAAGGACCAGCTCGTTCGATCAGTGGGTAGTCGCCGTTTGATTGTACACGTGGATGTTGTTTAGGATTTTCTAAATCATTATTAAACGACTCACTATTATTATCAATTGTCTTATCATAGTTATTAATCTAATTTAATAATAGTTATTGCTCCGATTAGTCTATTACCATAGACCATTAGGGAGAAAGTTTGGGAAATTGATGTTGTCTGGTGGATTATGGATGTGGGCGAGCCATGCATGCTTACATACGGCCGGCCGGCAGGACGAAAAGGGACCAGCTCGTTCGATGAGTGGGTAGCAATATTTGCAATTCGAGTCGTCGTTAACCAATCGTTTGGTGTAGTGTTGGTTGTGTGAGTGTATTAGCAGCCAACAAACATGTACGGGTTCCAGTACGTACCATTTCTCATGGGCATCGATCAGTGGACACATGCACCTTGTCCTGGGACAGAATCAGACCTGTATGAGTATTATTGTTACTACGTACGGCTACTAGTAGTTGGCCAGGTAGATTGGCATTAGCGACATGCATGATGCAGTCGCCGCAGTAGAGTACTCCACACTAGCACTAGTGAAAAATGAAACCACTAGGATAGATATAAAAAAAATGACAAGAAAGTGAAAGCTCCGATCTCTGACAATCGTGGGATATTCAAGTCCTGTGCATCAATCCCAAGGGAGAGCGGATTATGATTGCTGCTGAACATGCCTCTTTGGGTTGTCAATCAGTTTAAATTTTTGATCTATTTCAAATGCGCCAGCCCAACCAGTTTACTCCGCTACTACTAGCAGCAGCAGCAGCCGCCCAACCAATCATTCAAATGCGCCAGGAAAAATGGGTAAGGTGTTGTTTGTTCTTTACTTCAAAAATTTAGTTCCACTTCCGTCGTATCGGATTCAAAAGTTTAGTTCAAAAGACTGCGTATTATTTTAGAGTATTAAATATAGACTATTTATAAAACTCATTCATAATCGGTAGATTATTTATGAGACAAATCTAATTACCCTAATTAAATCATGATTTGACATTGTGATGCTACAGTAAACATTTTTTAATCATAGATTAATTAGACTTGATAAATTTGTTTCGCAAATCATTCTCCGATTCTGCAATTATTTTAATAATTATTTCATGTTTAATCATTTAAATTGATATCCAAATATCCGATGTGACACAGACTAAACTTTAATTCACGAACTAAACGCGCCTTGACTAACAGCTTTATTTCTGCCCTAGAGTCACTAGGGTAGTCTCAATACTCTAAATATAACAATTTTTTAAAACATTAAATAGTATGTCAGATCAAAATAAAAAATGATGTGTTAATTTATTAAATGATGAAAGCGAGAGATTTATTTTTTACACAACAACCAGAGCATGATAATACTTCCTCTGTCCTAATTTACAGCCACAAGCTCGGGCTTGCATATGTTTACCGAGAAAGAGGCTAAAAAGACTAAAACACCATTCTGTCCAGCATCCCTCTCGCTTCAGTCGAGCGGCGGCATCCCGCGGCCTGTCTTGAGCGCTGCTGCCACTGGTCTTCCGCTTCCGCCGCTCGGCCCCCGCCGCCCGCTGCCTCCAGCATCTGCTCACCAGTCGTCATAGACACCATCGGTCGCCCGCTGCCGCCATGCAACTACCACCTGTCTTGTACGCGCCACTGCCACTACCGGTCTTCCGCCGCTCGGCTGCTGGTCCGCTGGGAGGTGGAGTGAGCATGAGAGGGGAAGGAGAAGGGGAAATAGACAGGGAGTGCGTGGGGAGGAGAATGGGGATAGAGCAGTGTGTGTCAGAATAGGGATAAATTTGGGAAGATTTGAATGAAAAAAATAGAAGAATTTGTTATATTTTAGATAAATTTTGAATAGTAGAAATAGTTGTATTTTGAGATGAGGAAGTTTTATGTACATAGAAATATTTAACTTGTTTCTAAATAAAATGGAAGACATAAACAATGCATGGTACGTGTCTAGAATTGGATAGACTGAAGTACACATTTCAAAATACTAAAAGATATAACTTTTGTAAAACTTTCTATACGAAAAATAGTAGAAATATCTCAAAACTGTTTATCAACCGTTTACATTAAACCCTCAAACCCTTTAATCATGCAAAGGGTCAAATCATATTTCAAATGGGTTCTTAGTTTGTAATCAACCGCGACCGACGACGCTGATGGGTGACTGGAAGATCGATTCTCACTTCTTGCAAGTAAAAGCTAGCATCATTCTGGTAGAAATGGGCTACCAAAGAGTTGAAACGGGGAATCCATCGATCGATTTTGGTCGAACCATGTGTCCATCATGGACAAGTGACGATCCAACCACCGCCCGAGTGTGGCCACGGATATTAGCATGGTATTATATCCGCTAGTAACACGTACACTTCGTTGCTAGTATCATGGACTCTTCCTATGTGTTTGGTTTTGCTGTGAGCAGTAAAAAAGCTGCTATGAGCTGCTTGCTGTGAAAAATCTGCTGTGAACTGTCTGCAGTGAAAAGGCTAAAAGTTGTTTGGTTGAAGCTGATGTGAAAAAACTGCTGTGAGTTGACTATTTTTTATAACTTACATAATTTTCATTATTATAATATTCTATACATATATATAAATAAGAAACACTCAAAGTTGATGCAACTAAAAAATATATTAGATAAATAAAAAAATCATAGTTCATATTATAAAATAACCGATAACCCCATATTATCTCATAAAATTGTGCAATGCAATACAAACCATAATAATGTTAGATCAATTAAGACACCTTGAATTCATACTATTTAATCTGTACTAAAAATTAGAAAAGCAAAAAAGCAAAAGCAGAAAAGCAGGGTGCAGGCTGCTTCCAAATTTGTACTAGAAAAAAAACTGTTTTTTTCACAGCAAAAACAGTTTTGGTAAATCCGTTTGGTTCAGCTTCTGTTTTTTCATAGCAAAAGCAGATATTAAAAGCAGAACCAAATGCAGCCTTACTGTGCTCTCGGTCAAGTTGTTACGAATGGTCCAGAAACATCTATTTCCTTGCTCAAAAAAGAATTTACTTCTACCACTGCAATTTTATTTTAAAAATACTTTTTTCTACTTCTTTACCTACAATTGGTTTACAAATAAAAAGTTTTATTTTATCTATAACAGCATGTATTTTGGTCTTTAACTGTAACTGACAGTTTATCAATTTTATCCTAAAATAAAAGTAAAGTTATTTCTGACAGATCGAGTGAGTAATTAACACGCATCAGGCATCGCACGCGCTTTTGTAACCTTGTGTTAATTAACTCGCGTATTATGTTACCTTTTCCGTATAAGAATGCACACATCGCATCCAAAAGCATCTCAGCACGCTTCCGAAAGCTGAACTACAACACTAAAACAGGGAGAAGCAGAGGAGCCTATCTTTAAGCTTTGCCGCTTTGGTGTCTCAATGCCAAAAATTATGGACGAGCTGTTAAATCGTAACCAGTGATATAACTGCTTGCAAGTTAATACTACTGTACCTTTGTTCATCCATATTTTTAGGATTATTTTTTTACTAATAATTATTGGAGTATTAGACAATTGCAAGATTGATTTTCTAAACAGATAATCCGCATATATTAGTATGAACAGATCTATCATATTAATAGACATGAATAAATTAATCATGCTTTCACAAAACATGATTAATCTTAACTATATTAAAGCGTCCAAATTTCTGTGTCCTCCGTCCGCAATCCCGTGCCTTCCCACATCCTATAAAAAACCGACCAAAACTTATACCCTGTAAAAACCGCCTGAACCAACTCGCCCACCCGCCCCGGACTGCCCGTGCGCAACCGCCTGGCTGCATGCGCCGTGGGCAGCGCGACGCGCGCAACACATGCACCGAACTGAAGGAGACGTGAGAAAGAAGAAAAAACATGAAAAAAGGAAAAAAAAAAGAAAAAAAGATATATTTTTGTTTTTCAATTTTTCATTTTTTTATTTTTACGCGGATGTACGAATTTTGTGTAAAAACACTTAGATTTCTAAAAAATTATACAAAAACATGAATTTTACGAAAATACCCTGTTATAAAATAAGTTTCTGTTGCAAAACACAGGCATCTGACTAGTAAAAGTAATATATGCACTGTACGATACTTTCATATATATATATATATACAAAAAAGTAACTACTGATCAGTATTATACGAGTTAAAATAAATTATATGAATTATGCTTTAAAATGGAGCTAGTAACTGTACTAGCAAGACTGGTTATTAAATTTCAAGGTGGATCATGCATAAAATGGAAGATTCAGACAAGGAAGGCACATGGCTGGAGTTAAAAGGACAAACCAGCCCAAATTTATGGTTGGATCATGCCCCAATTGCCCTTTTGAATAATGAACCGACATAAACAAATACTAGTAGAAATAAAAATAAGAAAGAGGGAAAGGGAGCAGATGGATCAAATCAAACCCCAGTGGCGCGCGAGGTAACACTAGTTGAGTTGGACGGGCAGTCTAAACTACTAATCAGTTTGACACTGATGGACTGATGGATGGATGGATGGATGGATGGATCATAGATGGCTCCTGAATAATTAAACATGAAGGTAAGTAGAATTAGACCTAGTTGCCCTGCCAAGTATCATAGTTGTTTGTGTTGTTCAAATTTAAATTTTATTTTGAATTATAATTGTTTTTTCACAAACTCTCCTGTCTTAACCAATCACAATGATCCCTTATTTAATATTTTCATCTATTTTTCATCTCAATTAGCGTAATCAACACTTATTTAATTTTATCTTTTTAATCTCTAAAAAACTTTACAAGTGCTTATATCATGGAATGGAGTTGATAAAAAAACACTCATATTCTAAGCAGAATTATATATCAGCGAGATGAGCATAGTGTTGTGATCCATGAATGCGGCATGTCAAGTTCACTACGGGACTGTGGGGCTTTGCCGAGTGTCTAGGGCACTCGGCGAAGCCCACAATGCACTCGGCAAAGGCTTCGCCGAGTGCCACACTCGGCAAACCCCACTCGGCACTGGCCGTGTCGGCGACGTGAGGGTTCGCCGAGTGCAATTTATCGGGCACTCGGCGAAGTCTTTGCCGAGTGCAATATAGACTTCGCCGAGTGCCACGTATAGCACTCGGCGAAGTCCACGGTTGACGGCCGGGGTGGCCGTTAACGGGGCTTCGCCGAGTGCCCCACGTGGCACTCGGCGAAGGGGGTTTGCCGAGTGCCACGTGGGGCACTCGGCGAAAGGGGCTCGGGGGGGGGGGGCACGTGGCACTGGCAGGGTTTGCCGAGTGCCCCATGTGGCACTCGGCGAAGGGGGTTTGCCGAGTGCCACGTGGGGCACTCGGCGAAAGGGGCTCGGGGGGGGGGCACGTGGCACTGGCAGGGTTTGCCGAGTGCCCCATGTGGCACTCGGCGAAGGGGGTTTGCCGAGTGCCACGTGGGGCACTCGGCGAAAGGGGCTCGGGGGGGGGCACGTGGCACTGGCAGGGTTTGCCGAGTGCCCCATGTGGCACTCGGCGAAGGGGGTTTGCCGAGTGCCACGTGGAGGCACTCGGCAAAGCCTCCCCAGAGTGCACAGAAACGTGCCACGTGGCACGTTTCTGTGCACTGCAGGTGGCTTTGCCGAGTGTAACACTCGGCAAAAAATTTTTAAATTTTTTTTTTCATTTATTTCTTGCATATTTCATCCAAAAAACACATTCAATCACAAAATGCATCACAAATTCACATTTATTCACAAAATTTGCCCCAAAATTCACACTGAATCACAGATATTCACAGAAATCACATACACATCACAAAAATCACATTTACATCACAAATTTCACGATCACATCACAATTTCACGTTCACGTCACAAATACAAGTTCAAATTGATACACAAGTTCAAGTTCGCGTTAACGGTGACAAGTTTAAGTTAATTAACAAATTCATCACGACAACTCACACCACGCCTCACAAATTATCATTACCGCTATGACCAGTGTGTGGAGATGGCTGCGTGTTTGATCCTGCTGCCGATGGATGAAACTGAAAAAAAAATAGTTAGAACACTTGTATATAACAAAACCGACAATAACAATATTAGAAACTCACATTGCCGCTCTGTGGAGTCCGTGGAGATTGTTGAGGTTGAGGAGGAAGTCCAGGCAGACCCATATGACCTGAGAAAGATCCACCCATCTGCGCAAACCACTGCTGCATCTGGGTCTGCATCTCGGCTTGCATCTGAGCTTGCATCTGAGCCTGCAGCCGAGCCTCCATCTGGGTCTGCCACTCGGTCCTTTGTGATCTTTCTTCATTTAGTTGGGCCTACAAAACATTATTTCAGAGTTAATGTTCTCAAACAAACAATGTGAAGTGTTCGATGATTAATGAAAATGAACTAACCTGTAGATCAGCAATCAGACCCATAGATGTGTCTCGGCGAGGACGTATACCCGGACCGGAAGTCGAGCTCCGAGCTCTCACCTCAGATAGAGAGGGGGTACTACGGGTATCAATGGCGCCGTCGCCCATCAAATATCGCCCATGTCTCTTTCCTCCTCCAGCCCTCATGACCACCTCGCCATCGATGTCATGTGCGATTGGGTCATAATCGGCGCCATGCACTTCCCTTGCCATCTCTGAATAGTCTTGGAGGCGTTGATATGCATTCCGATTAGTGTACGACTCAGCGGGGTCATTTGGATTATAGGTATTGCCTTCAACCGCCCTCCCTTTGTGAGCCAGAGCATATGCCATGACTTGGGAGCATTCCTGACCCGCATTGGCCGTTGACTGAAACAAGAAGATAGTTAGAGTTATATTGTGCAATTAAGCGAAAAAAAGAAACATGTAACTACATACCCATCTCGCCCTGAACTGGTCGAGGTTCAGCGAGCCTTGATGGTGTGCTGCCCCCGGCATGAGTAGGCGTCGCTGGCGGCATGCCTCGTGACTGCTCTGCCACTCGGCAGAACACCACCTATCAACAATTTGGCCCCAACACTCAAGATGAGCGGCACACCACTGTGGAGGGACCTATTTGATGCAAGTGAATTTGTTAATGACATAATATTAAGTATTAGAAGATACACGAGAATACACTTACCATCATGTATTCCTCTCGTGTCAGAAAGGTGGTCCGGGCATCCTTTTTGTTCTTTCTCTCTCGACGGTGCTGAGCGCAGAAGTCAATAACAGCTTGAATGCGCGCCTCATAATGCATGTCGGTGACAAGCTTCTTGGCGGCTCTGTTAATAACTGCGGCAGCCTGATCCGCATACCCCTCATCACATCTATAAAAATCCTGCATATGGATGTAAAGAGAATGTTATATGTTTTCACATGTTAATAGTATTGACACATATATTAAGAAAATAAACTTACCCAGAGCTCAGCCCTGACTCGATCGGCTAGGTGGGCAAATTGTCTCCCTTCTCGGTCAGGGGCGTCCGGCGCACTTTCATAGTGCCTCCATGAGTACGCCGGCTCCGTCCTCCCATCCAAAGATATCAAACCAGGGAACTTTTCCTTGATAAGAAGCCCGAGGATACCGTTTACATGGCGTGAGCACTCACGACCTCCTCGTTCAACCATAATCCAGTTCCTATCCCGATATCATTAAAAAGTATTAGTATATATTAAAAATTAAACTAACGAAAAGAATATATTATATACTTTCTACAACAACTTACCTATTTCCATCTGGTCGAATGAGCGGACGATCAGCTACTGCCACTGGTCGCCTCGGGAGTGACGAAGGACCACGCAACCACACTGCAGCCGCTTCTGTAGTCTGCTCCTCTCCCTCTGCCCCAACCTCCCCACCCTCTGCCCCCACCTCCTCCTCCTCCTCCACCCTAGCCTGCTCCTCCTCCTCCTCATCCGGCACGTAATCATCGTCGCGACGGGATGCCGGTATATGGCTAGTGTCACTCGAGGGCGCGGGTGCCTTTCCTCTCACTGCTGACTTCTTCGTTCTCCTACCTCGAGGTCTAGATGAGGACCCGACCTCATCTTGAGAGGGAGTGGATCTACCGCCTTTTCCTACTACCGCACTTATTAATTTCTTTAAACCCCCCACCATATTTCAATCACCTGCTACGAAAAAGAGTAAATCACTTTAGATAAACCGTGAAATGTGTTCTAAACGCATTTATTCTAAAATTAAACATAATTCTCATACAGCTGCTAGAAATAGTCATCGTCGTCCGGATT
The DNA here is from genome assembly GCA_019279435.1 of Zizania palustris. Classification (NCBI taxonomy): domain Eukaryota; kingdom Viridiplantae; phylum Streptophyta; class Magnoliopsida; order Poales; family Poaceae; genus Zizania; species Zizania palustris. The sequence continues at coordinate 70,318,338 of JAAALK010000287.1, read as the reverse complement.
TGCTGGATCATATGTATCGTCATCACTATCACGTGATATGATGTAATCGTCCAACTGTTCAGGAGGTGGAATGTTGTCATCACGTTGAGTGCTTGAGTGCAATCTCTCTAGCAGTTCTAAGTCTCTTCCATTATGAATCTCGTCTCCTTCGTCGGCATCGGCACCACTTTCGTTATCTACTTCCATCGTCTCTGTCAAGTCAATAACAAACATGCCTGGTAGCCCATCTTCTTGAAAGAACTCTCCGTCGTATGTGTTCGGGTCTATGTTATAGTCTTCGTTGTTGGGAACAGGCAGTTTACCATGTGGCGACACCTTATACACAACATCCCAACCTTTAAGACGTGCGACGGTTTTGCACGGGTAAGACAGATAGTAAACTTGTGTTGCCTGTTGAGCCACAATATAAACATCTTCACTCGGCAAGGTGGTATCTTGACGAATTTCTATTAAGCCAAGTTCGGGAGTCTGTCTCACTACTTTGGGATTGAACCAGTGGCATTTAAATATAACGGGGTTAAGAGGTTTGCTCCCATCAAAACTCAATTCATATATTTCTTCGAGTCGTCCATAGTAGTCAACCCCGTCTGTGCCCGGAGTAAAAACTCCGGAATTTGTGGTTCTTCGGTTAGGTCGGCTCTGTTCATGGCTTGTTGTGTGGAAACGATAGCCGTTTACGTCGTAAGCTTTGAATGTCTTAACCTTGTATGCACAACCATTCGCAACTTGCCTCAACTCGGAACTCATTGTCGTGTCGGTTCTTCCCTATAGGTTTAAACGCGATGAACATGTATATTAGTCGCATATAAGATATAATTGAAAGGTATAACTAACTAAAAGTTAATTTGAGAAATACCTTAGTTTTGAACCAAGAAATGAAATCGGGATTGCCATTTCCCACACCATACTTAAGAAGGGCAGTGGATTCCTCAATGTTAGCCTCCCTCGAACCACGCCAAAATCGTCGATGAAATTCCTCAATGTACGGTTCCACTTCGGAAAGGTTTGTCAGGACATACAACATAATCAAACGCCACTCTTCATGCTGTAAGGTCTTGTTAGCAGCACCACTTGCACTTCCTAGTTGGCCTCTGAAGATGCTGAGATTTGATTCTTCTTCTGGAAGATTGTAACGGGCAGGTGGATTATGCACGCTTGGAAGATTGTCCGCATAATATCTAGTTGTGAAGTTTGACACCTCCTCCAAAACATATGCCTCAGCTATGGATGCTTCAATTTTGCATTTGTTCTTACATTTATTCCGAAGAATCTTTTGGAATCTCTCAATTGAATAGCACCAACGGCTTTGAACCGGACCTCCCATCCGGGCCTCATACGGAAGGTGCAATATCATATGTTGCATCGGATTGAAAAAACCGGGCGGAAAGATCTTTTCTAGCTTGCATAATAACACGGGCGCTAGTGTCTCCATGTCTGCTACCACGGTGTGAGACAACTGTTTAGCACAAAGTTGACGGAAAAAATTGCTCAATTCAGCTAGAACTCGCCAGACATCCTCGGGGACATAGCCACGAATCATGACCGGGAGCAACCGCTCAATCCATATGTGATAGTCATGACTTTTGAGTCCGTTTATTCGCAGAGTAGCTAGATTAACTCCCCTCTTCAGATTAGCTGCATAGCCATCAGGAAACATTAATGTTTGAAACCACTCAAGTACTTCTCTCCTTTGTCCCCTTGTTAGAACAAAATCAGACTTTGGCTTCGTCCAGGATTTCCCGCTTCTAGGAGGTATCATGTCGAGCTTAGGTCTGTTGCATATAGCCGCTTGATCCAGTCGGGCCTTGACATTGTCTTTCGTCTTCTCAGGAATATCCATGATTGTGCCGAAAATGGCCTCGGCAACATTTTTCTCAGTGTGCATCACATCAATGTTGTGCGGAAGGAGAAGATCATCGAAATAAGGAAGATTCCATAAACATGGCTTGTGAGTCCATGCATGATGCTCACCATATCCGATAAAACCAGCTCCTTGTGTATTAATTTGCAAAGACTCTAATTGAGCACGAACATCGGCTCCGGTCATTTTAATTGGTGCTGAGCCTTTAACAGACACATCTTTTGTAAAATTCCTCTTATCCTTCCTGAATGGATGGTTCCGAGGAAGGAATTGTCGGTGCTTGTCAAACGAGGAATATTTTCCACCCTTAGCTAGCCAAATGAACTTTAGAGTCGACCGACAAATCGGGCATGCGAACTTCCCATGCACGCACCAGCCGCAAAATATCGAATATGCCGGTAGGTCATGTAGAGAGTACATATACCAGACATGCATTCTGAAGTTTGTCTTTGTACATCGATCATATGTCAACACACCGTCTTCCCACGCATGGACCAAATCATCCATCAAAGGCTCCATATACACACTCATATTTTTCCCCGGGTATTCAGGCCCTGGAATTATCAAGGACAAGAAAATATTTTGTCGTTGAAAGATGACGCTGGGAGGAAGGTTGAGGGGAATAACAAACATTGGCCAACAACTGTATGCGGCAGCCGTCATACCATATGGATTGAACCCATCTGTTGCTATAGCAATTCGTACATTACGTGGCTCTAAAGCTTTCTCGGGATGGAGCTGATCAAATTTTTTCCACGCTTCTCCATCTGATGGATGACCTAGCTTGTCTGGGTTGTAACGAATCCCATTTTTATGCCATGTCATCTGTTTATAACATTCCTCGGTCATGTACAACCGTTGGATCATCGGTACAAAGGGAAGGTACCGAAGGATCTTCACGGGAATTGAGAGTTGTTTCTTCACACCATCATCGGAGTCTACCTCCAGATACCTATAGGATTTGCATTTCACGCAGCAGGTTGCGTCTGCGTATTGTTTTCTGAATAAAATGCATCCGTTGGGACAAGCATGTATTTGCTCATAAGGCATCTTAAGTGCACGGAGAACTTTCTTAGACTCGTACATGCTCTTCGGAAGATTGTGACCTTCTGGAAGAAGGCTACCAACAACCGTCAGCATAACATCGAAGCATTCTCGACTCAAGCTAAACTGCGACTTGATGGCCAATAGCCGTGCGATGGCATCCAGTTGAGAAACCTTAGTGTGACCGTGAAGAGGTTGCTTTGACGCGGACAACATGTCATAAAACGCTTTTGCCGTTGGCTCCGGCACTTCCTCTTCACGTGCTTCGTCGAAGTGCGCATCTTCAAAGTCATCTAGCATAAATCCAACCCCTCCCTCATCATCATCCATGCGATGTCGCAACACCTCCTCTCTAGGACGTTGGGACTCACCATGATACGTCCATCGGGTATAATTTGGCATGAACCCATATTTGCATAGGTGTTTACCCATAGCATCCTTTGTTTGTCGACGCTTATTCTCGCACCGACTACATGGACACCAGGTCTTGTCACGTACATTCCGTCTACCAAACGCCGTCTCTAAGAATACTTCAGTGTTCTTGATCCAATCCATGGTCACCTCGGCCTGACTAGGGCGACCCGTGTACATCCACTCACGTTGATCCATCTTGAACTTAACTAGGAAACAACACCCGTGTTTAGGGGTTAGATAGGTAAGATAGGTCCTAATCCCACCAGAAAATGCGTAGATTGAGCTCGTTTTCACACTCCGTTCCGATCCAACCCAAAATTTCGGCAGCACCTCCCCGCTGCTCTCCAAACGCACGTCTGGGCAACATGCCAAGAGGATGTGCGTTCGGAGAACAACGAGGAGGTGCTGCCGAAACCATGAGTCGAATCGGAACGGGGCATGAAAACGAGCTCAATCTACGCATCTTCCGGCTGTCCAAACGTGGACAATTCGAAACAGTTACGGCCACAAATATGCAAAGACATGCATATTCCAAACCGTAACTCTTCCGAACGGGAGACGCCTAGGTTACGCGACAATAACAAGAAAAATTAAAATAGGACGACATAATGGTCGTCACCCACATACACATATCACGACGCGATGGCCGACATCCACATACACACATGTATATATATATCACGGCACGATGGCCGGCATCCACATACAAAAGATATTAATCAACATAATCATTAAAACATAAAAACTATTACAACGATTATATTAAAATTTCTAAAACATGTATATTACAACAACATGGTATATTCATGGCATTAAACATGTGATTACATATGTGATTAAACATTACATTAAATATATCATTAATTTCAACTAACATGTATAAACTAACATGTATATATATATAGGCACACACACACATATATATATGAAATTTCAACAAATGAATAAACTAACATTTGACATACTATAGCATCACCACAAAATTTAAACTAATTTCAAACAAAAATTTAAAACCCTAAATTTTAAGTGTCAAAAATACCGAAGGAAGTAGGGGTTGTTGGGGGCGGAGGAGACGGCGGGACCGGCGGCCGGAGTGAGGGGGCCGGCGGCCGGAGGAGGAGGAGCCGGTGGTGCCGGGGGCGCCGGGGGGAGTAGGACGAGGCCGGGGGAGGAGGCTAGGCGGCGCCGGCCGGCGGGGGGGGGGGGGGGGCGGCTTGCCGGCGACGGGGGCTGGGGGGGGGGGCGGCCGGCTGCGGGGGCGCCGGCCTGGCCGGCGGCGGGGCGCGGGGGAGCGGCGGCCGGCGGGGGGGGCGCGCGCAGCGGCGGCCGGCGGCGGGGGAGCACGCGCGCGGGGGAGCACGCGCGCGGGGGAGCACGCGCGCGGGCTGCCGGCGGCGGGGGAGCACGCGCGCGGGGGGGGAGCAGGCGCGCGGGCTGCCGGCGGCGGGGGAGCGGCGGCGGGGGCGGGGGGCAGGGCTGCGGGCGCGCGGGGGAGCAGATCTGGGCGCTGCGCCCAGATCTGCGGGCGGGCCTTATTTAGAAGGCAACGAGGTTTGCCGAGTGCCCAAATTGGGTGGCACTCGGCAAACATTTTTTTTTTATTTAAAAAACCTTTGCCGAGTGCCATTAGTGAGGCACTCGGCAAATATTATTTAAAAAAAAACCTTTTCTTTGCCGAGTGCAAGGGATAATTGCACTCGGCAAAGATTTTTTTATTTTTTTTTTTAAAAAAAAAACTAAAATAGAAATAAAACAATAAAAAATCCCATAATTTGGCATTATGTAATACACAGTTATTTTTACTCCTAAAAAATTTCTTACTTCAAATAAACAAATTTAATGTACTTGTAGTTCAAATTTGTGATCTTTTAATTAAATTCTATAAGGAAGTTCAATTAACTAAAAATACCAAGCTAGTACTAAAAAATCACAAATTTGGACATGATATAAGATACAATGGGATTTATTAGTATAAAAAGTTTTAATGGCAAACAAAGATTTGAATATCGATTTGTTTCTAAACCTAGCTCATTCCATCCATAAACACATTTACCTTCTCCTCGATTCTCTAGTTTGCAAACGTCGTACATGAAAACTTTGTCGAAACATTATGAAATTTTTATCACAGTATATATGTATGATACAATGACACCATGTCAACTTTCATATTTTTTAGGCATTAATTTAATTTTATAGAATTAAAAAAACATTAAGCTCCATGTTGCCGCCCGAGCGTCGTAAATTATATTTTCAATTTTTAGATATATTTAGTTGTAAAAGATTAAAAATAGAATCATGAACATAAATATGATTTTTCTACAATTTTTGAGTCATTATTTCATGTACATGCAGTTGTAATTTGACCCACTTGGAAGTAAATCCTACAAATAGGATTAATTTATTAAAAATAGCAATCCCACTCATAAAAGTATGAAAATTTTCCATGGATTAACAGATGTTTAATTATGACTGTAAAAAAAAATTGAAGTTCAAAACATGTTTTAAATGTGATATAGAGTGAAAATATGTTTTCACATGAAATAATGGAATCAGCACACTTTGCCGAGTGTATTTAGCTATGGCACTCGGCAAAAATGATTTTTTTTTTGTTTGCCGAGTGCCATTCCCATTTGCACTCGGCAAAGATTTTTTATACTGTTTTTTTAAAAAAATAATTAAATAGAATAAAGACAGTAAAAAATCCCATAATTTGTAATTATATAATATACACTAATATTTCATCCTAGAAAATTTCTAGGTTCAAATAGACAAATATAAGTCACTTATAGTTTAATTTTGTGAGTTTTTACTTAAAATCCTATAAACAACTTTTTTAACCAAAAATAGCAAACTAACTCAAAAAAATGCCAATTTTTGACATGGTATAAGATATATTGAGTTTTAGTAGTACAAAAAGTTTTAAGTTCAAACAAATATTTGAATATCGATTTGCTTCTAAACCTAACTCATTTCATCCCTAAACTCCTAAACCTTCTCGAAGGTTGTCCAATTTCTAAAGGTCATACTTGAAAACTTTGTCGAAACATTATGAAATTTTTACCATATCATATATGTATGATATAATGATACCATGTCAAGTGTCATATTTTTTAGGCATCAATTACATTTTCTATAATTACAAAACCATTAACGTGCATATTGCCGGTCGAGTGTCGTAAATTAGATTTTAAATATTTAGTTATATTTAGTTGTAAAAGATTACAAATGTAATCATGAACACAAATATGATTTTTCCATAATTTTTGAGTCATTATTTCATGTACATGCATTTCAAATTTGACCCACTTGGAAGTAAATCCTAGAAATACAAATATTTTATTAAAAATACCAAACCCACTCATAAAAGTATGAAAATTTACCAAGGATTAAAAGATGTTGAATTATGACTGTAAAAAAAAATTCAGGTTCAAAACATTTTTGAAATGTGATATGGACTCAAAATGTGTTTTCACATGAAATATAGACTTCAAAACATCTTTGCCGAGTGTTTTTCTTGTGGCACTCGGCAAAGGCTAGGGTTTGCCGAGTGTCCGTTAGTGGCACTCGGCAAACCCAAATTTTCACCCGTGCCGTCGTCACGGCGCCAGCAAAAAAGTTTGGCGGGGGATTTTCAGTATGTTTGCCGAGTGCCTAAGGAATGGCACTCGGCAAACCCTCCCTTTGCCGAGTGCACAAATCTTTGCCGAGTGCATTCTCTCGGGCACTCGGCAAACTACAGTTTGCCGAGTGCCCGAGAGAATGCACTCGGCAAAGATTTGTGCACTCGGCAAAGGGAGGGTTTCCGGTAGTGGTTCATATAAAGCGTGATTGATAAAATTAAAAACTGAATTAAATGGTAATAGGATTTCTTTCGTTTTGAGATCTGAAAACTACTTTCTCTGTGCTATAATATAGCAATTTAAGATTGAACGTGATATTTCATAATACACAAGTAGATTGTAGCAAGTCTCACACATTAGAACTAGCACGATGCATGTTGTTGAGCAAACCATACAAGTGAGGGTTAAAGGAGCGCCCGTGACTTGTATTACTGTTGAGGCTGGTGACCCACGGCCGGCAGCAGCGAGCGAGCAAGCATGTGGCTGCAAGCTCACCTGTTGGTTGCCCGGTCGCTGGCTGCCGCATCTGCCACGGCGTGACTGCGTGCATGGATGCATATATCATATATGCTATGCTGCTAGCTAGCTGATGCGTACGTTCCTGGTCAGCGCATGCACGTACAACATTGATACGGTCCATTTGTAAGGTGATCATGTCATGTGCTTGCCGTCTATTATGCACTACCAACACACAGTAGCAGTGGTACGACTGCTTGCTAGCTACTATATGTGTTCTTGTTTAGTGGTGGTATTATTGTTACCTGTTCGTTCATTTGTTTGCATTGACCGGATCGAGATGTATTCGTGCCAGCTTATTCATTGCCTTTGACTACCTAACGCTGGGGAAAGATGCAGAGGTAAATGTGACACCCGGTCACCCTTGGAGCAGATTAATTAGAACCAATTTGACATAGTTTTAGATTCAAAATTTATTAGGATTAGTCAGATATCTCTCTAAAATTTTTGAATCTAGGGCTATAAAGCTATAGATAAACTGGAAATATTTAGTTGAGTTATTTATTTTTTATTTTAAACTAAAAATAAATTTCAAACTACTCTATATTATGATATAAACTTCATATTTAGAATGATCTCTTAACTGAAGTTATACTAAACAAATTCTAACCGTTAGTTAGAGTTGACTCTGTAATTATCTCGGAGTGATTGTATTAGTAATATGCGCGTCGCAGCTTCCTGCTTGTGAGGTAACCGTAACTCTGCGTGAATGCGTGGTGCAGTGCACGCACGTTATGTGGATACGGCTTCGTCAAGCTGGACCGATTCTCCCGTTCTCCTTTTCTTTTTTGAAAGATCTTATTTATCTGTGTGAGCAAACTAAGAATATACCTACAGACGAGATGGGCACGAAAGGAAAATGCCAGAGAAAGGCCAATCGTTCGATCGAATCGATCAGAGCAGCTATAGGATTTCAGATTAACAGTGTTCATAAAGGTATTGTAGTCACCGAACAAATTAAACTATTGTCATCACATTAAATTGTAAAAGAGTATATCCTAGTAACAACAATAACACTTTAGTGGATCCATCTCACCCTGTTGGATGAAATCTAAGACGTTGATTTTGTAGACGATGGAGCCAGCAAGGTAGCTCATCTGGAAATAGTTTCCGAAACCGGATGCGCGCGACGACCGATGCTCTCGAAGAAAAGCAAGAAGGCGAAGGTGGCGGCGGTCATCACTCCTACTCCATCGTTGCGTACAGCGAAGAAGTGCAAGTGGAGTACATGGATGCAGGTGCATCTATGACCATGCACGTCTCCAGCAGAAAAAGGATCATGATTTCAATGGCATACACACACGCAAAAAAAAAAAGAAGAAAAAAAAAAGAGAAAGGGGTGAGAAACCATTGACAATGCCCAGAGAGGAAGAGTGTTAGAGCAGTGTACGAAACAGGGGAGGAGAACGAGGATGGCAAAGCAGAGAGAACGTGGCTGCAAGTACAAGGCCACTTTACTCTTTTTACCAAGGCTGCATGTTACCCCTCATGTGATGATGCTTCCCGGTTGTACTTTGATAGCTTCACGAATATTTATCGGGTTTGATTAACTAATACGAATATTTTTGATATAGTTGGTGTTTGGATCGGGCTAAAATTTTTTAGCTCCTGTCATATTTAATGTTTAAATATTATTTTAGAGTATTAAATATAGACTATTTATAAAACTCATTCATAATCGAAGGATTATTTACGAGACAAATCTAATGAGTCTAATTACACCATGATTTGACAATGTGATACTATAGTAAACATTTGCTAATTATGGATTAATTAGGCTTAAAAAATTTATCTCGCGATTTAGTCTTCGATTCTACAATTATTTTAATAATTAGTTCACGTTTAGTCATTCAAATTAATGTCGAAACATCCGATGTGACACGGACTAAAATTTAGCCTCCAATCCAAACACCCCCATAATTAAATCATACACACAAAAAATTATATTAACATTATAGTTATCTTTAGTTGTTTTAATCTTGTTTTAAAACACTGTACTATCGATAACTACAACTGATGTATTCTAGCAGATTAGGTATTTAGTTGCTCGCACGGACAGATTCAGTTTGTATCTACACTCTCCATTTGAGTGTGCGTGCAGATACGTTGAAATTGGGATTCACTCGAATCCAAAACGACGGGATTGGACTACTATACTCCCTTCGGTATACTATTTTTTGACGTTTTCAACAGGATTACACATACCAAGGAGTCATTAATTAGGAGTGTAATTTCCAGTCTTGCCCATATTAAATAGGATGAAACGTCCATTTTATTCTAACATCCCTTCTCTCTCAACTGGTTATAGTGCTGCGCCGTCTGCTCCATGGCCCGGTTTCGAATGTCCGTGGTGATGAGTCCTTTTTTATGCGTTTTTTTGGCTGAGCGCATATTTTTTCATATGGGCGCGTGGGTCACTTTCGTTCGACGCAAGTATTTTCGCTGCATGGGACGTTTTTTGTCCGTGATTTTGCCATTTGCGCGCAGCCATCGCACGCGCCGATGCTCGCTTAGCACGCCTTACTGGATCACGCCAATACCACATCGGATCAGACTCGTTACTGTACGCCTTGAGTTGGATGGATTGGACGGTCAAGTGCATGTGAGCTTTGGGCTAACGAACGGACGCATGCATGAGATATTTTGGCTAACGGGCGGACGCACGGACTGCATGCATGCTTGACGAGGAGTAAACACCGCACGCGCTGCAATGTTTGGGGAAACGCTGCGCCGCTTGCATGCAAGGGCAAAAACGGCAGAAAAACGCATCACAGGCTAGAACGACAATATTTGATGCACACCTTGAATGACGCCAGAACGTCAAAAAACAGTACACCGGAGGGAGTAACAGTGAAGCTCACTTGTTACCCACACTAGAATTAATTTGCATCCACTAATATGGTCTAACTAACAAATACTATTTTTTTTAAAAATACTACTCCACTAATTCGATTACTCTCGTCCAAAATATACAATATCGGCTTATAAGAATAACCAAACATATCATTCAGCAGCAGGAGTGTGTGCTTCTAGTCGGATCCAATGCCCATCCATCCAAGTGAAGGCATCTAATCAGCACGTCTTCTCTGACTGCTGCTGGGTCCCACCGCGTAGGCTGAGTGAGCGAGTGGCGGCGGCACGCAGAGACGACGAAGCAGGGAGCACAACGCAGAATACAACAGGGCGGGGATGGATACGGGTTACTGGTACAACGCATGCAACGGGGACAGCTCACGCACAGGGGGGCAGCGCGGTCGGCGGCACGTGACTCCCCCGGCTTCACACTGTTTGCCCCCATGTGGTGTTACTGTCACTCCGGGACACAACGTCTGCGCCGTTGATTCCGAATCCGATGGGCCACATCGTGCCGCTGAGAAGACAGGGAATTCAAAACCGCGGTAACAGCTGGTGCCTGGACTAGGGACAGGGAAGTGGATATCAAATTATTCGAATTATTCGTATTCGAATAATTGTAAATACGTATATTTATATTTGTATCTAAATTAAATATGTACGATAAACGAAAAATACAAATTCATTTGGAAAATATGAATAAGGAAAGGGATATCTACATTTGTGTTGAATGTGAATATGAAAATGGATACATATGTATTCGTTTTAGAATTTCACACAGAATAAATTTTTAGGGACTTAAAATGACATGAAATTATTATATTAATATGTATGATTTATTTATTATTTATGTAATTATGGAATGCTTAAGTTATTGAATATTAATATGTATGGTTTATTTATTATTTATGTAATTATGGAATGCTTAAGTTATTGAATATTAATATGTATGGTTTATTTATTATTTATGTAATTATGAAATATTATTAGAGTTTTCTAACAGTACAAGGTAATAAGATATTTGTAATTTTGTTTGATATTGAAATTTTTTCTACACTCGATATACAACTTTTCTTATTTCATGCAAAAAGTAAGTATTCTTCTAGGTATATTTGCTGTTTTTAATTCATTAATTGTGTTTTTAGGATTTAAATTGAAAAATATGAAATTTGAACTGCAAGTGCCTAAAATAATATACCACAATTTATAGAAAAATCGTATTAATGTTTTTTAATCCATTTAGTTCTTATCAAATAAATTTAAATATAATTTGACAAAAATCTAGGTTGCGACACTCGATCGATAATGTGGAACTTAATGATTTTTTAATTCTTAAAAACCAAATGAAGTCTAAAAAATGCAAGACTTTTTATAGTGTTATGATATGATACGTAGATGTTGCGATAAAAATTTAAAAATATTTCAAGAAAGTTATTGTGACGCCCCGATTTAATAAATCGAGACATTATTGAATTTCCATAGAAAAACAATAATAACAAGAGGTTCATCATGCGACAACGTACATACGATAGTATTCATGGTACGCAGACCATGTTTATTACATCAGAGTTTTAATAAAAACAATAATAAAGATAATTGAAATGCATGACGAACGCCTTCTTCAGGATCTTTGCTTGACTGGGTCGCTACTCCAGACCGTCTTCATAGTAGGCATCCTCTGTGGGGTCCAACGGGTATGAGTACAAAAGTACTCAACAAGCCACCGCAAATGCAATAATAATGCAAGGTAATAACAATGAAAGGATAATGGCTAAAAGTGCGGAAAAGTACATTTTCAGTTATTGCATTTAGTGTAGTCAAGTTTTATCATACGGAAAGTAAACATGAACAATAACATCATCTAACTCGAGGAGTATGTTTTACCTCCTCGCACAACAGTCCTTACATGTCAACCAACATGCACATCCATATTCAAGTAATCTAACTGTGGGATGTCACGCAACCCGCCCTTGACTGTGGGCTCAGCTTTTCGAAAAGATTTATGACTCTGATCAGAGATATACTACTGTACCCACAAGGCACGCACTCATCCCAAACGAGATGATCCATACCATGAGAACTCGTGCCAAAACCTCAGCATGAAATGCTCCAAGCGATAACCACCCGCTCTAGGTTTCGCCGGCGCGCCGGGCCGCATCCCGGCTAACGTCGCACCCCCTTTTGCGTCACATTGGTACAAGCCACCCGCAGGTGCTGCTTGACCCATCTCCAAATGGTGGCCTCAGTTTGGAACACTCCATACCTTAGTTAGGACTTACCCATTAGACTTGTGGTTAGTACGGAAGTGTATTGCAACGGATCCCTCAGACCGGTCCTTATAGTGCCCCGGGTGCTACCGATCAATGCCCTAGCTTGCACCCGGAACCCACCATGCATACACTCACAACCATAACTCATCACCGACAGAATTCTAAAGATAAGAAACAATGGGGATCATATAGTAGAACCATTTTTCTACGACTCATTTTTATCGTATAGCGATCGTGTCAATACATTGGACACTAGCTAATATCATTAATCATATGGTGACAAGGAGGTTAGGCGAGATAGCATGGCTTGGGTTGCACATCAAGATCGGAGGATCCTAAATAAATATATTGTAAGGGTTTCATTTGACTAATGCATGTATAACCTATGTGTTTTAGCGATAGTTTAATAAAGCATGGGTTCAATATGCTCAAAAGATTGTTTGGTGACTTGCCTTGTTCAGCGAAGGGAGAGGGAGGAACTTCCGGGAAATATTTCGGCTCTTCGACGGCGTCGTAGTCTTTCCAATATAAATAAAGTAAAATAAAATAAACACAACATTCAATTTAAACAATATAAAATCACACAACAAGCACATAGGTTCAAGTTGGTTTAATTTAAAGAAAGGTCAAGTTGCTCATGTTCTGAAATTTATTTTATAATTAATTTTTAAAGGAATTACAATGAAAGGGTGTCCTTATAAAAAGGGGTTTTAAATGTGAGTAGTCTCATTTTAAGTCTCCTAATAAAATTTAATATGAAAGGTTCATGTACAATTTAGTGGTTTTCAGTATATGAAAAAAAAGGAATAAATATGAACTTTACTAAAATTTAAATAATTGAATTTACATTTTTTTACCCTAAGGGCATTTAAATACTTACTTAAATAAACATGAAAAAGTCTAAAGTAACATACTGTTTTTAGTGAACTAAAGTGTAGAGAATAAAATTATAAAATTTCTGGAATTGAAATGGTAATTTTTAGAGTTCAAATGCGCCAGATATGAATTTTACAAGTTTTAAACAATTTCTGGAATTTATTTTTAAATTTAAATCCTCTCGGGTCCACGGTGAGCCAGGCCCACGGTGAACCCGCACACTGTGCGCATGGTCCGGCCCAATCTAGACCGTTGGATCCAGATCCAACGCGCGAGGGCGAGGCGGGGCGCTTAAGTGATAACGAACGACCAGGATTAAAACGCGCGAAAGGGTACCACGTGGACGCACGAGATCGAGCGCGGGTTTTAAATGGAAATGAACGCGCGAGATTAAAACGTACCGCTTTGACCAGATCCGACGGTGCGGATTAGATCGCGCACGTGGAGCAACTAGCACCGCTCGGTCGCAATCGTGCGGTCGGGGTTGAATCCGACATGGCACGGGTACTCGACCCATGCCGGTCATGTTCTCCGATGACGGCGAGTGGGCCAAGGTGTAGGACCAAAAGTAGCGACCAGAGGGGGGGGTGAATGGACGCCTTAAAAATTCTTTCGAATCAATGGCCTGTTCCCAAATACCCAACGCACCTCAAAAGACTACGCAGCAGAAAATAAACAAAAGGCCTAAGTCTAAAGGTTTCTAACCTAGAAGCAAATGATTATAACTGAGACTTATTAAATAATTGCAACTAGGCAGATGAACATGGTGTGACAGGCCTAAACTTCTCAATGAAATGATCTAAGTATGTGTAAGATGAAAAGAGAAGTTACTGTCCAAATTTGTCTCCTGTTCGGAACTTGGCGAAGCCCCCTTCGCACGTCGAGGTCTGCTTCGGAGGTTGGTGACGAAGCCTGCCCGAAAACCCGAAGGTGTCACGGTCTATCCTAGTTCGAAGTGGCAAGCAACGAAGTATACTTCGAAGCGAAGTATGACAGTGTCGGAGCCTGGTTCGAAGTATGTACTTCGAAGACAAGGCTTCGAACACAGCTTCGAACCGAGTGCTTCGGAGCAAGAACCTTCGAATAGAAAACTTCGAACACAACACACACACAGACAACCTTCGGACAAAGAAGCGAAGCTTGTCTCACAACCAAAAACCAAATTCGAAGCCTAAGCTCTACCTTCGAAAGGAGTGAGCTTCGAACTGAAGGGCGAAGGCTGATATGCGTCAGAGAGAATAAAGCAAAGTCTATAAGAGAAACACGCTCCGAAGACGACTTCGAAACCCGTCTAAGTGAGGACTTCGAAGGACTCAAGTCTGAGCACCTTCGCACAAGCGTTCGACGTAGAGATGCTGACAGTTCTTAAGAATACTTCGAAGCCAGACACACAAAAAGAAACAAAACTGCAGTCCGAAGTTCGAACGAAGCCTCTGAGGGTAAACGTTCGAAGCCTACCTCACGGAGCTGAGGAGCTTCGAAACTAAGATGATGGCTTCGCCAGAAAACAGTCAGAAAGGCATTTAATCCAGTCTGCTTCGATCAAAAAGCTGTGCGGTAGAAGGTAAAAGGCTGGCAGCAAATACTGTAGCTACAGTAGCAGTACTACTTGCTACAGCAAGAACTAGTACTACTTCTCACGAAGAACACACGCAATAGAGACACCACCTCAGAAATAAAATCAACCAGCACAACGAACCGAAGCTTCTTGTAGCAGAGGAATCAATGCACACACCTCAACACCAACACAGAAATCAATCTCTCAGGAGCAAAGTAAATGCAAGGCAAAAAGGGATGAACCAATGCCTGGCGGCGCACACAGGAGAGAGAGAGAGCGTGAGAGACAAAATGACCCAATGGATTAAAAAGTGAATTCTGGAAGGGTAGTCCAAACTCTAGGGATTGGGGTCCTATTTATAGGCAGCCCAACACTAGGAATATTCTACCAGCCCCTTAGGGTTTTTACAGACTCAATAATAAAGGAAAAGACTCTACTGCCCTTAGGTATTTTTACAGACACGACTGACTGACTGTGGGCCTAGAGTTACAGATGACTTATCCGGAGGCTCAGCTTTCGTAGCGACTACGGCTTCTCTTCTGGACAGTCGGATACAAGATCGATGGTCGTCAGTTTTGCGCCGAAACTGACAAAGCCTCCACCGGCTTTGCACCAGGTACCCGGATTGGGCCGGCCCGACTCCGCAGCTCTCTCAGCCCGGCAATCGCTCACCGCCCGTGTACCTGAGTCAATCCTGGTCAACAACCCAGTGGGTATTCTACTGCTTCTGGCCTATGCACCCGGATTGGGCCAGCCCGACTTCGTAGCCTCCTCTGCCCGACAGTCGCTCGCTGCCCGTGTACCTGAGTCACACGCGGCCCATGAAACAGCAGCTCTCCTCTCTTCTTCAGTCCTTTTTGACTATCGTTGACAATGACTCATCACATCTGGAGCCATGAGGCCCACGCTATTCAGCATGGCTCCTCAATCTCTCCCTTGATGAGTGCATTGTCAACACTCCTCTTTTCTCGGCTCTTCAGCACCTGCGAACAAATGTGGAAACACGAAAACAAAACACAAGAAAAACAAGGAAGAAGAAAAAAAATAAGGTAAAAGTTTAACCCTAATGACCAAAAGCCAAACAAAAGCAAAAAACGGTCATTATGGTTAACCAAAACGTAAAAGCTCAAGATGAGTGCGATTTCAGAACAACAAGGATATCAACAGAGTAAGAACTCCCCCTTAAACTCTGATCCCAAATTCTCTCCCCCTTGTTGACAAGTGAACTCATCAAGCACTCAAAAGAGACACAGACTCCCCCTGAAATGCAACTCCCTCTCAAAATATGCAGCGATTTCAACTGGAGTGCAGAAGGAGTGTAGAAAGCATGCTTCTCAGATATGATTGATTGCAGTTACAACATCTAACAGGTATAGCAAAAGAGATACTGTCTAAGACACATGGCATGATCAGTGCAACAGATGATATCTAAAAAAAGTCATTTAGCACGCATTTTTCAGTTTTTGCAAACAAAAGCATCACCACATGTTTCAGTAAACAAGCAAGGTAAAACATGAGATGCAGAAGCTAACTGATATCTACCAAGATAAGCAATCCAAAACAAACGTGCTTCAGCGAACTTGTTATCTTTTAAAAGTTCAGGCTCTTTCAAATTTCCTTTTTCATTTCTGCCAAGGGTTATTTGCATGTCAAACCTTATGCTAACCGACCAAGTCAAGCCTAGGCCAGAACTGGACCATCAGAAGCTTAAGACATTGATCTTGGCATGCACTACACTGTCCTAGTTCATACCAAAGTGCTATGGTAAGCAGTCCAGAACAATGCAATGCGACAAAGCAAACCCACTTGGATCTTTTCAACTCAAGCATAAAAAGGCATGGAATTTTCATTCATTTTTATTTTTATCATTTTTATAGCTCATTTTCCATGTTAAAGCATAAAGATGTCCAAGTTGCATATCTGCTTCTATGTGATGAACTAGCTACAAGGCATGTAACAGATAGCAAAAACACTCAGCCTACGCATGCTAGTTACCAAAAGCAATGGTGATCATTTTTCAGGTTTAAAGCATAAAAGCCATGCATATGACAGATATCAGATATATCAAGTGAACTGAACCAAAGCATGATCATTGACAAGTAATCAAAAGCATGTACCAGCTAGACTAAGTAAAGCAGTTCAATCATATAACAGAAGCAAGCTCAAAAGTGTGATATGTGAATATGCAAGATATGAACACACACAGAAAGACTCAAGAAAAGAGTAAAGAAGAAAGAAAACTGGCGCAAAATATCCTAAAAAGGATACACAACACCCAAATCCCCTCGTAAACGCTCGAATGTAGACTGATCTAGGGGTTTGGTGAAAATATCAGCCAACTGATGATGGGTATCAACATGAACAAGGTCAATGACACCTTTCTCATATTGATCCCGCAAGAAGTGAAAGCGCACATCAATATGTTTGGTTTTTGAATGGAGACATGGGTTTTTCCCTACACTAATAGCACTAGTGTTGTCGCAAAACAATGGGACCCTGGTAGGAAAGAATAACCCAAAATCTCGCAGAGTGGAAATCATCCAAACCAACTGTGAGCAGCAGCTAGCAGCAGCTACGTACTCAGCCTCTGTGGTCGAAAGAGCAACTCCAGATTGCTTTTAAGAAGACCAAGATACAAGGGAAGAACCAAGAAACTGGTAAGTACCGGAAGTCGACTTGCGATCCAACCGGCACCCACCAAAGTCAGCGTCCGAAAAGCCAGATAAATCAAGAGATGATGATGCTGAATAGTAAAGACCGAGATCGGGCGCATAAGTGAGATACCTGAAGATGCGCGCTTGACAGCCTGCCGATGAGACGCGCGCGGTGAAGACTGGAAACGCGCGCAAAGTCCCACGGCAAACTGTATGTCCGGTCTTGTCACCGTCAAGTACAGTAGCGAACCGATCATCCCTCGAAACTCCCTTTCATTGACCTTGACACCGCTCTCATCCTTGTCCAGACCCCCAGAAGTGCCCATCGGGGTCATCTGCGGCTTCAATTCACCACCAAAGTCAAATTTCTTTAACATATCACGAGTGTACTTACCTTGGTGGATGAAGGTGCCGTCCTTGGTCTGCTTGATCTGGAGCCCTAAGAAGTACTTGAGCTCACCCATGAGGCTCATCTCAAACTCACTGTGCATCTGCTCAGAGAACTTGGACACAAGAGAATCAGTAGTACCGCCAAAAATAATATCGTCCACGTAAATCTGAGCAACTAAAAAATCTGAAGCATCTCTGAGCAAGAAAAGAGTTTTGTCCACAGAACCCATCACAAAGCCCTTCCCCAACAAAAATTGCTTCAACCGGTCATACCAAGCCCTAGAGGCTTGCTTCAACCCGTATAAAGCTTTGTGCAACTTAAAAACATGTCGAGGAAACTTAGGGTTCTCAAAACCGGGGGGTTGCCTAACATAAACTTCCTCCTCTATGAACCCGTTCAGAAAAAGCACTCTTAACGTCCATTTGAAAAAGCTTAAAACCCTTCGAAGCGGCAAAAGCTAAAAGAATGCGAATAGACTCAAGACGGGCAACAGGGGCGAAGGTTTCTTCAAAGTCAATACCTTCCTTCTGGCAATAACCCTGGGCAACTAGTCGAGCTTTGTTGCGCACCACAACCCCATCTTCACCTTGTTTGTTCTTGAATACCCACTTGGTGCCTATGGGGTTGCATCCTGGTGGCGGCTCAACTAGTGTCCAAACCCGATTGCGGACAAAGTTTTCAAGCTCTTCTTGCATAACATTAATCCAATTAGAATCAGAAAGAGCATGAGAAACATCTCTGGGCTCAAAAGATGCAACAAACGCAGATTCGGCAAACACAGCAAGAGAGGCAGAAGAACGCAAAGTTCTCTCAGTCAGATCACCTATGATGAGCTCTGAGGGATGGTCACGCTGAACTGGTCGGGTTCCCTGGTGATCTGAAGTCACCTCACCAGAGTCAGCAGCTGGCACTTCTGGACTCGACTGAGGGAGCTCGATCGTAGTGGAAGAAGTGATCAGAGGTCCGCCCTCATCCTCAGTCGAAGTCTCAGAAGGTGTGGGCTCTGCGGGGGGTGCAGAAGGCCCACCCTCATTAGTGGTTGGAGTGTCATCATCTTCCTCGAAGATGGACTCTCCGAGCTCACCATCAGAAGGATCAAAAGAAGGAGTCAAAGAAGGCAAGGACTCATCAAATGAAACCTCACAGGTCTCGACAAGCAGCTGGGATTCGAGGTTCCAAACACGGAAGCCTCGAGAATGCAATGCATAACCAAGAAAAACACCATCCCAGCAACGAGACTCAAACTTGTCCAAATGCCCTCCCTTCTTGAGCACAAAGCACTTGCAGCCAAACGCTCGCAAGTGGCTCACCTTGGGCTGTCTGCCAAACCGCAATTCATATGATGTCTTACCAAGGTAAGCTCTAAGAAAGATGCGGTTGGTCAGATAGCAAGCGTGTTCATGGCTTCAGCCCAAAAACGCCTAGGAGTCCTGTGCTCATCGAGCATCGTCCTGGCCATCTCAACTAGCGTGCGGTTCTTTCGTTCCACAACGCCGTTCTGTGGGGGAGTGTAAGGAGAGGAAAACTGATGGTCCAGACCCTGATCATTATAGAAGCTGACGAACTGAGAGTTCTTAAACTCAGAGCCGTTGTCGGAGCGAATTGCTCGCATCCGACCATTGTTCTCATTCTTCAGCTTCAAAATCAGGTCATGAACAAATTGAAAAGTTTCATCCTTAGACTCCAAAAAGAAAACCCACGAGAAACGAGAAAAGTCGTCAACAATTACAAGTGCATACCACTTCCCACCAACTGAGCGTACCCGAGCTGGACCTACAGTGTCCAAATGTAAAAGCTCGCCCGAGTATGAAGTCATCACCTGAGTCACAGGTGAGTGAGAAGCGGCAACCATTTTCCCATGACGACAGGGATGACAAACTAGATCCTTCTCCATCTTAAGCTTGGGCAATCCTCGGATGAGGTCCATAGAGCTTAACCTGACTAGCAGATCAAAGCTCAAGTGACCTAACCTCCTATGCCACTTCCAGAGCTCAGAAGAAGATCCAGCAATCAAACAGCGAGAAGGGCCAAAAGAACTAGAGAAGTCAATTCGAAAAACTTTACCGAAAGGTAAAATCTGGCAAATCAAAGACCCTCTAGAATCAACCACATAGGAATTGCCCTTCTTAAAACGCACTTCCAAACCATCCTCAAGAAGTTGCGAAACATAAATCAAGTTGAAGTTCAAATTTTTAACCAAAGCAACATTCTTCAAAGAGAAATGATCTGAGATGCGAATTGAGCCTATGCCACTTACTTTCCCTTGACCGCTGTTCCCGAACGTGATATATTATTTGGAGCTCAGGGGAGTGAGACTGGAGAACCATCTGCGATGTCCCGTCATGTGGCGAGAGCATCCTGAGTCCATGATTCAAACATCCTCCAGTCCCCGGTCCTGCACAATCAGTGTCTGTAAGTGGGAGCAAATGGTCCGGCACCAGGTTTAGCAAAAGAGCTAAACCAGTGTCGAGCCATCTGCTCAAAAGATGGAAAGCGAAAACCATCAAAAGAGTTTGGACCAAAGCGCGGCTCAAAGCGCGGTCCATGGTTCTGCCTAACCCTGCGGCCACAAGGTCCAGAACCGTAGCCAACACGGTCTGGAAATCTGCCGGAACGGACACCACCAACTAGAGCACGGGCAAGAAAGTCGTCTCCTCTACCACCACCTACACGACGCGGCCTGGCCTCCAGCCTCTCCCCGCGCCGAGGAACACGCAATCTACCACCCTGCTGGTAGAACTGCTCCTGATCACTACGAGCCCTCTCTGCTCTCTCAACCCGCTTCCTCCTGAAGCAGAACTCCGCAAGATGCCCGTCTCTCTGACGGTACTCACAATGGTAGGTAGGCTTCTTGGGATGTGGTTGAGGCTTGGGGTTCTTGGGCTTAGTGGTGATTGGTGTTGTCTTCTTGGGCTGAGAGGGTCCAGGAAGAGAGTCTAGAGAAGAGTGGAGGTGTTTGGGCTTAGGAACCCAGATAGGCTTCTTGGGTGGAGCTTTGGGTGGTTCATGAATCACTCCATCCTTGGGCTGACAAGCCTGGGAGGTCTCAGTGGAGTGAGTCTTGGGGTATCTCTGCTCAGGAGTCATTTTACTCCACTCCACTGCCCGACTAATGGCACTCTCAAAGTCAGCCTTGGTGTAGGTGTAACCTACCCCAAACCCATCCTGCCTCTTGAACTGCTGGATCATCATGCCAAGTTGTGGCTCTCTGGCACTGATCCAACTCAGGATAGAACGGAGGTAAAAGTTCTCATTCTGAGAATCTGCTAGCTCCTCTCTCAAGGAAGCTAGAACCTCCACCTGAGACAAGCAGGTCTCACACTCACTCTCTACTTGAACAGATTTCTCAGCTTTCAGCTTAATCAATTCCATTCTAAGAGACAGGCAGTTCTCACAGACAGTGGGTGGAACTGACAGTGTCTCAAGCTCTAGCCTAGTCTGGGCAAGCTCAGCTCTCAACCTCTCCAAATCACCCAAATGCTCATCACCCTTGGATTTCAGCTCAGCTAAGGCAGCTAGATGAGTTGGGCAATGAACACAGGGTGTGACGACAGAGGCTTGAGCATCTTTCAGCTCCAGCTGAGCGCTTTCAAGCTCAGTGGCCAAAGCGTCCCTCTCATCAACCCTTTCTGTGTACCTGGACTTCGGAGTCGACAGGTCACACAGAAGCACCTCACACTTCGGGCACTCACTGCTATCACACAAGCAAGGGGAAGAAGATTGACTCTCAATTCTGCCGTTGGCCACGGCAAGCTCACTTTCTAACTCATCTATTCTCTTCTTAGCCCCCCTAAGCAGTTTTTCCCGATATCTCAACTCCTGACGATTGCTCTCAAGTAAATCAACTATTTCGCGCTCGTAGGATGATACCTTGTTGTCGTCATCGGAGGAGTCGTCGGAGGAGCTCTTTTCTTCCTTATCCCTAAGAGCCATTGAACAGAAGCTCTTGCGGGATCTTCGGCGCTGGTGTGAGCGGCTCTTTGGCTTGTCCCCGAAGGCCATGAAGCAAAGGCCCACCGGATCATCCTTGTCCTTCCCCTTCTTGATGGTGATCTCCTCATCGCTTGAGCTCGATGAAGAGGAAGAAGACGTGGACCGCTTGGAGTAGCTCTTCTCCATCTCGGCGAAGAAGGCCTTGTCGCGCTTCTTGTTCTCTCGCCGGTAGTCCTTCAGGGCCTTTTTGAAGAAACGAGTCTTCGGCTTGCCCTTGTTGAAGGATGGGCTCTCGTGCTTGCCAGAGTCATGGAAACTGTCACCGGTGCCCTTCTTGTATCCATTGCGCTTGGGGCAGTCGGCGATGAAGTGTCCTGGATCACCACATTCAAAGCATCCGGATTTTGTGCCGTGTCTTTTGAACATTCTCTTGTCATAGACACGACGCACCCGGTTGTTAAACAGACACAAATCATCATCTCCCAAGGACTCAAGCTGGTCCTCAGTGATAGACATCAAAGAGAACCCAGCATAGCTCACAGCAGTGGGATCAACAGAAGGTGTAGCAAGGGCCAGGGATTTTGATCCAGAACCAGTGAGATTTGATCTCAACTGGATATCTACCTCAGTTGCCTTCAGCTTGCTAAATAATTCAGAAATGGTCAAGGTATCGTAAGAAATACTCTCAACGATAGAGGATACCTTGATCTCCCAGATCTTTGGGTCCAAGGTATGGAGAACCTTGAGCGCCTGCTCGTGATCTGAGACTAACTGAGCACCCTCAGCCTTGTTGTCCCGAAGCTTGTTAATGATCGACTGAAAACGACCAAACAAAGCCTCAACAGATTCACCCGGCTTCTGTGTGAAATTCTCATATTCACGCCGGTAGGTCTGATAGAGCCGAGCCTTGACCTGTGTTGTTCCCTCATGGTGTGCCTTGAGGGTAGCCCAGATCTCTCTCGCAGTGGAGAGATGACTCACACGCTCAAACTCAGTGGGACCTAAGCCAAAAAACAAAATGTTCACAGCCTTACTGTTGCTCAGATGCTGAGCAATGATACCAGCAGTACCTTGCTCAGTAACTGGCAAAATGACAAACGTGGTGTGAACGCAAATGTCCCATATGTCCGAACCCTGGCTCATAAGATAAGCTCGCATGCGAGTCTTCCAATAGTTATAGCCATAGGCTTCCAAGGACGGGACCTTGCCAGGAGACGTCATGGTCACTACTGGGGTTTAGAACCGGTTAAGGTATGGAAAAACCCTAACCAGGCTCTGATACCACTTGTAGGACCGAAAGTAGCGACCAGAGGGGGGTGAACGGGCGCCTTAAAAATTCTTTCGAATCAATGGCCTGTTCCCAAATACCCAACGCACCTCAAAAGACTACGCAGCAGAAAATAAACAAAAGGCCTAAGTCTAAAAGTTTCTAACCTAGAAGCAAATGATTATAACTGAGACTTATTAAATAATTGCAACTAGGCAGATGAACATGGTGTGACAGGCCTAAACTTCTCAATGAAATGATCTAAGTATGTGTAAGGTGAAAAGAGAAGTTACTGTCCAAATTTGTCTCCTGGTCGGAACTTGGCGAAGCCCCCTTCGCACGTCGAGGTCTGCTTCGGAGATTGGTGACGAAGCCTGCCCGAAAACCCGAAGGTGTCACGGTCTATCCTAGTTCGAAGTGGCAAGCAGCGAAGTATACTTCGAAGCGAAGTATGACAGTGTCGGAGCCTGGTTCGAAGTATGTACTTCGAAGACAAGGCTTCGAACACAGCTTCGAACCGAGTGCTTCGGAGCAAGAACCTTCGAATAGAAAACTTCGAACACAACACATACACAGACAACCTTCGGACAAAGAAGCGAAGCTTGTCTCACAACCAAAAACCAAATTCGAAGCCTAAGCTCTACCTTCGAAAGGAGTGAGCTTCGAACTGAAGGGCGAAGGCTGATATGCGTCAGAGAGAATAAAGCAAAGTCTATAAGAGGAACACGCTCCGAAGACGACTTCGAAACCCGTCGAAGTGAGGACTTCGAAGGACTCAAGTCTGAGCACCTTCGCACAAGCGTTCGACGTAGAGATGCTGACAGTTCTTAAGAATACTTCGAAGCCAGACACACAAAAAGAAACAAAACTGCAGTCCGAAGTTCGAACGAAGCCTCTGAGGGTAAACGTTCGAAGCCTGCCTCACGGAGCTGAGGAGCTTCGAAACTAAGATGATGGCTTCGCCAGAAAACAGTCAGAAAGGCATTTAATCCAGTCTGCTTCGATCAAAAAGCTGTGCGGTAGAAGGTAAAAAGGCTGGCAGCAAATACTGTAGATACAGTAGCAGTACTACTTGCAACAGCAAGAACTAGTACTACTTCTCACAAAGAACACACGCAATAGAGACACCACCTCAGAAATAAAATCAACCAGCACAACGAACCGAAGCTTCTTGTAGCAGAGGAATCAATGCACACACCTCAACAACCAACACAGAAATCAATCTCTCAGGAGCAAAGTAAATGCAAGGCAAAAAGGGATGAACCAATGCCTGGCGGCGCACACAGGAGAGAGAGAGAGCGTGAGAGACAAAATGACCCAATGGATTAAAAAGTGAATTCTGGAAGGGTAGTCCAAACCCTAGGGATTGGGGTCCTATTTATAGACAGCCCAATACTAGGAATATTCTACCAGCCCCTTAGGGTTTTTACAGACTCAATAATAAAGGAAAAGACTCTACTGTCCTTAGGTATTTTTACAGACACGACTGACTGACTGTGGGCCTAGAGTTACAGATGACTTATCCGGAGGCTCAGCTTTCGTAGCGACTACGGCTTCTCTTCTGGACAGTCGGATACAAGATCGATGGTCGTCAGTTTTGCGCCGAAACTGACAAAGCCTCCACCGGCTTTGCACCAGGTACCCGGATTGGGCCGGCCCGACTCCGCAGCTCTCTCAGCCCGGCAATCGCTCACCGCCCGTGTACCTGAGTCAATCCTGGTCAACAACCCAGTGGGTCTTCTACTGCTTCTGGCCTATGCACCCGGATTGGGCCAGCCCGACTTCGCAGCCTCCTCTGTCCGACAGTCGCTCGCTGCCCGTGTACCCGAGTCACACGCGGCCCATGAAACAGCAGATCTCCTCTCTTCTTCAGTCCTTTTTGACTATCGTTGACAATGACTCATCACATCTGGAGCCATGAGGCCCATGCTATTCAGCATGGCTCCTCACAGGGGCCACGGCGAGCGACAGCGGCCCTAGCTAAGCCTAAAAATGGAAAGAGGACGCTACGGCGGTCACGACGGTACCTTAGGCGAGGCGAGGGGTCGACGGAGCGCGGTCGGTGGTGAGGGTAGACGACGGAGTGGTTTGGGCTCCTCGTCGGCGATGGTGCTCCGGCGGGGTTCGACGTCGGTGGAGGGGTGGCCGGAGGCGAAACCGTAGGAGTGCGCTAAAAGGCGAATTGCGAGCGCTCTGTTTGTTCTCACACCGAATGGTCGTGGGGGTCAGATGCGGTGGAGGCCAACGGTTTAAATAGGGGTACCGGCGGGGCAGGGGGGCGCAATCGGGGGAGACCGTGAGTGAACACCGGTGATGCGGTTTCACCGCCTGCAGGCGATAACGGGACGATCACGCGTGGAATTAAGAGGGGAAACGGTCGTCGTGATACGGAGAATTCAATGCCGGCGAATAATGGATGGGAGGGGACCGACGACGAGTGAATCTGAGGGATTAAAGTCGGCCGGCGAAGTTTGGGGGCGGTGGCGCGAGGTTGACGACGGGTCCGATAGGTGGGGGCCACTAGCCAGCGAGCGTGAGCGGGTGAGGGTGGCGACTGACGGGTGGGGCCGTGGTGTCGGGCGCGTGCGCGAGGGGAGGCGATCGGCGCCAACAGGTGGGGTCGGGCTGTCAGTCTAAGGTGGGCGAGGGTGACGGGCTGGGCCGGTCGGGAGAGAGAGAAGGGAGGAGGGAGGCCCAATACTGTTTCAAAACATTTCTGATTTAAAATAATTGCAGAAAATAGATTAAGTCTTTTGGGGCATTTCCAAGGTGGATAAAAATTTGTAAAAATTCTCAAAAATATATCTTGACCTTGGGAGTCTATACAAAATTTTTTCAGCTCCTAGTTTGGTCATTAACTCTATCTTGTAGTTCAAAATGGGAGAGGAGGGTATTAAAGGTATTTTCAAAATAAATTCAAGAGATTGAATTTAAATAATATTTTTATTACTTTGAAAATTTGGGGTGTTACAGTTATCATCTAGAATATTAGGAAAACGGAGATTCTCCGAGGAGAAATTAAGATTTAGAGAAGGAATGTGTTAAGGTTAAAAGCAAATCGATGGTTAAATATTTGTTTGAACTTACAATTTTTTTACAATCAAAGTATAATATTTCTTATTCCATGTAAAAATTTAGTATTTTTTGGGTACGTTTGCTATTTTTAATTCATTAATTGTGCATCTAGGATTTAATTTGACATATCTGCAATTTCAACTGCAAGTGCCTGAAATAATACACCATAATTTATAGAAAAATCATATTCATGTTTTTTAATCCATTTAGTTCCTATCTAATAAATTTAAATGTAATTTGAAAAATCTAGATTGCGACATCGATTGACAATTTAGAGCTTAATGTTTTTTAATTCTCAAAAAATCAAATTAAGTCTAAAAATACAAGATTTTTCATGGTGTTATAATATGATATATAGATTTTACGATAAAAAATTTATTTTTTAAGAAAGTTATCATGTAGTACGTTAAGAAGTTAAGAAATTGGAGATTCTCCAAGGAGGGATTATAATTTAGATAAGAAATGTGTTAAGGTTGAAAGCAAATCGATGGTTAAATCTTTGTTTGAACTTGATTTTTTTTAAAAAAATCAAAGTACAATATTTCTTGTTCCATGTAAAAATTGTTTGTTATTTTTAATTTATTAATTTTGTTTCTAGGATTTAAATTGAAATATGTTATATTTGAACTGAAAGTGCATGAAATAATACACCAAAATTTATACAAAAGTCATATTCAATTTTTTTAATCCATTTATTTCTTATCCAATAAATTCAAATAAAATGTAAAAAAATATATGTTACAACACTCGATCAACAATATAGAGCTTAATAATTTTTTAATTATTAAAAACCAAATAAAGTCTAAAAAACATGAGACATTTTATGGTGTTATAATATGATACATATATGCTATGATAAAAAATAAAAAAATAGTTTAAGAAAGTTGTCACGTAGAATATTAAGAAATGAGATATTCTCCAAGGATAGATTAGGATTTAGAGAAGTAATATATTAAGGTTGAAAGCAAATCAATTGTTAAATCATTGTTTGAATTTGAATTTTTTTAAAATCAAAATACAACATTTATTTTTCCATGTAAAAATTTAGTATTTTTCTGGGTACGATTGCTATTTTTAATTCATTGATTGCGTTTCTAGGATTTAAGTTGAAATATATGAATTTTGGACTATATGTGCCTGATAATACATCAAAATTTATATAAAATATAGGTTGCGAGTTGCAACACTCGGTCGACAATTTGGAGATAAACATTTTTTAATTCTTAAAAAACCAAATAAAATCTAAAAACACGAGATTTTTCATGATGTTATGATATGATACATAGAGGCTATGATAAAAATTATGTATTTTTATAGGTAAGTTTACTATTTTTAATTCATAAGCGTGTTCCTAGAATTTAAATTAAAATATGTGAAATTTAAACCGTAAATACATGAAATAATGAACATTTATAGTCAAGAATTCTTGTATTAACCGCTAATTTAGTATTCTCATCGCTTTGGACTTTTGGAAAATTTGTTAAATGATGAACCTTCGAATACAAATTTATTTCAAGTTAAACCGAGTAAACATCCGAATATGTATTCATAGTTGGATTATTCGTATTGTATTCATATCCAAAAATATCTGAATTCGTATTCGAAGTAAAATGTGGTAAATAGTGCTATCTAAATTCGTTTCCATTCATATCTGATCCGAATATCTCTACCTTGACCCATACCACGATAAATAGCTTAATTCAATTAATATTTGTAGGATTGTAATAAATTTTTAAATAAATTAGAAACCCGACTTTTGATCCACACGTGTGTTTGGTCGGAGGTTAGATTAGAATGCGATTATTTTATGTTGGTTTTAATGATGGAATTACTCTGTCCGCCACTGCTAACTAGGGTTAGCAGTGGCGTTAGAGCAGCTAGTGGCGGACTGGTTGCCCGTCACTACAGTACGTTTTTGTCCGCTGCTACAGTGTCGCTTTGTAGTAGTGTTCATTCTAATTTTAGGACGAGATAGTAGCATGAGTCCACAATCGTTCTCATGTCTTAAGCAAAACAAATGTATTCATTAATTCTATAGAATGGGATGGTTGAGCACCTAGAAGAATATTTTCTATAAAAATTACTCTATTTTACCCTATCTACCAACAAAACACTTAAAAATATAATAAAATAATTTTATCCCGCCGCGTACACGACCCAGACGCATCATGAATTCGGAAGGAGAGAGCATGCAGTCAGTGGGTCGTTTTCAGCAATAATGCACTGGTTGTTGTGGTCGACAGGGGTTACTCATTAGAGTATTAGACACATCTGAATATCTGATGCGATTATGCTACTCCTAATTGATAGCAAGTGCTTTGTACAGTAATACAGTCTCGGATGTACGAAAAATTTAAAGGTGCCTCCAAATTTGTTGGTATACAGTCATGCAGATTTCATCTTCTGAACATATATATTTTCTCTTTCATTTGTTCTTTTGACAGCATATATAGACAACCAAGCTAGTGCTAGCAAAGACATGCGAAACCATAAGCAAACATATATACAAAACGCTGCACCTTCTCTAGCTTATCATCGTAAACTTTTTATCTATGATTTTAAAATTTCAATTAGACATTGAGGTTACAAAATGTCTGACCGCTATCATCAGTATTAAGAAGTAGAGAAGATATTTAAACTAACCGAAAAGCTATTGTTGTTTATAATGAATAACTCTAGATCTACAATGATAAATTCCTTTGAATTTATCAGATCGACCGGGAGAAACCCCCTCATCTCACATAACTCCGCAATTGACAGACCAAACTTTTGCGCAGATTGATCAAATTGACATATCAATTTGAGCGCAGCAACACGAGGGAGCAAATGTCAACAAGAGCACTGGCACGTAGACATGACTCATAGGGAATGGCAGGTGCAGCTATCATGCTCATGGGGATGCACATTAAATGATAAGTTCTTATCGGGATAACTATATATATATATATTAGGTAAATTTTACAATACACCAAAAAT
The DNA here is from genome assembly GCA_019279435.1 of Zizania palustris. Taxonomy (NCBI): domain Eukaryota; kingdom Viridiplantae; phylum Streptophyta; class Magnoliopsida; order Poales; family Poaceae; genus Zizania; species Zizania palustris. The sequence continues at coordinate 70,289,030 of JAAALK010000287.1, read as the reverse complement.
ATTATAAATCATTTATCTATTTTGATTTAATGGTTAGGCTTAAAGATGACATATTACCTCTCACCTTTTATTTTTTTATTTTTTATAATTACTTTTTTTATCGGATAGAAATCTAGAGCCGCCTCTTTTTGTTTTTTTCTCTTGTTGCGTGCAGCGGTAATTAGTGCGCCTCCTTCCTATTCTCTTGCATGCGGTTGTTTATGTTTAATTTAAAAAATTCTTTCAAAATTGAAATATAAATTTGAAAAAAATCTTAGAAATTATTTTAAATACTAGGTGCCTTATGATGATTTATGGTGAATTTTTTTCTAAAATATTAAAATTTTAGATGATTAGTATAAACTGATCAATTTCATTCAAAACTGAAATATAAATTTGAAAAAATGAAAAAATATTAAAAATTCTTTAAATACTATGTGATTTATGACTATTTACGGTGATTTTTTTAAAGATATTAAAATTTTAGATGATTAGTATAAATCAATAAGTTTCATTCAAAATTGAAATATAAATTTGAAAAAATGATAAAATATTTAAAATTATTTTAAATACTAGGTTATTTATGGTGAAATTTATTTTCAAAAATATTAAAATTTCAGATGATTCATATAAACTAATAAGTTTCATTCAAAATTGAAATATAAATTAAAAAAATGAAAAACAATTCCGTAGAACAGACACCGATTTTTCTGGGATTTCGTTGTAGTTGTGGGCCAACTCCTAGCCCCTTGCCGGTCATCTATTTTTTTTAATTTTAATTAAAATCAATGATTCAGATTAGTTTAGAAAAGTATTACTTCTTGACAGGCAATAGAAGTATCGTAACATAGCACATGTATTATCGCTTAGTTTAAGTATTTTTTAAATTTATTAGTGATAATAATAGTTTAGTCTATCTTCGTACCTTAATATTTTATTGAAAGATGTAATGTTATTGATAAATTTATCAACTAAATTTGTGGTGACGCCGAATGATCTAGAATCATATCCGCTCGTGAGTCCGACAATACAGTGACAGCGAGCTAGGAGCATTGGCTTACAAGGAAGGAAACGAAGAAAAAAGGACAGGGAAACTCAGAATTCCTTGAAGCATTATGCTCCTGGACTCAATCGCATTCACGATCATATATCGATGAGGTGATGGCAGCATGGCACCTCATGATGATGTACACCTCATTTATCTATCTCCATCTCTGCATGCATAACACTATATGGGCCACCATATATATATATATATACACACATACGGGAACGCTATTCTACACTATGGGTGTAAATGCTATTCTACACCGATCATCCCAATCGTGCCCACCCCTCACCCAATCCCAACCCCTCCATTCCACGTCGGTGTAGAATAACATTCTACACCCGTGGTGTAGAATAGCATTTATATATATATATATATATATATATAGATTCCCCTTGTTTTATGAGAGGGAATTTCCAAGCCACTGATCACATTTCAGTACATCACCCTGATCGCCGACAAAACATAATTAACTTGGAACAAAAAAAAGGCGTTCATGGCCATGGAATAACTGAAACCCCCTAAATTAACCATGTACTTCCTCCATTTTCTTATATATATCAACCATTTCAGGTTTCTCAGTTGTTTTCCAAATGTAAGTAATCTTTTTTTATATGTTTGCCTGCACTTGTCAAATAAGTGATACACCTCTCATAAGTAAACAATCCACTTTATAATAATCAGAATAAACAAGAAACAATAAAGTTACACGAGTCATTTTTGAATTTATTATATGCATAATTCCAAAATGACTTATAGAGAATGTATTATTGATTGCTTGATTTTTTTTTCATCAGTAGACGTACAGCACGGTTGACCAATGACACGCAATGTGCAATGTATCGGTGATAATTAGCAAGAATACAAAAATCAGAGGTGCAATGTGTTTGGAGACTGAAGTTTACGGAGAGTAGCTAGCTAGCCAGCCATCGGTCCATCGCTTTCGCGACGGTGGAATATTGGTAAATGGTAGGTGCAGAGACTAAGACTTGGACACGAACACCATGGAATTGATAAATAAGCTAATCGTGTATTGTGATTTATAACTGGTGTAACTCAGCAAATGTCATGGTGGCGATTAGGTAGCAACTTTTGGACGTATATAGGGTGTGTTTGGTTCTCTAAACGTATATAGGGTGTGTTTGGTTCTCTCAACGTATATAGGGTGTATTTGGTTCTCTCGTGAGTTACGTAAAAAACTGTTGTAAGCTGTCTACTGTAAAAACTATTGTGAATTGTTTACTATGGAAAAGTTGAAAATTGTTTGGTTGAAGCTGAAAATTATTTGGTTGAAACTAAAAATCATTTGGTTGAAACTGTCGTGAGCTTACTGTTTTTATAACTGATATTATTTTTATGATTATAATATATCATACGTATATATAAATACGAAAAAATAAACATTGATACAACTAAATAATTAGAAAAATATATTAAATAAAAAAATTCATAGTTCATCTACTAAATTAATCAGCGACCACATAGCTATCTCATGAAATTATGCAATGCAATACAAACTATAATAATGTTAGATCAATTAAGAATTTATGCTATCCAATTTTTACTAAAAATAGAAAAACAGAAAAGCAACGTCTAAGCTCATTTTAAATTTATACTAAAAAAACTATTTTTCGTAGGAAAAAGAGGTTTTATAAACCCATTTAATTCAACTTCTGTTTTTTTAGCATAAACAAATTTCAAAAACAGGGCCGAACGTAGTTTCCTCCTTTCCATTGCTAAGCTGAACCAACTTACTACGGCACATGTTCCGCTCTTATACATATCCACGTACCCAATCTTCATGGTTCTTTTACTTATATTGACATATATAGCTACAACTTTTAATTCATAAATCAGTTTATATAGTCTAGCTTATGTATCATGTTGCTATTTGCTACTTTGCATTTAGTATATTAGCCCAGAGTTCCACTCTTATTATGAAAAAACACTAAAGGGCTATCTAGTTTAATTTTGTTTCATTTTTTCATATTTTAATTCTCCCTCGATTCTCCATTCGCGGAGTCAAAATTAAAATTAAATAGGAAAAAACTGAATTACAACCTCAAAGTATCGCTGAAGTTTGAATAACCACCTAAATAATTTTACCATCTGAAAAACACCCACGATATTGAAAAATAGCTCAACCTACAACTTTGAAGGGTGGTTTTGCTGACATGGTGAAACAATGAGTGATTTTGCTGATGTGGTAGATCAATGAAAAAGTCTGAATTACGCCCTCCAACTTTGCCTAAAGTCTGAATAATCCCCCAAACAAATAAAGACATTTCTAAATTGATTTCTATTTTTTTAATAATTCTGTTTTAATTCTGAAAATCCAAAATAGTGCTGAAACCTTTAAAAATTAATAACTAATTTATTTTAACTCTAAATTTGACCATTTGAGATCAAGAAAATTCTTTCTTCTCTTGTATTATTGTACATGTAAGTGTATCGCATTGGTTAATTAACTTTATTTAGTTTGGTAAAAAGTTACACAATAGTTTTTTATTGTCCATTCCGAGTGATATTCTAAAATAAATGTTTATTATTGTCCTTATCAAAATATAGACTTAAATGACTTGACTTGCTACACATGAATATAATCAAGAATTTTCTTGGTGAAAATAAGTTCCTTAGGGACTTTGGAAACTACACGTCAAATCAATTAATTATAAACATTATATAAGATCACTTATACTGTGTGAAATCATTTTTATTATGTAGATTACATTTTATAAAAAAAATATGCAATTTGAATGGTCAAATTTAGAGTTAAAATGAATTAGTTGTGAATTTTTAAAGGTTTCAGCACTATTTTGAATTTCCAGGAAATAAAATAGAATTATAAAAAAATAGAAATCAATTTTTAAATATTTTTTATTTGTTCGGGTGTTATTTAGAATTTAGACAAAGTTGAAGGGTGTAATTCAAACTTTTTCATTGATCTACCATGTCACCAGCGCCACGTCAGCTACCACACCAACCAAACCGCCTATTATTTCGCCACGTCAGCAAAATCACCTTTTAAAGTTGTAGGTTGAGCTATTTTTCAATACCACATGCGTTTTTTAGATGGTAAAATTGTTTAGGGGTTATTCAAACTTTCTCGATACTGATACTTTAAGGGTGGAGTCGAGACTTTTGGCAATTAGATACAAACTGATAATGGGGTGTTTGGTTTGAGGGACTAAATTTTAGTCACTGTCACATCGAATATTTAGATAATATTTTAGAGTATTGAATGTAGACTATTTACAAAATCCATTCATAATCGGTGGATTATTTGCGAGACGAATTTAATAAGCCTAATTACGTCAGATGCTACAATAAATATTTGCTAATCATTGATTAATTATATATGCTTAATAAAATCATCTCGTGAATTATCCTACAATTCTATAATTATTTTTATAATTAGTTTATTTTTAGTCCTTCAATTTAGGCCCTGTTTGGATGACCTTGCTTATTTTAGGGACTAAAACTTGCTTATTTTAGTAGAGACTAAAGTTTAGTCATCTTGTTTGGATGTAGGGACTAAACATCATTTAATGAAGGGTTCATAAATAAGGATAGAGTGTGCATGACACTTTTAGTCTCAATAAGTAATATCTAAATATCTAAGAAACTAATGGATTAAACTTTAGGAACTAAAGCTTAGTCCCAATAAGCAATCCTGTTTGGGATTTTAAGGACTAAATGAGACTAAAGTTCTTTAGTCTCTAAAAACAATCAACCCCAATTCAAACAGAATCTTAATGCCTAAATATTCAATTTAACACGGACTAAATTTTAGTAAGGAAACCAAATAATCCGCCGATTTCATATGTAAAAGTGGAAGGGACTTTTGAAGGAGACTGCACGTGCTTTCAGTACTACTCTGCTTTGCGACTTGTGAGCCGTCACGTAACACTGACATGGCGTCGCCCCATGAATCCGACGTGCCACTGGCAGCTGCTTTGTGGCCAGCTGGCACAAGCTGACAAGCTGTTGCCATCGCCACGTCGGATTCACACGGCCAAAGAAAGGCTCGCCAGCTTGTACTGTGTGTTTAAAACATTCGTCGCTGCCGGAGCAACTTGTTTGATTAAAAGGCCGTTCGAAACAGACGGTAAAAGATTAAAGATGGTAGACGATAAAACTAAGGTTTGTAAAAATTATTAAAGATTTCAAACAAATTAAGTTATGCTAAAAAGTTGATAAGTGATTTTAAAATATTTTTTCTGATAATTTTCTTCATGTATCACTTTATGTATATACATACTTATGGTAGGGGCAGCTAGGGTACAAACCCTAACCTTATCTCGAGTTTCTTAGTGATATAAAAATCATTATACACTTTTTAAAATTAAATAAATAATTAAAAATATTATACTTGACATATTTTTAGCTCCGCCGCACATAAAAAACAGAGCAGTGCATTACTCGTTTCATGCCACCATCCATATACTAATTACAACTGGGGTGCGTACGGAAATTAACGTGAAAGCTAAACTTTAATTGCATGTTTTGATTGATACCTGTAGTACGTCCCTTTTTATTTTTGCAAGTACGTACTTGTGTTAATTGTGCTGTGTTGGTAATCTTGCCTCAACGATACGTTGCATCATTAATATGCATGATAAAATATTACCACTGTTCTAGTAGCTGCATTAGGTGACATGGGATTTTGTCACGGGATGCTGGAATTGCATGCTCAACAATAAAAAATTATTTAAAACCGTAAAGAAAAAGGAAAGGAAAAAGTAAAAGGAAAACATGGGTCACGTTGGTTGCTATCTCATGACCAGCTAATCTATATTTTATAATCGTCATAATTCTCTGTATAATTTTGTTAGGCTTATTATTTATTTTTAAATATAAGTTATTTTATAACTTGTATATATATATATTTAATATTCGTCTTGCCAAATAAAATATGCCATCCTCACAAATAAATACTCACATTTTTAAAACGGAATAAATAAGAAATAATAAAATAATTTGAGATGTTTTTAATTTTTTGTGCACAAGTTTAAAATAACTTATATAAGCAATCAGAGAAAATATATTTTATAAACGTGCAAAGAAGCAAAGAATTTGTATTATTATTATTATTATTATTATTATTATTATTACCAGCTAAGAATATATAATCTTTGTGTCCGTTTTATCACTTTGGAAAATGGAGAGAAAAATGACGCAGCATTTGTCACCCCGTACAACTTTGTGCTTCTAATTAGCGCATGTTTGGTGCTAGGCACCATTTGTTAATAAAAGTTGCCACGCTTGTTTAAGGTGAAGTTATCAAATTATTTGTTACACTTTGGTAAACCTAAGGGAATCTTGCCATATTTTTTTAAGTTATTGACATTTGGAACCAAAGATAATCTCGTGTCATAGTTTGTGGCAGCAACCAAACAACTATCAATGTAGTCAAATTTGTCTAACATTAAGTATGACAAAGTGTGGTTGGGAACCAAACAACCACTTAGTGTCTATTTAGTTCAGATTTTTGAACCAGCTTCTTGGCTCAAAAATCTGAACCAAACAACCTAAGAAGATGAAGCTTATCCAGAATCGGTTAAGATAGAGTGCATGGATGGCAAGTCTCCGGACTATAAATATGTACCCCTAGTTAGATTAGAAACACACATATATGTCAAACAACTACTCGGCGTATCGCCACTTTTGGCTTCCAAGGTTATCCCGGTGGAATTCGACACTCAGAGCTAGGCTGCGTCGTTTCGATCTTCAACGAAGAGGTGAGCCCTGCCACCCCCGATATCCATATCGACTAGGTCAGTATCCTCACGACTGCATCCGTTTTGATCTCTTGAGGAGAACATCGAAACAATACAGTCGCCGGTTGTTCTCGGTGTATTAGATAGGTCTAAGACTGCATCAGATTGATCTCTTAGATTGATGTGATCTAGGTATGGTAGTTTCAGGCTTCATCGGTTAAGTCTGACATTTCTTGCTATTGTGTCTTTTTCATGTTGTATATCGTTCATCTAAATAAAGCATGTCTGATACTTTAATATATTATTAAGATCATCGTGATTAGCTACTATCTTGGTTAGGTCCGATCTGGTTATTGTGATTATTTTTATGATATAGCCATGTTATCTGGTGCATTTTATTTATTTCTGCCGGAGTACAAGCCGGTAGGTTATCTTCAATTCAGAGCCACATGCATCTTATTTGCCATCAGAGAACGTCCATCGGTCCATACGTGCGCACTGCCCATCTCATCGGCCGATGGCATGCTCGTCGATTGCTTTGTCCTTGGTCATCGACCCTATGACCGATAGGCATGATATTCCACGAATATCCCATCTTCATCACGGTCATCGGCTCTATAGACGATAGGCCATATTACTTATCGTCTTTTCCCATTCAACCTTATCAGTTGCAGGATCAAACTGATTAGCACACCTTGAACCCTTTTTTTGAAAATGTAGGACTTGCACTGGATTTAAGTAGATCTCCCATGCCACACGTGTGTCAAAGTGTAAAAAAACACACCAATAGCTTCTCAATTCAATTTTGAATGAATATTACCTCCCCCATGTTATTAAAATATACTAGTTCATGTAAAATCTGAAAAAGTAAAATTTTAGTAAAATATATCATTTTAGTGTAATTTAAAAATATATAATTCTAATATAAACATTACAAAATTTCATGATTATAATGATTTACATGTAAAATTACACATTAATAATGTAACTAAACATCATGAACTACCAAATTATAAATCCACAACTATTCTAATTAAATAACATTTCAGTTTTTCTACAACTCACAGCTTACAATAGTTTTTCCACAACTTACGATAACTTTTTTTAGAATCTACAACTCAACTAAACACAAGCGCACCCTTACTAGTTACTACCACTGCCCTAAAAAACAGAGGAAAACTTGAAAGGATCCACATGTATCGTCCACAAATGCACGTTAGGGCAGTCCTAATACTAGACACCGTACCATATATAGTTTTATAAATTTTATATCACCTATAAACTAATTATAGTACCTAACTAGTCCTGGGATGGGACCAGATGGAACATAAAATTCAGTTAGGGGATCCCACTAAGCAGTATCTGCACCAATCTTTTCCTAGCAGAATATACGTAGCTCTCACGTACTAACGTCAGGGTTTTCTCTATACAGTAGTTTGCATAGTTTGTTAGGGAGGGAACATCTTCTTTTTCCTCCTTGCTTGTTTTTTTCATCAGCCGTAGAAATTATTTATTTCCGGTGGTTATTTTAATCATACTAGATTAGCATGATTTCACATAAATTTCTAAGCGGCAATGCAAATTTCACGAAAGTGATTTTTATTTTAACTGAAGTGCAATATTTTCAACATGTTATAAATTTACACATTACAATTGTTTAATTTTTAAATAAAATAATGTTCTTCAAGTTTTCAAAAAAACATTTGTAAATGAGACATTATATATTAATTGATTTATTTAAAATTAAAAGCGCATGAGTATATATATACTACACAATGTCACAAAACTACACTGATGATTAATTAGTTAAAATCAAATTTCTGCAGCACACAGCTCATCAGGTGTTGGTGGTACCTACTCTGTCTCTCTAAAGAATATGTGTAAGTTTTTGTCCCATGTTGAATATAGTTAACTTTATCAATAATTTATTTTATAATATACCATTAATAACTATAAAATTAATAACATATGAAAAAAATTTATATATGAATTTAACTATATTATATGCATAATAAATAAATAAATAAATTTTATATTAATTATTAATCAAAACTAGAAAAATATTGATATTTTAAAATACATGCCAGCTTTGGATAGAGAGTATGCATCTAGCACCGATGCATGCATGCATGCGCCGCCGCGTCGGTCACCGACACGGCGACTTCACCGTCTCTAGCCCGTGCCCGGCACCGGCGATCGCCGGGTGATCCCCTCTTCCTCCTAGATTGACTGTCTGAACTAGGATTCGTCTGATCTGCCTTGGGATCCCCATCGAAGCAGGCGCGTCAAATGGTCCTGGTCAAACGGCCCTAACCAACTACTTTACTAGTACGCAATTGCTTATTTAGCTGCTAACAAATCTTAGACTAATATTTTACCCTATATACAGATCTAAGATTTTTTTAACCCAGTCAAATATAACTTCGATAATTTATTCGGGAGCTTTTATGGTACCCTATTTACCTCCATTAAAGGTAAGATATAAAATAAATAACACGCATATAGATTAAATATAATTAAAGTAATTAAAAATGTTTTTATTATCTTACCTCCTCTCTCATTACTCTCATCTCCTTACTCTCACTCTCGCCGTAGAGCCTTGACATCATCGCCTCGTCTTCGTCGTGGCACGCTGCCGCTGCCACCACCACTAATGTTGACGTTGCCGTCGACGCAACACGACACACATCTCCATCGTGCGACGCCCCACCCCGCCACTTGGACGCCCCACCATCGTCAGTGGCGGATCCAGAAAAATTTTTAGTGGGCCTGATTTAACTATACGACGGTCATAAATAATCTGTATATATAGATGTACATAAATTATTCACTATTTTAAATGAATATTAAATATAAAATCATAATCATAACAAAAATATTAAAATTATATAAGGATTTATAAAAAATATAGAAAATATATAGAAAAAACACAAAAAATATACATGAAATACAATAGATTTAGGGTAGTAGAGGGGCGCCCCCCTTACACCCCCTGGATCCGCACCATTGCCGTCGCGACGACACCCCACCGCCGTCGTCGCCACGGCACTAGCCGCCCAGTCGCCCCCATCGTCGCGGCCGCCTCCATCACTGTGGCCCACATCGCCGCTCCCGTTGCCCACGTCGCCGCGGCCACCCCCGCCACCCCTCCCCGTTCCCATTGTTGCGGCCGCCCCCGCCATCCCTCCTCGTCTCCGTCACGTGGTGCCCAGCCACCTGGCTGCCCTCGTCGTCGTCGTGGCGTCAGCCGCCTTCGTCGTTGCCGCCCCTAGGCCAGCCAGCCAACCATTAAGAGAAAGAGAAAATGAAAGGGAGAAGAAGAGGAAGAGAGAGAAAGGGAAGATGGAGAAAGAAAAAAAAATTAAGAGGCAATAAATTTTTTCAGTTTAAATTTAGATTATTGGATCATTAAAAATTAAAAATGGATGGGCACCCATAAAATTTTCCTTTTAGTTTAAACTGGAGCAGTAACAAATATGTACTATTTTATTGTAGATCCAACATTAATGAACTGGAGCAGTAACAAATATGTACTAAAATATAGCGTGCGCACAATGGCGCCGTGTAAACTAAACAATGCTTGAACAAGCAAATTAAGAATTGTATGTGTCTCCATCTCATGCTAATGCACTAAACATGGGAAGCTAAAATGAAGAGACAACTTGACGAGTAAGGCCTAAATACAAATCGACCAATTAGTACATCAGTGTTGGAGACTGATCACGAATGGGAAAGTGTGAACAGTGCTTCACACTTGATAATCGCTCCCAGCAGTCAAAATCTTTCATTGAGCTGCTGTCCATGTGCGAGTATTCCTTTTCTTCTTTAAAAAAACCGGTCCGATCTGAATCTTGAATGCAATGGGCATGTTTGCGCGATGCATAATGCTGTGCTAAAGGGAGATAAATGATGTTAAAATTCGTTGAGTCACATGCATTATGAACAGATCTGTCCATCTGTCTTATTGGTATGGAAGATGATGAGGGAGGGAAGGGGCTCCCAGGACAGTGCAGACTGCATATGCATCCCATGTGATATGTTCTTCAGCTCTCCCCCACCCACCCACTCAACAGCAAAATCTTTTGATTTCCTCAATAAAATCAGCACAGCGGGCTCAACAATGAAACATTATCAGCAATGGCCCAACAACCATACAGTTCAGAAAAGGGGGTTACCAGGGTGGTGCCAAACATCATAAAGACCACAACCCACACTACCACCCTCTTGTTGACATACACCAGTCTCAGGGTGCATTGTTTAGGATACAAGCATTGTGTGGCTGTATCAGCAGCAATTAATCAAGGTGTTGATAAGGAAACACAAGGGCATAAATGGCTAACGAATTTCAACCTCCAGAGCTAGAATAATTCAACAGTAAATTAACAGGAGCACATGTACCAGAAGGTGATGCCAACCGTACCACCACTATACAGTGCAGTTTCATGATACGGACCAGAATAATATGAGCCAGCGCAATGAAACCACAGCGCTGTATTCTGACTACATGATAACTTCTGGCACACTCGTCATAAGATTGTTACTGAGATAACTGAATATACTCCGAGTTAAAAAGAGAACCGTATTTTTAAGACAGCAATGAATAATGGAAGTTGTATGATTCTTTTTCCTTCTCTAGGTTACCTGTCATGAGCTCTGAGTGAAGGAATGATGGCATGTTTACCACCTTGAAGCAATATGTATCCGTGAAACAATACGTTGCTGTTATATACCATACAATGTACTCTCCACTATACAGCTGCTATACATGTGCAAGGGAATGACTGTAGTATCTACATGTTTCAATTGATCTGCTCTGCTAGTATACACCACAAATCAAGGGTAATAGCTCCACACCGCATCATGAAGCTGTCTTAGTTTCTCTGTTCTGATCGTATACACTTTATATCTTGGGTACTAGCTTCATCATAAAGTTGTATTGCACTCCTTGTGCTATCTTTGGTTCTGGCCACTTAGCATCTTCTGGTACACGGATGCATTTGTAACCTAGATTTTGGTACAGCCGCAGTGCAGCAAGGTTGTTTACATCACAATGCAATGCCACAGACCGGCATCCCCAACTCTTAGCTCGCGCCTCTGCTTCTGCAACAAGCATTTTAGCGATTCCTTTACGACGTTCTTCCTTCCGGACCGCAACATTTGCTATATATGCAATACCTATTCTGCACAAGTTTGAAACAAATCCGGATGATGCCAGATGAAACTACTATTCATGTATATTTTAAACTCTCCTAAATATAATAATGACCAATCTTCTACATCATATGCAGAGTGAGTCAAATGAAAACAAGGCTTCACATATCTGTGCATTTCATCTGTGCAAAAGTACATCACAATCAACAGTTTCTTTGGATTTGTATCCAACCAAATATAACATATTCCCTACATGCTACATTTCAACAGCTTACAGCCTCATTCAGACTGCAACAAGTATTAGTAAGAGGTTGTGGCAAGTGCTGAGATGGATGCCAGAAGAGGTTCCATGCTATATAATGCAATGCAATAAATATTAGGAAACTGGTGTATGAAAGAAACTCAGCTTCATTTTAAGTTTTTAACCCAGGCCCGTTGCATTGCAGTTAAATGTCTGTTACTACACAAATATAGAAAGGACAAATAATACACATTCATTTTTCCCATTTCCTATCATTCTAATTGAGTTGAAATTGAAATTCTACTCATTGTTTACAAATATTTTCTTGAGATAGCCAACAATGAACAAGAAATGTGGGGGTATGTATTGCATTTTCTTCAAATATCTTTAGGTAGGCTTAGTCCTCTCGTTTCACACAAGTTTTCCTCCTGTAGAAGTAAAGCTAGGTGACTGTGCGTGTGTAAGTGCACACGACAAGTTAGCAATTAGTTTGTTAGTCATGTACGTAGTGGGGCAATTAAAGCTATTAAGTGAGTGCGGCAGGTTAAATAACTGCATGCATAATTTTGAACGTGGGTTTAATGGTGAGTTAGTGGCTCATGCACCCAGCTAGTGCGTTTGTGTGCAGTAAGGCTGGCAGTTCCTGCATGCATGTGAGGCCACCTCCAACGCGGCTCCTAGATAGACGTTTAAGTAAAAAAATTGTTTTTTTCCCTAAACCAGTTCCCTGACGCAGCTCCGAGCAAGAGGCGACGCCAAACATGGCATCGATGCCTGAGAAGTGCTTACATAGAAACAAATAGGTGCAACTGAAAAAATAGGTGCTATAATTTCAAAAAGTGAGTTTAAGCACCTATTTTTAGCACATTGCATTGGACATTGAGGCTCTTAAACAAAGTGTTTATCACTTTTTATTATTTTAGCACCTATTTAAGCATCTATGCATTGGAGGTGCCCTGAGCAAGGCTATTCAAGCACCTATGTACTTATTTGATAGTGGAGAAGAGAAGAAAAGAAAAGAAACAAAGCGTGTGTGCGCTGGGCATTTGTTGCCACAAAATCTTGTTTCTTGTGTGCTCGTGAGAGTTCCAACAGTGTATGGGGCCCATACAATCCATAATCATAACGGGAAGCTGAAGAACTCATGAAGAAGCATCATGAAAATATAGAGCACTTCTTTTTTTGTTGAGATTGAGAAATTGAAATTATTTGTAAGGTAAAAATGACATGGGCCATGATTATTACAAAAAGGATAAACAGTGTAGAGCAAATCATGTGATGATTCACTTTAGTGCAATGAGAATAAATCATACTATAATAAAGGGAAAATTACTCACATGCCATTATAATTTTCACAAATTGCCTACATGCCACTGTCAGTGACTGTGGTGACCCTCATCTGTCAATGACACATCGATAACATATTGACAAACCGTGAAAATTGTATTGGCACAGAAAAAATTAACCCAATAAAGCCTAAGACTAAATTAACTATGCATTCCTGGAACAAAACATGGATTGCAACACAATTTACGTACCATATGCCCAAGATTTTTAGTTTTCTTGGTTGTGATGATTTAATCTAAGTGTCCTGCAGGCTTATGACATCTGGTGCCAGGGTTCAAAAGACTGAGGATGGTGAGAACTGGAAGATGCTACTGTTATGTGCAAAGCTGTGGAAAAAATTAACATGCACAGTTAGGAGTTTTCCCAGTGCAGAGGTATAATTTGATGATTGAGCTAACAGATCCTATGCAAATTTAGCATGCACAGCATTAGTGGAGTTTGCATGCTTAGTTTAAAATCAGTAATGGTTTTGTATTTTAATTTACTAGTTCTTTCTGTATATTTTAAATTTCTGACAAAATGCAGCTCACAGGGCTCAGATGATATAGTTCAGAAGTTTTATTCTTGACTCCAGTGGTATAGAGAAAATGATTTCCTTTAGCCGCTATTAACATTTAACAAGCAAGAGACATTTATCTTGTCTTTATTAAGAGAGAAGGGAACCATAACTTGTGTTCCTAAATACCTTTTCCCTATTTATAGGAAGAAAACATATTACAACTTATCACTCATGTCAATTTGGCCTAGGAAAAATATAAAAGGAACTCTGTACAACCTATTGTTCTAGTTATTAGTCAACTAGTTAAGAAAAGGCAAATTTGGCATTTCTATTTTGCTTGTACCTCAGGTTATATTAGAGTATGGTTTGGTAAATGTACACGAATTATAAATTTTAGGCTTTCCAAGTTTTAGCCAACCCATGCCTTATTCAGTCGTTCCCCATTTTTATGTAATTAACTTAACCATTTTCTGTTTTCTGGACTTCCACAGAGATCAAGACTAAACATTAGTGCACAAACATGGTAACTACCTCCAAGGCTCCAATTGCACTGTAATATTAAGTTACTGACTCTAGGCTCTAGCACCTAGTATTGGTGTCATGGCCCTCGACCAGTGGCACTTGTGGCAGCGAGCGCAGGGCGTAACCATGGCAGACGGGAGGGCAAGGGCATTCAGCACTTCACCGGCCCAGCGCTGTAACACCCTCACCCTCCCAGCGCCATGACGGCAAGACTGGTGGCAAAAGAGGGTGAATAGAGAGGATTGAGGTAGAAGATTGAAATGTCTTATTTCTTGCTGTTCTTCCACATATCTGCCTAGTCCTTTATATACATGGAAGCGAGCGAACGGTGGCAGTTGCAGCTTGTAGGTGACCTTGTCCACGTATTATGTCACCTAAAATGGCCCAAAATATTTAGGCCCAAGCTTGCTGCGGTGTCACGGGTAGGAAGTGGGCTAGGCCCTCCAGCCCGTGAACAGTACCGCGATACTGTAGCAGATTAGGTAGGTTAAAGAGTCCAATTATCTATTAAGAGTTCTGTTATAATAAGTTAGGTTAAAGAGTTCAGTTAGGATAATTCTGTTAGGATTTAGTAGATTAGATCAAATAGAGAGGCTGATCCTATGTCTATATAAACAGGGCTCCAATAGGAGTTTAGGCGTTGAGTAGTTCAGTTTGGCTATTGCCTTTTTGTATTCCTGCCTCTTCGCCGCGGCGCCGCCGCGACGGAGAGGTCCATGCCCTCGACCAGCTACCTCTTTTCCATATAATTTATGAAGATTAGTTCCTTCTAATTCCGTGGAAACCCCTGGCGGTGACAACTTGGTATCAGAGCAGATTGGTTCAACTTCCATTGGCATGAGTTTGCCCGACAACACTGGATCAGGAGGTGAGGTGGAAGAAGCATTAAAGGCACTTATCAATCAGCAGTCCCTAATTATGAAGCGCTTGGACACAATTGAGGGGAGATTGTTGTCGATCCAGGCTCTAGAGGAGAGACTGTCTGCGCTGGAGATTATCGTCCAGCCTCCTAGACGCCATGGCCTTCCGACCTTCGGTGTTCCTGCGAACACAACGGGGCGCAACCAAGACAGCAGGAGCGGGAACTCCCACCAAACCGAGAACGGGGACGAGGCCGATCAAAGGGATCCCCAGCCTCGCAACCGGGAGAGCAGGCACCGAAGTGTTCATGCGAACACGACGGGGCACAACCAGGGTGGCGGGAGCGGGAACTTCTGCCAAACCGACAGCAACAACAACGGTGACCAGGGGGATCCCTCACCGCGCCACGAGGGAGGGTGTCACCGGCAAGGGTTTCCACGGAATTAGAAGGAACTAAACTTCGTAAATTATATGGAAACGAGGTAGCTAGTCGAGGGCCTGGACCTCTCCATCGCGGCGGCGCCGTTGCGACAATGCGACAAAGAGGCAGGGATACAAGAAGGCAATAGCCAAACTGAACTACTAGACGCCAATTCTAGTGCATCAACCTTGTTTATATAGACACATGATTGATCTAATCTACAACTTAATCCTAATCGAAATAGACTCTTATATAATCTTGACTCTTAACTAATTAATATAATTAGAGTTTATCCTAACTACTATAGTACCGCATGGTACTGTTCACAAGCGAACTAGACCCTCCGGCCCATGATCTGAGGCCAAGACATCTCTTCCCCCCTTGAAAACTAGCTCGTCCTCGAGCTGGGCTATTGGTGCTGCCAAGGCATCCCACGTCATCCCCCAACCGTCGGCCAGGCCGCCGTCCGTGCACGCGAGGGTGTGCTCTGCGCGGTCAAGGAAGTAGCGTTGGCCTTTGTAGCACTGTTGATGTCACCTCCTGACCTGGCCCTGCTGAGGCCACCCGTGCCGCCACCGGGCCTGCCCTGGCCGCCTCCCTCCCTGGTGGCGCGGAGGTGGATCCACATGATCAACGGCAGCCTGGGGATGTTACTGAGAGGATAAGTCTATGTGTGTGTGTGTGTTTTGGCATGACATGTTGTTTGGCATGACATGTGTGATGTCCATGTGTGGACAAGTTTGTAGTCTTAGCACCTTTAGCATCTTTTGCTTTAGCATCTTAGACTAGCATCTAGCATCTTGGGCTACATGGCTAGCCTATAAATATGTATCCCCAACCATTTGGGTTGGCATGGCATTTGAGTGAGTTGAATGAGAAGAAAATTGCCCCAACTCTGAGTGTCATCCCTACCAATGCGAGTGTTCTCTCTAACAATTGGTATCAGAGTTGTATGGTTATGTGACCTTTCCAATCCCCTCCGCGACTCTCTCCAACGGAGACGCCCTTCTCCTTGTTCATCTTCCTCCCTTGCCGGTCCACCGGAGACCAACGACTCGGCGAGCTCCACCCACACTCCGAGCAGCAGCTCGATTGTAGCGGCTTCCTCCCAGGGCAGCAGCAACCCCCACGACCCTTCCACTCTACCACCTCGCAATGTCCACAGGAGACTCTCTTCGCTCGGTCACCTCGAGCGCACGACGTCGGCAGGAGGCCGAAGTCGCCGCGGCGGAGGAGCGCGACCGGGTGGCAGCAGAGGTTGTGGCAGCGACGGCTCGGAAGGTGAGGTTGGCGGCGGCGGAACTGGCAGCAGCGAGGGCGGAAGAGGAAGCGGCGGCGGCTGTGGCTGCAGCACGTGTTGTGGCGGCAGAGCTCGAAGCTTTGCGCCACGGTAGCAACAGTGGCAGTGCCTCCGAGGGAGGTAGCCTCGACTTGGAGGCCGAGTTACCAAGGAGGGTGAAGGATGAGCGGGTGGCGCAGTGGGCAGCAGCGCAGCCCCGTGCTCGCGGCGGCAGCCCAAACAGGCCCAGACGCGCCGACAACACTCCGGGAGGATGCGCGCGCGACGGTCGTGCTCATGGCGAACGCGACCCTCACAGGCGGCATGGCTCTCCTTCCCCGGACCGGCGCCATGGTCTTCGCGGCTTCCAGACCATCATCAAGGACGCTGGTGCTGGTGGTGGATGGCCCACCCTCACCAAGACCAACTACACCCAGTGGTCCATGATTATGAGGGTGAAGCTCCAAGTGCGGCACATGTGGGAGACGGTCACATACGACGACGTCGACTACGATGATGATCGACGGGCGCTGGAGACCCTCGTTGCTGCAATTCCGCTGGAGATGCAGTGTTTGATTGCTTGCAAGCAGACTGCCAAGGAGGCTTGGGATACTATCGCCGCAGTATGTATCGGCAGCGATCGCGCCCGCAAGGCTACGCTGCAGGCACTACGCAAGGAGTGGGAGAACCTGGCTTTCAAACCAGGTGAGGATGTTGATGATTTTGCTCTCCGTCTCAACTCTCTACTGCAGAAGTTGGTGCAGCATGGCGAAGACCTCATCAACGAGGAAAGAGCTGTTGAGAAGCTTTTTCGCTGCGTTCCCGGGAAATACAAGCAAATGGCTCGTTCGATCGAGTCCTTGATGGACCTCTCCAGGATGTCGATCGGAGAAGCGATAGGTCGCCTCAAGGTCGTCGACATCGACGAGCCCCAGCCATCTTCAGAGCCAGCCACCACTGGTGGCAAGCTTCTCTTCACCGAGGAGCAGTGGCTCGCGCGCCAGCGAGAGCAGAAGAAGGGGGAGGCATCAAGTTCGTCAAATGGCCACAAGCGCCAGCCACGCAGGGGGCGCAAGGCCCCCCAGGCGCATGGAGGCGCTACTGGCGGCGCCAACGGTGGCCGCAAGGCCACCCGTGATGACACTTGTCACAACTGTGGCAAGATCGGCCATTGGGCTAGGGACTGCCGGCAAGCGAAGCGCGGCGGTTAGGCACATGTCGCGCAAGCGCAAGAGGAGCCAGCTCTGTTCCTTATACATGGGAACATTGAGCTGCACTCCCCTCCCACGTCGACAGCTGCCGCTCTTCTCCACGTCGACGAACCGCGCGCACACGTCTTCCTCGGCAATGGGTCCAATGATGACAAGATTGACGGGTGGTTCCTCGACACCGGCGCCACCCATCACATGACCGGGCGGCGGGACCACTTCTCCGACCTAGACTCCAGCGTGCGAGGGTCCGTCAAGTTTGGGGACGCCTCCGCCGTGGAGATAAGGGGCGTCGGCTCTATCATCTTCACCGCCAAGACCGGCGAGCATCGGATGCTCACCGGTGTCTACTACATCCCCGAGCTGAGGAACTCCATCATCAGTCTAGGCCAGCTGGATGAGAATGGCTCGCGCGTGGAGATCGAGCATGGGGTGCTGCGCATTTGGGATCATCAGCACCAACTTGTCGCCAAGGTAAATAGAGGAAGCAATCGCCTCTATGTCCTTCATGTGCAGGTGGCGCAGCCTGTGTGTCTTGCAGCCCGCCGCGACGACGACGCGTGGCGGTGGCACGAGCGCTTTGGGCACCTCAACTTTGAGGCCCTGAAGCAGCTCGGCATCAAGGAGATGGTGCGGGGCATGCCGAGTGTCGAGCATGTGGAGCAGTTATGCGACACCTGCGTGCTGACCAAGCAGCGGCGACTCCCATTCCCTCATCAGGCGAGCTTTCGCGCCAAGGAGAAGCTCGAGCTCGTGCACGGCGACCTTTGCGGTCCCGTGACACCGGCTACCCCTGGAGGCCGGCGCTACTTCCTCCTCCTCGTCGACGATGTGTCCCGCTACATGTGGGCGGTGCTTCTCGACACCAAGGCAGCAGCTGCAGATGCAATCAAGCGTCATCAAGCTGCCGCGGAGGAGTGCGGCCGCAAGCTCCGGGTGTTGCGGACGGACAACGGCGGCGAGTTCACGGCGGCTGAGTTCGCGGCGTACTGCGCCGACGAGGGGATTCAGCGCCACTACTCCGCGCCGTACACACCACAGCAGAACGGCGTCGTCGAGCGCCGCAACCAGACAGTGGTGGCCACTGCTCGCGCCCTCCTCAAGCAGAGGGGGATGCCGGCGATCTACTGGGGAGAGGCGGTGATGAATGCCGTCCATCTCCTCAACCGCTCGCCCACCAAGGCTCTTGACGGCGAGACGCCGTATGAAGCCTGGCACGGACGCAAGCCGACGGTTGGCCACCTTCGCGTTTTTGGTTGCCTGGCATTCGTCAAGGAGCTCAGCCACGTCGGCAAGCTTGACGATCGGAGTACGCAAGGGGTCTTCATCGGCTATGCGGAGGGCTCCAAGGCCTACCGCATCCTCGACCCTACGACACAGCGCGTCCACATCTCACGAGACGTTGTGTTCGACGAAGGGCGAGGCTGGACGTGGGGCAAGATGGCGGATGATGGCTCGACTTCGACGATCAACGATTTCGTCGTCGAGTACGTCTACTTCGAGGGAGCAGGGGGAGCTAGCAGCTCACCTTCACCGAGCTCGCTTGCCCCAGCACTTGGCACATCATCAGCTCCGGCAAGTACTCCACCACCCCCTGCACCGGCCACACCTCGCTCTCCTACACCGGCGCCCACATCTTCAGGATCGGCATCCGCGGCTTCAGTCCATGATGAGCAGCGCACAGTGGAGTTCACTACTCCATTATCAAACGACGGGGACCGTGTCGATGCTTGCCATGACGGCGAGCCTCTACGATACCGCACCATGGATAACATCCTTGGTGAGCAGCCCGTTCCTGGGATGGCACAACATGACTTCGATGCAGAGCTGCACTTGGCGCACGATGACGGTGAGCCACGTTCCTTCGCTGAGGCGGAAGGAGATGCGGCCTGGCGCGCCGCGATGCAGCAGGAGATAGACGCCGTCGAGCGGAACCAGACATGGGAGCTGGCTGATCTCCCGGCCGGCCACCGTGCCATCAACCTTAAGTGGGTGTTCAAGCTGAAGAAAGATGAGGTCGGGGTGGTGGTCAAGCACAAGGCTCGGCTGGTGGCACACGGTTTCGTTCAACAGGAGGGAGTCGACTTCGACGATGCCTTCGCTCCTGTTGCACGGATGGAGTCCATTCGTGTCCTCCTCGCGCTGGCAGCCCAAGAGGGTTGGCGTGTCTATCACATGGATGTCAAGTCTGCCTTCCTCAATGGCGACTTGAAGGAGGAGGTCTACGTTCGACAGCCGCCGGGATTTGTCATCCCCGGCAAGGAGAACAAGGTTCTCCGCCTGCGCAAGGCCCTCTATGGCTTGCGACAGGCACCACGAGCTTGGAACGACAAGTTGGACTCCACTCTCAGGCAGATGGGGTTCCATCAAAGTGCTCATGAGGCTGCAGTCTACCGGCGGGGCAAGGGAGACAATGCCCTGCTGGTAGGCGTCTACGTTGACGACTTGGTGATCACCGGCACCAAGGAGGTGGAGGTAGAGGCGTTCAAGACGAAGATGAAGGCCACCTTCCAGATGAGCGACCTAGGGCTCCTCTCCTTCTACTTGGGGATCGAGGTGCACCAGGACAGCTCTGGCACTTCACTTCGCCAGACCGCCTACGCCAAGCGCATCGTTGAGCTGGGCGGACTCATCGACTGCAACCCAGCCTACACTCCCATGGAGGAAAGGCTGAAGCTGAGTCGCGACAGCACGGCGGAGGAGGTGGATGCGACGCAGTACCGGCGCATTGTGGGCAGCCTTCGCTACCTTGTCCACACGCGACCGGACCTGGCGTTCGCAGTTGGCTACGTCAGTCGGTTCATGCAGCGACCGACGACGGAGCATCAACAGGCCGTGAAGAGGATCCTACGCTATGTCGCGGGGACCTTTGACTACGGCTTGTACTACCCGAGGTGCCCCGGTGCGACGCATTTCATTGGGTACAGCGACAGCGACCACGCCGGCGACATCGACACAAGCAAGAGCACCAGCGGGACGCTGTTCTTCCTTGGTAAGTGTCTGATCAGCTGGCAGTCGGTCAAGCAGCAGGTGGTGGCCATGTCCAGTTGCGAGGCAGAGTACATCGCAGCCACTTCTGCATCAACTCAAGCTCTCTGGCTGGCTCGGTTGCTTGGTGATCTTCTTGGCAGAGATGCCGAAGCGGTGGAGCTCAGGGTGGACAGCAAGTCTGCTTTGGCTTTGGCAAAGAACCCTGTTTTCCACGAGCGCAGCAAGCACATCCGGGTGAAGTACCACTTCATCCGGAGTTGTTTGGATGAGGGGAGTGTGAAGGCAAGCTACATCAACACCCAAGACCAGCTCGCCGACTTCCTCACCAAGTCGCTTGGGCGGATCAAGTTCCAGGAGCTTCGCGCCAGGATTGGGATGGTTCAGATTTCCCAGAAGGCGCCACACAAGACTTAGGGGGAGATTGAGAGGATAAGTCTATGTGTGTGTGTGTTTTGGCATGACATGTTGTTTGGCATGACATGTGTGATGTCCATGTGTGGACAAGTTTGTAGTCTTAGCACCTTTAGCATCTTTTGCTTTAGCATCTTAGACTAGCATCTTTGCTTTAGCATCTTAGACTAGACTAAGCATCTTTGCTTTAGCATCTTAGACTAGCATCTTTGCTTTAGCATCTTAGACTAGCATCTAGCATCTTGGGCTACATGGCTAGCCTATAAATATGTATCCCCAACCATTTGGGTTGGCATGGCATTTGAGTGAGTTGAATGAGAAGAAAATTGCCCCAACTCTGAGTGTCATCCCTACCAATGCGAGTGTTCTCTCTAACAGTTACCGGCCAGGATTCCGGACGAGCACCTCCAACGTGGCTACCCTCTCCTCCAAGGGCTGGGTTGGCTATAGCTTCTCTTCAAACGCATTCGCCCACTCTGTCACCATTACTTCCAATTCGACGACTTTCGCCTGGAGTGGTTGTAGCGGTTGCAATTTCTCTTCTATGGCATCTAGGCGCTGCATGATTAATGATTGCTGATCAAAGAGTGACTTCAAAATTTCTTCAACTCCGATCCTTGACCCGGTGATGGGTGGCAAGCTCATGGCAGCGAAGTAGAACCAAGTGCTCTGATACCAAGTTGTCACCGGTAGGGGTTTCTACAGAATTAGAAGAACTAAAGTTCATAAATTATATGGAAAAGAGATAGTTGGTCGAGAGTCTAGACCTCTCCGTCGTGGCGACGCGGGGAAGAGGCAGGGATACAAGAAGGAAATAGCCAAAATGAACTACTCGATGCCACTTCTAGTGCAACAACCCTGTTTATATAGACACAGGGTTGATCTACTCTACAACTTAATCCTAACCGAAATAGACTCTTATCTAATCTTGACTCTTAACTAATTAATCTAAACAAACTTTATCCTAACTGCTACAATACCGGCGATACTATTCACATGAACAGTACCACGCGGTAATGTTCACAGGCGAACCAGGCCCTCCAGCCCATGATCTAAGGCCGCGACAGTGGGGGACACCAGAATCGTCGTTGGGCCGACAGCGACGACAACGACTTGGAGGACCCGCCGCCACGCCACCAGGGAGAGGGGTACCAGAATCATCGCCGAGTCAGTAATGACGATGACAGTGACCAGGGGGATCCCCCACAACGCCACTAGTGAGGGGGGCAGCGGGACCTTCGTTGGGCCAACAGAGACGATGACAGCGGCCAGGGGGATCCACCACCGTGCCACCAGGAAGGGGGTGCCAGAATCATCACCAGGCTAGTAGCGGCAACTACAACGACCGGGGGGATTCACCGCCATGCAACCAAGGAGGGGGACGCTAGAACCATCGCAAGGTCGAAGACGACGATGGAGACAGCCAGGTCTACGATGTCGTGCCGACCTCCCACAAACTAGAATTTCCCAAGTTTGACAGCACCAGCGACCCGCTGCCTTGGCTCAATCAGTGTGAGCGGTACTTCCACATCCGTCGTACGCCGAATCACTAGAGGGTGGCATCGCAGCGTTCTACCTCCTCGATGACGCCCAACTGTGGTTTCACCGGATGGAACTCAACGGTGGACATCCGACATGGTCACAATTCACTCAATTTGTCAATGCGCACTTCGGGCCGCCCCTCACGGATAGTCCGATCGATGAGTTGGCCATGCTCCGGCAAACCAGGACCGTCAACGACTTCTGCAAGCGCTTCATCGCCCTCTCCCGTCGCGACACATCACTGACAGAGGCCCAGCAAATTCAACTATTCATCATCGGGCTGGGCGACCCTCTCCGTACCGATGTCGCTCTCCAACAGCCCTCATCGTTGGACGACGCCATTGTATTTGCAAGGGCCTATGAGCAGCGCAACGCATCATGGGACACCGGCCAATCGCCGCAATCACGAGCTCCAAGCCGCTCCTCAAGCCACCAACCCTTCCGTCGCTAGAGTCGGCTTCATCAGGGCTTGCTACATCCTCATCAGCTTCGGTCAACAAGCCACCATCCAACACCGTGCGTCTCTCGTTGAAGGAAATTGATCAGTGCCAAAAGGAGGGGAAGTGTTTCCATTGTGATGAGCGGTTTACAAGCGGCCACAAGTTGCAGTGCAAGCACATCTTCTCCATCGAAGTGGTGGATGACGGCGAGGACGATGACGCGACAACTTAAGGATGAGCTGCGTTTTTAGGGGGAGAGAAGTGTCACGGGTAGGAAGTGGGCCAGGCCCTCCCGTGAACAGTACCGTGGGTATTGTTCACGTGAACAATACCACGGTACTGTACCAGATTAGTTAGGTTAAAGAGTCCAATTATCTATTAAGAATTCTGTTAGAATAAGTTAGGTTAAAGAGTTCAGTTAGGATAATTCAGTTAGGATTTAGTAGATTATATCAAATAGAGATGTTGGTTTTGTGTCTATATAAATAGGGCTCCAATAGGAGTTTAGGCGTCGAGTAGTTCAGTTTGACTATTGCCTTCTTGTATTCATGCCTCTTCGCCGCGTTGCCACAACGGCTCCGCCGCGATGGAGAGGTCCAGGCCCTCGACCAGCTACCTCTTTTCCATATAATTTACAAAGATTAGTTCCTTCTAATTCCGTGGAACCCCTGCCGGTGACATGTGACCATGGGAGTTGACGGTGGAGGCAAGGAGATGTAGAAGATAAAGCCACACCCATTGGCCAATGTTGAAGCCTTGAAGGTGACACCCCGGTGGTTGTTGTCATAATGGTGCTTGTAGTGCTTCTGGGACTGTTCAAGCCAGTCTTGAATCTTGGCTAAAAACGCATCATGTTCCTGCAGACACTGGTCCACGCCGGGTAGCTTAGCCGAACCATGGTCATGGTGATGCAGGCTTAGGGGGTCGTGACCATAGACCACCAAAATGAAGGAATTGTGCCTAAGAAAATTCTAGGTGGATTGGAAGTTTCAACCAACCCAGGCGCTCTGTAAGTCAGTTCTGGAAGTATCGGAAGTTCTGACATCTAGAACTGATCGGAAGTTCTAATTTGGAATCAAAAGTTCCGATTTGGAATTGGAAGTTCCGAGATCTGGAGCAGATTTTCTGTTTTCTTGAACTGATCAGAAGTTCCGATTTGGAATCGGAAGTTCTGAATCTGGGATGATCGGAAGTTCCGATTGAGTATCAAAATTTCCGATTAATTTTGATTAAGAGACTGAGAGTCTAGATCGGAAGTTCCGATCCAGGATTGGAAGTTCCGATCGGAGCGAAACAAATTGGATCTATTGGACTTTAATTATGACTAAGGGCCTATACCCTGAAACTATATAAAGGGAGGAAGAGGAAGGACGTGGGCTGTTGTTCTCATTGCTAAAACCTAGCCACCACACCTCTCTTCTCCCTCTCTAGATCTCAAAAAGTTGAGATCAGATTCTCTCCTTGGATCCCAAGATCGGTGCTAGCACGCCGGCATGAGATCAATCTCATTCATGTATGTGTGGACTTCGTGGAGACACTTCTGGAACAGTGGTGCTTGTTGTCTTCCTCACGTGGAGATCGCCAGACTTCGTTGATTGGATTGCCGGCGAACGGACGGAGCAAGGCGAGGTTGAGCGAGAACATGCTTCCTCAATATCTTCTTCCGCTGCACTAGCCTAAGTGGTTAAAATTTAAAATTGCCAGCTAGTGTAGCCTCCCTATATCCCAGCACCAAAAGGGTGTGGTCTTGATGGCCGACAGGAAGGAGGTGTTGTAGGAAAACCCCCCATCAGACAATTTTGTTGACTACCTCAAATTGGCCATTGGATTGTGGGTGGTAAGCAGAGCCAAGATGCAACTTGATGCTGGGTGGTGGAGGGGCCGACAATAGGGGGCTGCACTTTGTTATTGCCCATGCGAGGCATGCGGGAGGTCGTGATCTCGCCCGAGCCGTGTTCCAGGCAGTTGATGGTGATGTTGTGGGCCTGTTGCTGTTGCAGCATGCTGTTGACCCTTTGATTGGTGCGATGGATCATCTCGCATAGCTCCTGCTATCCAAGCAGTAGCTCCTTCAGCAAATCTTTCACTAAGGGTGTGATCTAGGAGCCGTTGGCCATCAAAGCTTGGCGGCAAGAGCAGCCATGGAAGGTGATCTCTAATACCAAATTGTCATAGCCCTCGACCAATGGCACTTGTGGCAGTGAGCGCAAGGCATAGCCATGGCATATGGGAGGACGAGGGCGTTCAGCACCTCGCTGGCCCAGCGCCATGGCAGCGAGACTGGTGGAAAAATAGGGTGAGAATAGAGAGGATTGAGAAAGAATGATATTTGTTATTTTTTGTTGTTCTTCCCCATATATGCCTAGTTCTTTATATACAGGAGAGGCTCCAACTTATCTTTAGAAGCTGAAATAATCTAAGGAAAAGGAAACTAATCTCATATGATAACTCTAGCAGCAATTAAGGAAACCCTAAATAAGAAAGATACTCTTGCTAATTAGGAAGTAACAGCTGGCCCTGGCTGGGCCAACGCAGCCACCTGACAATTGGTCTGGTCTCTTCCATGGCAGATCAAGCTATTGATCTTCTGGTTTATATGTGTCCTTCACAGATGGAAAGGCCACACGACATATTATCAATTTTGTAGCTTGCTACGCAAGGGGTTTTTGTGGCTCCCTCGGCTCCTCAGTTTACTTATCTCCTCTTTGTGGATGACAACTTATTCTTAGTTGGATGATAGATATCAAAATAGGTAGACAGCTATGGTAAACAAGCTTCAAGAAAGTGAGTGAAAGCATTCAAATTGTAAGGAATAGTGGATGAAGTTGCAAGGAATAAGCATAACATTTATATCTTGCAATTGCATAAATGCATATGCTCTTAACAATTTAAGGAACCAAGACTTTTAATGTTTGAAGCAAAAAAAGGTGTACCTTCTTTGCTTGAGAGGCCCTTTTCTAGGAAGATAGTCTGCCACCGTGTCTACTGTAAGAATGCCAGCAATGGAGGCTTTACTAAGACCATGTTTTCCTTGAAAGTCAGCATCTCTTAAATCTCCATATCCAATGCTGATACTTGTACTAACTGAAGTAGTATTAACCGCAACAAGGCAAGTTCTCATGCAGCCGGGTGGAACCGAAAAAACCAGATAGGAGGGCAATGTAACGATCAATACGTAGGACAAGGTCCAATGGAAAAGTGTAATCTGGAAAGAAAGAGCTGCAATGAGTATCAGCTACTTCCCAGCAGTCCTCTAGCCGAGCATCGCGAACCATGATGTCTGGGCTCAAAGATGGCAACAATTCAACAGCCTGGCTAGCACAGAAAACTCCTGTAAACAAAGCTGAAACTGTCATGGGCACGTACCAGCTAGGTGAATAGTCCATAGTTCAGAAACAAAGTATAAACCAATGAAAACCCAGAAAAATTTACAGTTAGACCATACGAAAACAACATATACCACATTAAATGTTCATAGTAGCAAGTTCAAACTTCCGTCTTATATTCATTTTACGGTAAAACCTTTTTTACAGCAACATCTCTATAATCCAAATGCCTAAATTGGAGCCAGAGGGTCCACCAAACACTAACGGAGGCGTATTGTTAAACGACACTCCTATGCCATTCTCAATTATGAGACCTATACCCGATTGCGTGTCGTCAAACTAACCTTTTTGGGGTAATCCAATGGCCAATTGCGCAATTGTAAAGAGGATTTGTATTAGTAATCAATGCCAAAAAATTGGAGTGGTAGAGAGACCTGCGGCGGGTTTGGAGGAGAAGGACGGCGGGAGGTGACGCCGGACGGCAGCTGCGGCAGATCGGCGGCGGGAAAAGAGAGGAGAATAGGCGGCGGACGACGACGGTGAGCGAGATAAGCTTAGCGGCGGCGGCATCATGGCCTCCTCCGCTTCCTCCGTCCCCCGCCTCGGCTCCTCAGCTCTCTCCCCCGATCTGTAATCTATTGTTTAGCACAAGCGCGGTGGGCCCACACTTTCCGTCTCCCAAGCCAATTTACGTAAACAAAGAATACGTCTTTTTCTGTAGTTAGCGTAAATCAATAAATATATGTGTATACGCCTTGTGAACTGGAGCAGTGGCCAGTGGATTCGGAAGCGAGAAGAGAGACAGAGGACTCGAGAGAGAAGGGACGCGGAGGCCGGTGGATGGCGATGGCAGGCGGCGGGAGACTCAACCGGTCTTCGTCGAGGGGGCAGCTGCCGCCGCAGGAGCTGCTCGACAACCTGGAGCCTAGAGATTGAGCGGAGTGCACATGGACATCAAGAAACGGTCCATCTTTGACGGAGGCTATGGTGGCTGCGATAGTGCCATCGAAGAGGATGACGGGAGGACAATGAGGTCGCCAGGGTCGCCGCGCATGGCGTGTCTATTCGGAAGCACGATCGACGCCTCCACATACCTCTTCCACCAGACCTAGACCCTCCTCGACCTCAAGAGCCGAGTCACGTTCTCTAAAGCCGCGACTGCTCGGTGGAGACTTTAGCCTGAATAAGAGCCACTAACCGCTGCACGTTGGATTTTAAAAAGAGACACATGTCAGCAATCTAACCGTAGTATCCACTGTTTACAGTATGCATACTGTATGCACTCAATTTTTTTCGTCAGTAATCCCATCTCACGAGTTATTCTCGGCTTTGCTTAGATCAAACCACGTAAGGCCATGTTTGTTTTGGCAGGAACCGGGATTGGGCCACAATCTATGAGGAAATTTTTGGTCTAGAAAGAAACTTAGCCCATTAAAAAAGTGTATTCGGTTAGCCCACTCGAGACTTTATTCCCAGCTCAACACTGGATTTTTCCCCTCACCTGCGTCGAGAATTTACCTACCCCAGTCCATCAGAGGAAAATTTCCCTCCACAGCCGCCCCATACCCCACCTCCATGCCCGCCCCGCCTACCCTCGCCGCCACACCCACCCCGCCCCGCCTACCCTGCCTCTGCGTCCGTCGCACCCACCCCGCCGCCGTGTCTGCCCCGCCTACCCCCACCGCCGTGACCCACCTACTCAGCCACCTTGACCCCACCGCCGCCTTTGACCTCAACCACCTTGTACCTACCACCGACCTCGTCATCGCCCGCTCCCTCTATGGCTCGCCACGGCATGGGAGGACCAGGCGGTGTGAGAGGTCCGGACCGGCTCCCATCTCACGGCCGACGGACAAAAGTCTAGTTCAGGTGACTTTTTGAATTGTTGCATGTTGTTTTTATTTTCTCAGTGATGCTGTCTAGCATATGCTGAACTATTGCTTGCTAATTGCTATGGAAGTCATGCCACTAGACATTTAAGGTTACACACATTTGATTTACTGATGTTTATGGTAGTTTTGTCCCAGTTTTTTGGATGGAATCGTCCCATCTCGTGTTTGGTTACGAGGGATGAGAATGTTCTAGTTTAATGTTTGGTTGGTGGGTTGAGAGAAACGGGATTCTACCCCGGAACCTCCGCCCCGCACCGAAACATCTTCCGTCTGTTTCAAAATCTCCGTCCCATCCCTAAAACCTTTATATTGGAACCTCCGGTCCGCCATGGAACCTCTAACTCGGTCTCGGAGCCTCCGAGCATGAGGTGGGATGAGTTCGTTCCTTTATTTTTGGGGGACGAGTTCATCCCGAATATTGGAGGAATATTCCTTAGTAGGACGACTCTGTCCCACCTGACTCCAAATCAAACACTGTAAAAAACGGAACCGTCCTGTCCCATCCCACCTCGTCCCTCGAACCAAACGCCACCTAAGGCGTTACGCATCATTGGCCCCAGTGTGAGTGTCTATTAGTATGAAGCTGTCATCTTATTATGATTTAAAGAAAAAGCTTGATGTGTTTAAGGGATGACAGTCTTATGTGTCAAAGATTCATGCGACCTCCCTGTGGAACTTCCACTTGCAGCTTTTTCATTATTCATATAATTACCTTCTTACTAACTCCATTTCACTGACAGTTGATGCCAAAGTTCTTGCAGCAGAAGTCATTCTACTTGAAGATAAGGTGCTTAACTATGTACTTGGTTCCTCTCTAATCTTGCAAATCAACTTAATCTTCTAAGCAGGAAAATGTCTTTACACTGAATGCTCATTAATTTGACCACATACCTGTTTGGGTGTATGTTAACTACCTTGAGTACATGAGTCTTAGGTATGTCACAGACTCACATGCTCATGGCAACAAAACTAAGTATACCAACTAATGTTCCATACACCTGCAGCACAGGTATACGCCCATAATATTCAAGCTTCAGGATTTGAACCCTAGTCTTGTCCAAAGTTGCTGGTTTCAGCATATATTATTACAGGGGTACACATCATTGTCCATTTGTTTTTGCCGTGGAAGTTGCTGGCTAGTAAAGGGCATTTTTCTGGATAGTTTGTCATGCTTGGAGATACTTGTGCAGACTGTTCGTTTATTTTATACTTTTGTTTACTGTTTAGACACTCTTTGTCACCAATGCACGCAAGTTTGATAATATTTGACTTTTGTAACAAATATTATCCAGTACCATATTTAATGTTCTTGAAGCTATCTTTATCTTTATTCTTATTTTTTTCATGTTGCATGCTTATTTTTAATATTCTTACATGTTTTTACTTTATTCTTTTAATGATTTTTATTTTAGTTTACAATGAATATGGTAATAAGGGAGCGTATTAGAAAGAGGAGAGATGAGGAGGATGATGATATGATATTGTTTATATTCCCTGCATTATATCTATTGGGTTCTACTGAACAAAGGGAAAAGAAACATTGATATACGTCTGCTCTAACAGGCGAGGAGCGTGTTTGGGGCTACTTGAAGGGCATGTCATGAACTGTTTGGTTGCGTTCAGAATGGAACCTCGAATTTTTAAATTCTTGGCCAATTACCTTAGAAGGGAAAGGTTGGTCCGTGATACTAGGATTAAGGTTGAGGAGATGTTGGCATTCTTCTTAAACATGCTTAGTCATAATGCTTCGTTTGAGAATCTTTAAGAAAAATTTGGCCATGGCAATGATACATACCATCATCACATGAAGCATTTTTTGACTTGGTCATCCCTACTCTCTCCTTGAGATTCTTGAAACCTCCAAATCATGATCAAGTTCATTTGAAAATTGAAAGAGACCCTTGATTCTATCCTTACTTCGAGGTGCTTACTTGAACATACTTCTACTATCTTTAAGGTTTACTTTTCTTAGCTTTAGAAAATCACATATACTACTTCTTGCAAAATTGTATCGGTGCCATTGATGGTAGTCACATACTCATATTAATATCACTTGACAAAGCCGCTCCATTTAGAAACAGAAAAGGGACACTTAGCCAAAATGTGATGATAGCTTGTGATTTTGATCTGAATATCACTTTCATATCTACTGGGTGGGATGATCAGCTACAAATGCTAGAGTTCTTAGGTCTGCAATAAACAACGGTTTCAAAGTACCCCTATAGAAGTATTATTTGGTTGATGGTGGGTATGCTAACACCCCATCTTTTCTCGTCCCATATCGTGGAGTTAGATATCACTTGAAGGAGTATGGTGCAGGTCACCGTAGGCCTCAGAAATTACAAGGAGTTATTTAACCATCGTCATGTCGTGTTGATGAATCATGTTGAAAGGACGTTGGGAGTTTTAAAGATGCGTTTCCCTATTATGAAGGTTGCTACATTTTACAAGATAAAGAACCAAGTGAAGATACCCGTAGCTGTAGCCGTGTTACATAATATTATCCGATGACTTAAGGGAGATAAACAATGGTTAGACAACCAACCAGATAATATTTAGCCACAAAAAATTGTTGACTTGCCAGATGGCAATCAAGGCAATGATCAAGTAAACATTCAGGGCAACAATTTGAGAGATGTGATAGAACATCAAATGTGAAGTGATTACCGAAAAAATAGAAATTAGTGGTATATGTTTGATATTTTACATTGTTTTAATAATCTTAACATGTTATGATTATTGTCTAATGCATTATTTTTTGTAGTTACCATAGTTGGAAGTGGTTCACCGAGGTTTTCCATGCTTATGTCTCAAGATGCACATATGAAGAAATCCCCCAAAGTCACTGCTACAAATGGTATGCACACGAGCACATTTTATTTTTTTAAGTTAGCTTTGTATGCATATTTTATTTCCTCAACTCTCAAATATATGTTTATAGATAAAGTAAGGGCTGTTTGGAACTCGGTACTAGAGAAAACATTGGTAGAATTGCTGCATGAGCATAAAACACCTGACTATAGGGGTCAAAATGGATGAACATCGGAGGCGTGGAATAAAATCATGAAGGAGTTCCACGATAGAGAGAAGTATGTAACTTTTACGGAGGCTCAAATCCAAGAGAAGGAAAATGAGTTAAAAAGAGAGTATCGGATGCTGAAGGAGGCTAGAAAACAAAGTGGGGTTTCTTGGAACAATGATAGATTCATGATTGAGGCTGAACATGCGGTTTGGAACAACATAATCATCGTATGATTCCTTAA
Source organism: Zizania palustris (assembly GCA_019279435.1). NCBI lineage: Eukaryota > Viridiplantae > Streptophyta > Magnoliopsida > Poales > Poaceae > Zizania > Zizania palustris. The sequence continues at coordinate 70,256,889 of JAAALK010000287.1, read as the reverse complement.
ACCTTAGTTGATTCATGTTGTACTTTTGGAACAACTGAGAAACCAAGGGTTGGTTTCGGTGTTTTGTGATGAGTGATTGACAGGATTTTAACCTCTGTTCGAAGGGGTACCTCCGAAGGGGGTTCGGAGGTTGTACCTCCGAAGGGTGTTCGAAGGAGGGTACCTCCGGAGGGGTTCGGAGGTTGGACCTCCGAAGGGTGTTCGGAGGTGGTTTCACCGAAGGGTGTTCGGTGGGTTGCTTGCTGCAGCTGTTGCAGCGGAGTGTGCTCGTCGGAGGGGTCCGACAGTACACGATGACTGGGTTCGTACCGAAGGGTTCGGTACTTTGGGCGGTACACCGGAATGTGTACCGGAGGTTGCTAACCCGGAGAGGTCTCCGGAGTACTGGATACGCTTGTCTGCTTGTCTGTGGTGCGCAGGGACTTCGGAGGCGACGGACAAGGTTCGTAGCAGGTGAACCTGGGTCAAGCGGGAGGCTTGATGCCAGGGGAGCGGGGAGCTCCGTCACAGTGGCTGCGAAGGTGGTCCAGGTCGGTCCTCGGGTCGAGGCGTGCCAGGTGAAGGCAGAGAGTGCGGAGCGTGGCTCCGAATGAAGGTGCTCCGAGACAAAGTCCTCGGAGGTGAGGCACTTCGAAGGTACTCCGGATGGAGTGACTCCGGAGTTGGATGGAACAAGTCCTCTGTGGAGGCAAGGAATTTGAAGTGTGCTCTGGAGGGAGACATTCGAAGGTACCCGACGAAGGTCTCAGAAGTCGAGGCGCATCGAAGGCATGGTCCGGGTGAGGCTCGTCGAGGAGTGTGCTCGGGGAGAGACACTACGACGAAGGGCTCATGGAATGCTTCGTGCGGAGGCCTTGGACGAAGGAGGGACTTCGAAGGGTGGTACTCCGAAGGTGGGGCTTCGGAGTGAGGAAGGCTTCGGAGCGAGGCTAGCTCCGAAGCGAGGTTGACTTGAGGTGCTTCGGCCTGCATGGCTTCGGTACACGGACTGACGGAGTTCGAGCTGGGTGAAGCTGCGAAGCCGTGGTGATCCACTCCGGAGGTGTTGGTGCGAAGGCCCAAGGGCTTTGACGGCTTCGGCTCAAAACGTCACTGTATCGGAGGCTATCTTTGGCGAAGCGAAGGCCACCAGGCTCAAGGCTTCTCGCCGAAGCTACCGCACCCTCGCGTGCGAAGGGAGGCTCCAGAAGGTCAAAGACTGCAACGGCTGACACTGTCTGCTCTGCAAAAAGCTGACGCTGTCCCCTCTGCAAAGCTGACAGAGAAGCCTCCAGAATAAAGGTGGACTACCTTTTGTACCCCTTAGTTCTGTAAAGACAAATCCTTTGTAAACCCTAGGGGTAAAGTAGTCAATTCCTTTGGGTGAACTGTGGGCTATAAATATGGGGGCTCGGTAGGTAACATTTAACACTTTAAGCATTTACTGTTGAGCTCCTGTAGCCACATACCTCGCTGTATTCATCCAGAGTTCATTTTATTGTGTTCCTTGTTCAAGCGGCGAAGCCCTGCTTCTTTGTGCTTTTTGCTTGAGCTCGCGTTACATACCTCGCTAGTTATAGTGCACCGAAGCCTGTCTAGGCGAAGGTTGTTTTGTGCGAAGTGTGTTTTTCAGTGTGCTGTCGCTCTGTGTAACTTGAGGCTAGACCTCACAGCTTACTAGCGAAGCCCTGATCGAAGCCCGTTTGCTTCTTGTGTCGAAGCCCTTAGCGAAGTCCGTTTGTGTGCGTGTAGACCTTCGTGTACGAAGCCCAGCACCAGTTGCTGTTGCCAAGTACTTGGTCGAAGTCCTAGTAGGGCGTCCACTCTTGCGAAGGGTGAAGTGCGAAGCCTGCTCGAAGCACCCTGTGTGCGGAGCCTGCACTGACTTAGCAGAGTAGATTTTCGACGGTTGTAAGTGGAGCGAAGTCTTCTTGGCTTCGAATTTTTGCTCCTGCGAAGCCTGTGTTCGGAGCTGTCAAAGCACCTCCGAACCAGACCTTCGAAGGTTGTGTTCGAAGCCTGTTCCGCAGAAGACAGGATTAAAACCGAAGGCTGTTTTTAGCCCGAAATTTTAAAAAGCTCCCATTCACCCCCCCTCTGGTCGCCGTTTCCGGTCCAACAATTGGTATCAGAGCAGGTTAAGATCACCAGTTGACCTTAACCGGTTTTGTGATCTTTTGGCGACATGGATAGAGGCAGTAAAATTCCTCTGTTCTATGGGATAGATTTTGCATACTGGAAGGTGCGCATGGAGGCTTACTTGTTAAGCCAAGGAAAAGCAATTTGGGAGATTGTGGACTCACAATACTCCATCCCTGAGACTCGCACCTCTCAAACCGAGAAGGATCAGTATAATGCCAACTCGAAGGCAAGAAATATATTGTTCATTGGTTTGAGCCTGAGTGAGTTCGATAGGGTGCAGCACCTTAGGACTGCTAGGGAGATTTGGACAACACTCACTGTTTTTCATGAGGGCTCTACACAGATTAAGGCCAGGCGCCAAAGCACCTACAACCAACAGTATCAGCAGTTTGTGCAGGCACCTGGTGAATCTATAGATGCCATGTTTTCTCGCTTTGATGCAATAGTGAGTAACTTGCGGTCCAACGGGACGCTTGCTTACAGTGATCATGATAGGGCTATCAAGCTTCTCTATGCTCTTGACCGTAGCATATGGGAAGTAAAGATATCCAGCATTGAGGAGTCCGCAGGCTATGACACTTTGACCTGTGATGAACTCTTTAGCAAGCTGAAGTCCACAGAGATTTCCAAGGCATCTCTTGTTGTGCACAGAAGCTCTTTGCCACAGCCATTGGCATTGGTTTCTAGCACTAGCCGTGGCACCACTGCAGAACCAAGCACATCTGGTACTTGTGTTTTTGCAGATGGTTTTGCTTTGTCCTCCCTGGTCTCCGTCACAAAGGAGCAGGTGGACACTCTAGATGATGAAGAGCTTGCTCTCATTGCCCGGAGGTTCACCCGTTTTCACCATGAGAGACGGGATCAGAGGAGAAGTGGTTTTAGTGGTTGCTATGAATGTGGCGACACTTCTCATATTAAGGCCAACTGCCCTAAGCTCAAGAAAAGAGATGAGAGTGAGCGCCCCAAATACCACAAGAAGGAGAGGAAACCCTTTGTGAAGGGCAAGCGCGGCAAGATGGCTAAGAAAGTAGTCAAGGCCGCTTCCAGAGCCTTTGTTGCTGCTCTCAGCGACATCGACACTTCCTCAACTGAGGAGTCGAGCTCTGAGGAGGAGGAGTCCCCAAGGAAGGAGGACAAGAAGGACAAGAAGGGACGAGACTTCACCGGCCTTTGCTTCATGGCCGACAGCGATCACAGCGGCGATGAGCTTGACTCATCTGAGGTACCACTATCCTATGACCAGCTTTCAATAAAATTAGATGAGCTGAATGAAGTAGTTCTTGGTCAAGATAGGTTACTTGTGCAAGCCGCTAGAGAAAGAAAAGACCTTAGACTTAGGCTAGAAACTATTTCTACTGAATATGCCATGCTTAAGTCTAAATTTGATGATGCTGAATGTGAGTCCTGTTCTGTTGTTATGAGTGAGCTTGCTCAGTTGCGTTCTGTTCATGCTCAAACTCTGTCTGAGCTTGAGACTGCACAGAAGCAACTTTTGGAGGTGGATTCTAGACCTCATGATGTTATTGATTGCATGAACTGCTCTTTATTACGCGAAAGCATTAATTTACGTGATAAGCATGTTTATGATTTGGAGGCTAGATTGGAGAGGGCCGGTAGTTCTAAGGATGTGCAACCTGTTTGTGACACTTGCATCACCCTTAAGGACCAGCTAGGCACTGTTAGAGAGCGAGCTGAAAACCTCATGTCTGAAAATGAATACCTCCTTTCCGTGGTTAATAAATGCACTGAGGGAAAGGGTAGGATGGATTTGCTCTTGGCCAAGACCAAGTTGTGTGCTGACAGAGCAGGGGTAGCTCTAGGTTTGGGTTTTGAGAGGATTTCTTCAGACAGTAAGACCAAAACTGTTTTTACCTCTCCCACTACCTTAGAGAAAGAAAGAGCTCTGTTAGACACCCCACCAGCCAAGAAACCTACCCGAGCTCAAAAGAAAACCACTCCTCCTACCAAGAAAATGCCTCCCAAGAAAACCACACAGAAGAAGCCCAAGGAGCCTGTGAAAGTTGCTCCTATGACCCATGAGAGTGCCCCCAGGAGAGTTTTTCATTGTTCCTACTGTCAGCGGGCGGGTCATTTGGTTGGGTTCTGTTTTCGTCGCATCAAGGATGAGCGACGCTCTCAGGCGATGAGTTACCAGGACATGCATTACCCATCTTTAGGTATGCATGAGTCTGAGTTTTACTATCGTCCTGCTTTTGAGGCTCCTCGCGCTTCTCGGAGAGGTTTTGCTCCTCGAGGTGTTCACCATGTTCCATATGGTGGTAGACCTCGGGCGAGTAGCTTTGTACCTTGTTAGAGTAGGATACCTCAACATGTTGTTCGATCACAGCATGTAGGTAGACCTCGCACTTTGCATCATTTTGATTTTTCTGTGCGTAGACCGTCTACTTTTACTGCGCCTACTACTCGTGTCACTCAGTGCTGGATGCCTCGTCATTATTTTACTCACCCCAGCACTGAGCGATCGAGATATTCTTATCGTGTGTAGGCGACAGATCGAGGCTTGGAGGGCACGTGGATCATGGACTCCGGTTGTTCGCGCCACATGACCGGAGATGCAGCATGGTTCTCCAGCCTCACCACAACCAAGCAAAGGGAACATATCACCTTCGGAAACAATCGAAGGAGTAGAGTGAAAGGTAAAGGTGTGGTAAGAATTAACTCAAACTTCACTCTCAAAGATGTTGCTTTGGTTGAAAACTTGGGATACAATTTGCTGTCTGTATCTCAGTTGCTTGATGAGGGCTTCGAAGTGCGATTCCATCGCGATACTTCGCAAGTGCTCAATTCTGATGGCGTTGTGGTGTGTAAGATCTTTAGAGTTGGGAGAGTTTTTGGAGCTGATTTTTCAGAGTCATCTGGTTCTTCTCATTGTCTTGTTGCACATTCGACTTCTGAGCTTTGGAAGTGGCATAGGAGACTAGGGCATATGAGCTTTGAGTTGCTCGCTCGTCTGAGCGCCCTAGGTCTGATCCGAGGATTGCCCAAGCTCAAGTTTGAGAAGAATTTAGTTTGCGCTCCTTGTCGACATGGAAAAATGATCGCCGCTTCGCATTCGCCAGTCACCACAGTGATGACTGAACAACCCGGAGAACTTCTCCATATGGACACTGTAGGTCCTTCTCGGGTTAGTTCTTTAGGCGGCAAGTGGTATGTATTAGTCATTGTTGACGATTTCTCTCGCTACTCTTGGGTCTTCTTTCTTGCCAGCAAGGATGAAGTGTTTTCACACTTTCGGAGCTTGGCTTTGAGACTTTTCACTGAACTTCCTGGTGCATTAAAATTCATTCGAAGTGATAATGGCACCGAGTTCAAAAATAGTCTCTTTGTTGACTTTTGCATGGAGCATGGCATAGAACATCAATTCTCTGCTCCGCGGGTTCCTCAACAGAACGGTGTTGTTGAGAGGAAAAACCGCACTTTGGTTGAGATGGCTAGGACGATGCTTGATGAGCATAGGACTCCTAGAAAATTCTGGGCTGAGGCCATGAACACTGCATGTTACATCTCAAACCGAATCTTCTTGCGCTCAATTTTAAATTTGACATCTTATGAGCTGCGTTTTGGGAGACAGCCCAAGGTTACTCATCTTCGAGTTTTTGGCTGTCGCTGCTTTATCCTAAAACGTGGAAATTTGGATAAATTTGAGTCGCGCTCTTCTGACGGGATCTTTTTGGGTTACACTACTCATGGTCACTCTTATCGTGTTTATAACTTGGAAACTAACACTGTCATCGAGTCATGTGATGTGACTTTTGATGAATCAACCCCCTCTGTTAGTTCTGCTTTTGAACAGGCAAATGAACACGACATGGAACAAACCTTATTCGAAGAAGAAGATCCCGGAGAATTCGAGGATGAACCCCTACTACCCTCGACATCAACCCCCGAAGCTGACCCCGCTTCAACTACTTCGGCACGAGGTCCCGAAGCAACTACCTCGACATCGGTCATCTTGGACCACTCCAACGCACAAGTTGAGGGGGAGACTGCATCCCGCCGCGAGGCTCCACATCATGTTCAAAGGATGCACCCTCCCGAGCAGATCATTGGTGAGCTTGATCAAAGGGTAACACGTTCTCACGCTCATTTCACTTTCTGATTCTAGTTGGATCAATGCCATGCATGAGGAACTTGAAAATTTTGAGAGAAACCAAGTCTGGTCACTAGTTTATCCTCCACCAAATGTTCATTTCATTGGAACAAAATGGATTTTCAAAAATAAACAAGGGGAGGATGGGACTATAGTTAGAAACAAGGCTAGACTTGTAGCTCAGGGCTTTTCTCAACTAGAAGGGATTGATTTTACTGAAACTTTTGCACCTGTTGCTCGCCTTGAGGCCATTAGGATTTTGCTTGCCTTTGCGACATCCCGGGGATTCAAACTCTATCAAATGGATGTCAAAAGTGCTTTTCTTAATGGCTTCATAGGTGAAGATGTTTATGTAAAACAACCCCCTGGTTTTGAAAACCCCAAGTATCCACATAAAGTCCTTAAACTTCATAAGACTCTTTATGGACTCAAGCAGGCCCCTCGGGCATGGTATGATAGACTTAAGTCTTTTCTGCTTGAGCGAGGGTATTTGATGGGCTCTGTTGATAAAACTTTGTTTACTCTCAAGCATGGCAAAGATTTCCTCCTAGTGCAGATTTATGTGGATGATATCATCTTTGGTGGCTCTTCTCATGCTTTGGTTGCCGAGTTTGCAGATACCATGAGCAGGGAGTTTGAAATGTCAATGATGGGTGAACTCACCTTTTTCCTTGGTTTGCAAATCAAGCAAAGCAAACAAGGTACTTTTGTCCACCAGACAAAGTACACCAAGGACCTGCTCAAGAAGTTCGACATGTCCGATGTGAAGCCCCTCGCCACTCCAATGGCTACATCTGTAGCATTGGATCCTGACGAAGATGGAGAAGCCGTAGATCAGAAGGAGTTCCGAAGCATGATCGGCTGCCTCCTCTACTTGACTGCCACGAGGCCGGACATACACTTCGCAGTGTGTTTGTGCGCTCGTTTTCAGGCTTCACCACGAGCTTCGCACCGCCAAGCGGTAAAGCGCATCCTAAGGTATCTCAAACACACCCTTGAATTTGGCATATGGTATTCATCATCTTCATCTTTATGTCTTCGAGGTTATTCCGATGCGGATTTTGCTGGGTGTAGAATTGATAGGAAGAGTACCTCTGGTACTTGTCATTTTCTGGGTACTTCTTTGGTTTGCTGGTCTTCCCGCAAACAGTCTAGTGTTGCACAATCGACGGCTGAGGCCGAATATGTTGCTGCAGCTAGCTGTTGCTCTCAGATTTTGTGGATGGTTTCCACTTTGCGGGATTTCGGGTTAGATTATAAGAGTGTTCTACTTTTCTGTGATAACACTAGCGCCATTTGTATTGCAAACAACCCGGTTCAGCACTCCAGAACCAAACACATTGATGTACGGTATCACTTTCTCAGAGATCACAATGAGAAGGGTGATATTGAACTTCAATATGTTGATACCCAACACCAGCTTGCCGACATCTTTACAAAACCCCTCGATGCTTCTCGATTTGCCTACTTGCGTGGGGAACTTGGCATTTGTCACCCTTACGGCATTTTGTGAGGGGGAGCTGTTTTAGATGGATATGCCTTTGCTAATTGTGTGCTAAATTGCATCTACATCTTTTGCACTTATATGCCTGCTTATAATCCATGACATCATGACAGCTCAGCTCTTTTTAATTTATCTGGAACATTCATGTGCATGATGCTTTCTTTTCAAAATCAAATCGTGCTCACTGCTTAGTCTTGAATCTAGCATGTTTAGGCAGGACTGCTTTAGCTATCTTTTATCTGCTTGATAGCAAGACACTGTTCATTGGATGCTAAAAATTGCAACTTGAAAAATTGTTCTACATTTTCATGGATATTCATTAAGTGCCAAACAATTGGTTCACTCAGTTAAAATCAACATCTCCATGATTTGCATGTTTTAAGAGAAAAGATCCAGGTGGGTTTGTTTGTCGCACTACCCTATTCTAGACTGCTTACCATTGCACATTGGTCTGAACTGGAATAGTGTAGTGTATACCAAAATCTTTGCTTTAAGCTTCTAATGGCTTTCATGCCTAGGCTTGGCCTGATTGGACAGTATAAGGTGGACAAACAAATAACCCCTTGCACTAAGATAATAACAACAAAAAATTCATTGATTATCAAGTTTGCTTCTCATGCTCCATTTGAACTGGACTTGTCTGTCTAGAGTAGAAATTGACTAGCTTTGCGCAGTCCTTGCTCTCACTTGTCTAGTTTCCTTGACTAAGTGGTGTTGCTTTTCTTTCAAAAATGATCAAATCACATGCTTCATCATGTTTTTAGAGAATGTTAATTTGAGCTGAGCCCATGATCATTGGTGTTATTGTTGGCATATTTTTGCTTCATATGTCTTTGCAATTCTGCTCATTTCGAAGCTTTGCATCTTTTACATGCTCCTTGATGCTTGCATTGCCAAAGGGGGAGAAATTCCTCAAGGGGGAGTCACTTGCTTTGTTCTCTGCCGCATGGGGTATGATTTCCAAAGGGGGAGAAAACATGACATAAAGGCTCTTTGTTTGCCAAAGGGGGAAAAACTTAACTCAGGGGGAGTTTTTATTGCCGAAGGGGCTTGTTACTCTTTTGAAAACGGGGGAGGAAAATTCTTTTGTCAAGTGACATGATTTGGCTCTTTTCTGAGTTTTTATGGTCACTTGTGTGCTGAAAGTTTTTAATTTTTCTTGAACTTGGAGTTGGTTGTCAATGCACTCATCAAGGGGGAGATTGAGAAACCAAGGGTTGGTTTCGGTGTTTTGTGATGAGTGATTGACAGGATTTTAACCTCTGTTCGAAGGGGTACCTCCGAAGGGGGTTCGGAGGTTGTACCTCCGAAGGGTGTTCGGAGGAGGGTACCTCCGGAGGGGTTCGGAGGTTGGACCTCCGAAGGGTGTTCGGAGGTGGTTTCACCGAAGGGTGTTCGGTGGGTTGCTTGCTGCAGCTGTTGCAGCGGAGTGTGCTCGTTGGAGGGGTCCGACAGTACACGATGACTGGGTTCGTACCGAAGGGTTCGGTACTTTGGGCGGTACACCGGAATGTGTACCGGAGGTTGCTAACCCGGAGAGGTCTCCGGAGTACTGGATACACTTGTCTGCTTGTCTGTGGTGCGTAGGGACTTCGGAGGCGACGGACAAGGTTCGTAGCAGGTGAACCTGGGTCAAGCGGGAGGCTTGATGCCAGGGGAGCGGGGAGCTCCATCACGGTGGCTGCGAAGGTGGTCCGGGTCGGTCCTCGGGTCGAGGCGTGCCAGGTGAAGGCAGAGAGTGCGGAGCGTGGCTCCGGATGAAGGTGCTCCGAGACAAAGTCCTCGGAGGTGAGGCACTTCGAAGGTACTCCGGATGGAGTGACTCCGGAGTTGGATGGAATAAGTACTCTGCGGAGGCAAGGAATTCGAAGTGTGCTCCGGAGGGAGACATTCGAAGGTACCCGACGAAGGTCTCAGAAGTCGAGGCGCATCGAAGGCATGGTCCGGGTGAGGCTCGTCGATGAGTGTGCTCGGGGAGAGACACTACGACGAAGGGCTCATGGAATGCTTCGTGCGGAGGCCTTGGACGAAGGAGGGACTTCGAAGGGTGGTACTCCGAAGGTGGGGCTTCGGAGTGAGGAAGGCTTCGGAGCGAGGCTAGCTCCGGAGCGAGGTTGACTTGAGGTGCTTCGGCCTGCATGGCTTCGGTACACGGACTGATGGAGTTCGAGCTGGGTGAAGCTGCGAAGCCATGGTGGTCCACTCCAGAGGTGTTGGTGCGAAGGCTCAAGGGCTTTGACGGCTTCGGCTCAAAACCGTCACTGTATCAGAGGCTATCTTCGGCGAAGCGAAGGCCACCAGGCTCAAGGCTTCTCGCCGAAGCTACCGCACCCTCGCGTGCGAAGGGAGGCTCCAGAAGGTCAAAGACTGCAACGGCTGACACTGTCTGCTCTGCAAAAAGCTGACGCTGTCCCCTCTGCAAAGCTGACAGAGAAGCCTCCAGAATAAAGGTGGACTACCTTTTGTACCCCTTAGTTCTGTAGAGACAAATCCTTTGTAAACCCTAGGGGTAAAGTAGTCAATTCCTTTGGGTGAACTGTGGGCTATAAATATATGGGCTCGGTAGGTAACATTTAACACTTTGAGCATTTACTGTTGAGCTCCTGTAGCCACATACCTCGCTGTATTCATCCAGAGTTCATTTTATTGTGTTCCTTGTTCAAGCGGCGAAGCTCTGCTTCTTTGTGCTTTTGCTTGAGCTCGCGTTACATACCTCGCTAGTTATAGTGCACCGAAGCCTGTCTAGGCGAAGGTTGTTTTGTGCGAAGTATGTTTTTCAGTGTGCTGTCGCTCTGTGTAACTTGAGGCTAGACCTCACAGCTTACTAGCGAAGCCCTGATCGAAGCCCGTTTGCTTCTTGTGTCGAAGCCCTTAGCGAAGTCCATTTGTGTGCGTGTAGACCTTCGTGTACGAAGCCCAGCACCAGTTGCTATTGCCAAGTACTTGGTCGAAGTCCCCAGTAGGGCGTCCACTCTTGCGAAGGGTGAAGTGCGAAGCCTGCTCGAAGCACCCTGTGTGCAGAGCCTGCACTGACTTAGCAGAGTAGATTTTCGAGGGTTGTAAGTGGAGCGAAGTCTTCTTGGCTTCGAATTTTTGCTCCTGCGAAGCCTGTGTTCGGAGCTGTCAAAGCACCTCCGAACCAGACCTTCGAAGGTTGTGTTTGAAGCCTGTTCCGCAGAAGACAGGATTAAAACCGAAGGCTGTTTTTAGCCCGAAATTTTAAAAAGCTCCCATTCACCCCCCTCTGGTCGCCGTTTCCGGTCCAACAACAACAATAAATTCATGTTGTTTTTGTTTTTGTGCAGTCATTTCTCAAAATTAAAAAGTTTCGGAACAAGTCATTTCCATTATTTGAGGCATTGGGAGAGTTGTATGATGGTTGGTTTCAATATATACATATCTTCTTGCTTTGTGTAATCCTTTTATAACTATATCTAACTATAACTAACTTCTTCTAGGTCATACTGTTGAAGGGACTTATAAATTCACCTCTACGTAGCCACCACAACATCCAGTTATGACCTAGCTTGATAATACGACCGACATTGGTGACATTGAGGCTACATTTCTAGACGTAGAGAAAACTTTTGCTTATCAAGTGCAAGACAATATTGGTGCAAGAGTGGATTCACTTGAAGGAGTTGAAAATATTGGTAGTAATGAACATAGGGTGGAAAGAGGTGTTGATATAAGAAACAACAAAGTAGAAAAATGACCAAAGAGACAGAAGAAGGGTGGTAACATAGAAGGACTAATGGAGAAATACATCGATATGAGAATCAAACAGGCTGAGGATGAAGCCGCAGAATTAGCAAAAGAGAAAGAGGCCACTCAAGCCAACAATTTTTCAATTAAGAATTGCATAACTATTGTCAACTCAACGGAATTGATAAGACAAGAAAAATCCAAGGCTTATAATGTCTTTAAAGATACTAATAATAGGGAGATTTTTCTAAGTGCTTGTGAGGGGATAGAGAAACTGCTTTGATTTTGTTGAAAAATGAAATGGCTTAACAGGTAACAATTAAGAAATAAATTTGATTTGTTATCTTTTATTGTTCTGATATGTTTTGTGTTTTGTGCAGTGTTGGAGCCTTGAGTGCAATTTGCAATTCTTGTCACTCGGGAGAAGGTATATGTGACACCCCGATTTATCGAATCAGAACATTATTGAATTTCCAACGAAAAACAATAACACAAGAGGTTCATCACGCGACAACTTTCATACGACAATCATTCGTGGTACGCAGACCACAATTATTACATAAGAGTAAAAATAAAATAAACAAATAAAAGCATGACGAACGTCCTCTTCAGGATCTTCTTCTTGACTGGGTCACTACTCCAGACCATCTTCCTCGTAGTATGCATCCTCTGAATGGTGTGTCCAATGGGTATGAGTACAAAAAGTACTCAACAAGCCACCGCAAATGCAATAATAATGCAAGGTAGTAACACAAGAAGGATAATGGCTAAAAGTGCGGAAAAGTACATTTTTCAGTTGTTGCATTTAGTGTAGTCAAGTTTCATCATGCACCCGGAACCCACCATGCATACACTCTCAACCATAACTCTATCACCAACAACATTCCAGAGATGAGAATAACGGGTTCATATAGTAGATTCCAATCGCTACGACTCATTTTTAATCCTATAGCAATCGTGTCGTTACATTGGACACTAGCTAATAGTACTAATAATATGGTGATAAGGAGTTTAGGCTAGATAGCATGGCTTGGGTTGCACATCAAGGTCGGGGGATCCTAATAATATATTGTAAGGGTTTCATTTGACTAATGCATGTATATCCTATGTGTTTTAGCGATATTTGAGTAAAACATGGGTTCAATATGCTCAAAAGATTGGTTTGGTGACTTGCCTTGTTCAGCGAAAGGCGAGGGAAGGACTTTCGGGAAGTACTCCGGCTCCTCGGCGGCGTCGTAGTCTTTTCGACATAAGTAATAAACATAACATTCAATAAACATTCCAAAATCACACAACAAGCATATTGGTTTTGATTAGGTTTAAATTAAGAGAAGTAAAGTCATTAACTTTCTGAAATCTGTCTTAAGAACATTTTAAAATGAACTTTAATGAGATAATGGACTTTCTAAAAAGGAATAATAATGTAAACTAACGTATTTTAAACTTCTAATCACTTAAAATAGAAAGTTTAGAATGAAACTAGGGTTTCATTTATGCTAGTATGAAAAGAATACAAGATAAATTTTATCTAAGGTTGAAATGGACAAATTTGTAATTTATCCTAAAGTGCACTTGAATATTTTATTAAATAAACATGAAGTACTCAAAGTAAACATACTGTTTTTATTGCACTAGCATGTAGAGAATAAAATTATAAATTTTCTGGAAATGAAATGGTTAAATTTGGAGTTAAAATGAGCAAGATATGAATTTTAGAAGTTTAAAACTATTTCTGGAATTTAAATTAAACTAAAAACAAGCGTTGGTGCACGGTGAACCGGGCTCACCGTGAACCCGCGCACTGTGCGCGTGCGCTGGATCCAGATCCACCGTTGGATCGTGATCGGGCGGCCATGGGCGAGGCAGGGGAGTTAAGTTATCATGGACGGCTAGGATTAAAACATTGAACCGTTACGCGATGGATAGCCCAGATTCGATGCGGGTTTTAAATACTAACGGACACACGAGATTACACCATATCGCTTCGCTCAGATCTGACGGCGTGGATTAAACTGCACATGCGATATAACCTACGTCGTCCGATCACGATCGCACGACCACGATTGAATCTGACACGGCATAGGTACTTTACCCGTGCCGGTCGTCTTCCTCCGGTGATGGCGAGCGGGCCAGAGGCCACGGCGAGCGGTGGCGGCCGGATCTAAGGGCCAAAACGAAAAGGGGACACTACGAGGATTACGAGGGTACCATTAGCGGGACGAATGGTCGTCAGAGCATGGCCGGCGACGAGCGGGGGCGGCGAAGGCATTCGGGTCCTCGTCGGCGATGGCGTTCCGGCGGGGTTCGTTGGCGACGGAGTGGTGGCCGAGGTCGAGGTGGCGCCGGTGGTCACATAGGTGCGGTCATCGAGGACGGAAGGGGACTCCGGTGACGGCGAGCGAAGGCTGGAGCGAGGGCGGCGGTGTGGTGTTAGAAAGGGTGTTATGGGCGCTCTGTTCGATTCTGGTGCAAACGCTAGCGAGGGGTGGACGCAGACGCACCAGAGGCTTAAATAGGGACGCCAGCGGGGGAAAACGAGTGGTGTATAAATGGAAAGTTGAGGGGGGGGGGTCTTCAATGGCGCTGGTGAGGCTCGGCCATGCACGCGCAGCACGATCCCGGCGTGTAATCGCGAGGATTAACGAGAGGAAACAACCGACAGGGCTCGGGGGACCGATTAATGGTGCCAATTTAATGGGAGAGGGGCCGACGAGGCGGATCCGAGGGGGATTAGGGTTTCGGCCAGCGAGGGGGGAATTTAGGGGAGGATCCTGTGGGGAAGACGGATCCGACAGGTGGGGGCCATCGGGGAGCGGGCACGAGCGTACGGGTGTTGTGACTGACTGGTGGGGTCGGGCTGTCGGGCGCGCGCGCGAAGGAAGAGGAGGTGTAACGCCCCGATTTTCGTTAGGCGTTAAAAATAAAATAAAGTAATTAATAAATGATTTTTTTAAAAAAATATTAAATGTAGATCATAAATAAGTGAGCTAAAATACAGACCTAAAAATATCATTTAAAAAAATCGTAGCTCGAGTATTTTCCTAAAATTTCTGTTGTCTAACTTGCGTCCCAAAAATCTTTCTAGAATTTTTGGCGCAAAAGAAATTAAATAAGATGTAATCAATAACATTTCATCGCAAGACTCTAACACTAACTAATAAAATATATTTCAACATGAATGTTGTGATAAAACATTTCAATTAGAAATAATATTCCCTTTTCGTTTGTGAAAATTAAAAATACATGTTTCATTCGAATTATTTAAACCCCGTGGAAAAATACCTTTAATACCCTCCTTCACCATTTTGAACTACAACATAGATGAAATGGCCAAACGAGGAGTTGAAAATTTTTATGTATGATCCTAAGGCCAAGATATATTTTTGAGAATTTTTACAAATTTTTACCAACCTTGGAAGTAGCCCTATTATTTTAAACCAATTTCTGTAATTATTTTTAATCAGAAAACATTTTAAACAGTAATGGGCCTCCCTCCTCCCTTTCTCTCTCTCCCGGCCGGCCCAGCCCGTTACCCTCGCCCGCCTCGGACTGACTGCCACACCGCGTGGACCCCACATGCCTCCCATTTTTTTCTGTGCCATTCCCGTCGCAATATTTTTCTGCTACTTCCCTGTGGCCCCCACACCGCATGCAAGGATGAAATCCCGTTCGTTTTCCTGTACCTGCCGCAGCGCGTGGACCCCACCCTATTTTCCTGTCCGCATGCGCCTTTGTTGCCGCCAGTCGCTGCCATCCCGGTCCCACTCGTCAGATTCTTCTTCTCCGATGAAAAATCCCCAAATCAACGCCCTGAGCCCCGGAAATCCCCGATTTTTTGCCCGAATTTGTAGCTAATTTACGCAGTTTATGGCGCCAGCCCCCTCTATAAAAGTCGCCGCCCTCGCCCTGGTCACCATCCCGCAAGCCGAACAACCCCTTGGGAGATCGAGCGCCCGCACATCGAGATTTTCCGCCGCCTTTGTTTGCCACTCCTGCCTCCCGTACTCGCCGCCGGAGACCGCTTCTAGTCTCTCCGTCAGCCCCATCGGATCCGCAACAGTCCACTCCTTCTCGTCCTCTACTTTGTTCACGAGATCCCTCACCAGAACGTTGCCGAGACCGACCTCTAGCACCACCCGGAGTTCCTGCTCATCATCGGCCCCGTCAGTACATCGCCAGCGCCATTTTCTCCACGGTAACGATCCCCATTGTATCCTTGTTCCATTTTTGCTTTCGTTCTGGTCCATAGTCCATCGACTTTGCCGCTAGCCGCACCGCCTTGTGCTCGCCATCGCCGGAGAAGAACACCGTGTGCCGGCTCTGTTCTGTTTTGCGTGCTAGATCGGTCCTATGCCGTCCGATCTAACATGTATGATCCAGATTAAAATCAAAACCAAGCGTCCAGATTCACAGTTGACTTTTGTTGACCGGTATTGTAAAATCTGGACCATCCGATCTTCATTTAATCACAACCGTTGGATCTGAATCTCGAAGCCACCAGCGTTCCTGGTCCTCATCCTATGCGTTGGTCCGCGGTAGACCTAGTTCACCGTGGACTAGAACGCTTTTACAGTTCAAAAATAATTCCATAATTCATTTTAAACTTCTAAAATTCATATCTTGCTCATTTTAACTCCAAATTTAATCATTTCAATTCCAAAAAACTTATAATTTTATTCTATACATGTTCAACTATTATTTTAAACTAATTAGAAAACTTAGAATAAGTTTATTCACAATTAAAACCCCTTTTTATAAAGGACAATATTCCATTTTAGTTCATTTTAAATTATTTATAAAATAAATTTCAGAAACTAAACAACTTGGTTTTCTTTAATTTGGACCAATCAAAACCTATGTGTTGTTGTGTGGTTTTGTATTGTTTAATTGAATGATTGTATTTATTTTATTTATATTGGGAAGACTATGACCCCACCGAGGAGTCGTAATATTACCCGGAGGTTCCCCGTCGCCCTTTCGCTGAACAAGGCAAGTCACCAAACCACTCTTTTGAGCATATTGAACCCATGTTTTACTAAATTATCGCTAAAACACATAAGATATACATGCATTAGTCAAATGAAACCCTTACAATATATTTATTAGGATCCCCCGACCTTGATGTGCAACCCAAGCCATGCTATCTAGCCTAAACTCCTTGTCACCATATGATTAGTATTATTAGCTAGTGTCCAATGTATTGACACGATTGCTATTGGATTAAAAATGAGTCGTAGCGATTGGAATCTACTATATGATCCCCATTATTCTTATCTCTGGAATGTTGTTGGTGATAGAGTTATGGTTGTGAGTGTATGCATGGTGGGTTCCGGGTGCAAGCTAGGGCATTGGTCGGTAGCACCCGGGACACTATAAGGACCGGTCTATGGGATCCGTTGCAATACACTTCCGTACTAACCACAAGTCTAATGGGTATGTCCTAACTAAGGTATGGAGTGTTCCAAACCGAGGCCACCATTTGGAGATGGGTTAAGCTGTACCTGCGGGTGGCTTTACCGACGTGGCGCAAAAGGGGGTGCGACGTTAGCCGGGATGCGGCCCGGCGCGCCGGCGAAACCTAGAGCGGGTGGTTATCGCTTGGAGCATTTCATGCTAAGGTTTGGGCACGAGTTCCCGTGGTATGGGTCATCTCGTTACACTTTGGTGTTTGGGATGAGTGCGTGCCTTGTGGGTACAGTAGTACACCTCTCGTCAGAGTCATAAATCTTTTCGAAAAGCCGAGCCCACGGTCAAGGGCGGGTTGCGTGACATCCCACAGTTAGTTTACTTTTGGAATGAATGTGCATGATGGTTTGACATGTAAGGACTGTTGTGCGAGGAGGTAAAACGTACTCCTCGAGTTAGATGATATTATTGTTGTCAATGTTTATTATTCCACATGATAAAACTTGACTACATTAAATGCAATAACTGAAAATGTACTTTTCCACACTTTTAGCCATTACCCTTCCTTTGTTATTATCTTGCATTATTACTTGCATCTGTGGTGGCTTGTTGAGTACTTTTGTACTCATACCCGTTGGACACACTTTATTGGATGCCTACTACGAGGATGGTCTGGAGTAGCGACCCAGTCAAGCGGAAAGATCTTGAAGAAGACGTTCGTCATGCTGTTTACTTTTATTATTGTTTTTATTTAACTCTGATGTAATAATATGGTCTGCGTACCATGAATACTTGTCGTATGTACGATTGTCGCATGATGAACCTCTTGTATTATTGTTTTTCATATGAAATTTAATAATGTCTCGATTTCGATAAATCGGGGCGCTACAGGAGGTCGCTGACAAGCGGGGCCCGGGTGTTAGTGCGGGCGTGGGGAAGGGAGCGGGCTGGGCCGTCTGTTTGAGGGAGATTGAGGGAGGGAGGCCCGTTACTGTTTTAATCATTTTCTGAATAAAATAATTGCAAATATTAGTTTAAAATATTTGGGCTACCTCCAAGGGTGATAAAAATTTGTAAAAATTCTCAAAAATATATCTTGGCCTTGGGATCACATACAAAATTTTCTAACCCCTAGTTTGGATGTTTTATCTAGGTTCTAGTTCAATTAAGGTTAGAAGGGTATTTAAGGTATTTCAAAATAAATTATTTCCAAAAAAATATATTAAATGGTATTTTTATTTCTCTGAAAATTTGGGGTGTTACAAACCTATCCCCCTTACAAAGAATCTTGTCCTCGAGATTGGAACGTTACTCAAATAGCTCGGGGTATCGGGCTTTCAACTCGTCTTCTTTTTCCCATGTGGCTTTTTCAACGGGGTGGTTGTCCCACTGAACCTTGCAGAAGCGCACCACACGGCTCCTAGTTACCCTTTCCTTAGTCTCTAGAATCTTGATGGGTTTCTCTATGTAGGTCAAGTCCTCTTGGTCATTGAGCTGTTGGAGGTCGGCTTGTTCGGTGGGCACACAGAGACACTTCTTCAGCTGAGAGACGTGGAACACATCATGGACTCCTACCAAGGACGGTGGTAGTTCTAGCTGATATGCCACTTCTCCTTGCCATCGGAGGATCTGAAAAGGTCCGACATAGCGGGGTGCTAGCTTGCCTCTCATGTTAAACCTTTGAGTGCCATGGAAGGGAGTGACTCGGAGATAGACATAATCGCCTTCCTCAAAGGTCAGGTCTCTCCGTCAGTTATCGGCATAACTCTTTTGCCGGGATTGGGCTATCTTCAATCTGTCCCTGATGATCTTGACTTTCTCTCCGGTCTGATCCCAAAGTAACGACGTTCTGCACTTACGCCCATAAAGTGCTTCAAAAGGGGACATTTGCAGGCTAACTTGATAGCTGTTGTTGTAGGAAAACTCTGCATAAGGCAAGTTCTTATCCCACATTCTGCCAAAGTCTAGAGTGCAAGCTCTAAGCATATCCTCCAAGACCTGGTTGACCCTTTTGGTTTGGCCATCGGTCTGTGGATGATAGGTGGTGCTAAAGTTTAGCCGGGTGCAGAGTTCCTCTTAAAGGTTCTTCCAAAATTTAGAGGTAAACCGACTCCCACGGTCAGATACAATCTTCTTTGGAACTCCGTGCAGACACACAATCCGGGTCATATACAACTCAGCCAACTTGGCGACGGTGTAAGTTGTCTTGACGGGGATGAAGTGAGCCACTTTGGTGAGTCGGTCGACGATCACCTAGATAGAATCATGACCGGCTTGGGTCCTAGGTAGTCCCGTGATGAAGTCCATTCCTATCTCTTCCCACTTACATTCAGGGACCTTGAGGGGTTGTAACAATTGATGGGGGATTGGTCCCAATCTTCCGCTAGGTAAAGGATAACTTGGGTTGGTGGAGAATCTCGACGTTGGCGATCCAAGGCTCCGGTCCGGCGGATCAAAACCTTGCAATCGTTACACCACTGTCTCCGTTGGTTATCAACCACGCAGGACGCGATTGACCTCGCCACGAAGGCTAATTCCTGCAAGCGAACCCAAGAACACAAGCAAGAACAGGAAGGATACAAATCGAATGCCAAATCACAGACAAACGAAGATAATGTGAGGTTTCACAAACGCCAATGCAGCAGCCAATCGGTCCGGTGCAAGAGGCGGGATCTAAACACACAAGTGTAGATGCAAACAAAGCAAAACCTAACCCTAAAGGCGGCTGGAAAGAATATATAGGGCGTGAGCAGCATGTGGGAGGCGAACAGACTTGGGCTGTGGGCTAGAAGATGTACAGACTCGGATTATGGACCAACACGGCCCAGTTCTGTCACGCAGGACTGTTTTAATCACACAGATCGACTCGGGACTCCAAATGAGACGAAACCAACGGCAAAAGATCCGTCTTCTCCTTAGCTTTCCAAAAAGTCCAAGAACCGCCAATCGGACTTCGTATGAGGAAGTTATGCCCATTTTGGTGCAGGGTGGTTGATGTAGTCCGAACCAGCAAATTCTTGACTTCAAATCATCCGTGCGATTCCGTCTTCAACTCCAACTCTCCTATTCCATCTCCCATGTTTCTAAGCAACAACATATCACTAGTATTCAGTAGCATCCCATCCAAACAAATATTAACATAGTTGCTAAGGAAAGAATTAACCTCATGGTTCAAGCGACGGGCACGGGCGCGTGTGATTGGTCCTTGTAATTGAATTGTAGGTGGAGGCTCCATATGTGTATCATGTGAAGTGATGTCCTCATCAACAATCCGGCAGGTCTCTGGTGCTCTGCCTTGACTCACCGGCATGTGTCGCACTTGGCCACATACTCAGCTATTTCCCTCTTCATACTGACCCACCAATATTTTCCTTTCAGGTCTTGGTACATCCTTGTAGTTCTTTGATGGATGGAGTATTGAGTCTCATGGGCCTCTTAAAGGATGAGGGCCTTCTACTCTGGTTTGTCGGGCACGCATATCCAGTCTTCGAACCAGATGGTACCGTGCTCGTCCTCCGAGAATCCGGGGGCTTTACCTTTCCGCATGTTCTGTTGGATCTCCAAGATGTCTGGGTCTTCCTTCTATGTCTCACGGATCTGGTCCAGCAAGACAAGTTTGGTCTCTAGGGCGGTGAGATACGCTCTGGTGGTGATCCCTAGGTTTAGTCTTTCCATCTCCTTGTATAACAAAGGAGCCTGATCCTGTACCATGATGGCATTGCAGTACCCTTTTTGACTTAGGGCGTATGCCACCACATTTGCCTTGCCTGGATGATAATGGATGCCCAAGTCATAATCCTTGATCATCTCCAACCACCTTCTCTGCCTGAGGTTCAGGTCCGGTTGGGTGAATATGTACTTGAGGCTCTTGTGGTCGGTGAAGACCTCGCACCGATTTCCCACAAGGTAATGTCTCCATATCTTGAAGGCATGAACCACGGCTGCCAATTCCAGGTCGTGGGCCGGGTAATTCAGTTTGTGCGGTCTCAGCTGACGAGAGGCGTAAGATATCACCTTCCCATCTTGCATTAAGAAACACCCTAGCCCTTGGCTAGAGGCATCATAGTAGACGTGGAAGTCCTTCCGGATGTCTGGCAGGGTCAGAATTGGGGCTGACACGAGCTTCTTCTTAAGGGTTTGGAAACATTCTTCACAATCTAGAGTCCACTCAAACTTTACCTCCTTCTGCAATAACCTGGTCATGGGCTTGGCTATCTTTGAAAAGTTCTCGATGAATCGACGGTAGTATCCGGCCAATCCGAGAAAACTCCGAATCTCGGTCAAGTTCGTGGGTTGTAGCCAATCGGTCACTGCTTCTACGGTGGTTGGATCCACAGCTATTCCTCCAGCAGATATGACATGACTAAGGAACTTCACCTCAGACGACCAAAACTCACACTTGCTGTATTTGGCGTACAACTGTTGTTCCCTTAGCTTTCCGAGGGTCAGACGGAGGTGGTTTTCATGTTCTTCCTTGGTCTTGGAGTAGACGAGGATATCGTCGATGAATACCACGATGAACTTATCCAAGAACTCCATGAATACATTGTTCATCATGTTCATGAAAAAGGTCAGGGCATTCGTGAGTCCGAACGACATTACAGTATACTCGTAGAGTCCGTAGTGGGAGGTGAAGGCGGTCTTGGGGATGTCTTCTCTAATCCTCAATTGGTGATAACCTGACTTGAGGTCAATCTTGGAAAACACCGAGGATCCTTTCAGCTGATTGAACAGGTCGTCGATGTGAGGCAGTGGGTACTTGTTCTTGATGGTTACGTCGTTCAGGGCTCTATAGTCCACGCACATCCTTTTAGTCTTGTCCTTCTTCATGGCGAAGATAACCGGTGCACCCCAGGGCGAGGTACTCGGCCAGATATATCTTTTTTGTTCCAGGTCTTCGATGTTGCTCTTGACTTCGGCTAGTTCATTGGCGGCCATCCGATATGGGCGCTTGGAGATTGGAGTGGTCCCGGGGACAAGCTCGATTCTGAATTCGATGTCCCGCTTGGGTGGCATTCTTGGCGGGTCCTTCGAGAAGACGTCCATGTATTCCTTGACTACGGGCACTTCCTCTTGGGCTCGTGAGTGAAGGGACACCTCGTGAGGTTTGCGGTTGGTCATCCGAAAAGTGACGGCTTCGCTTTCGGAGTTGGTCACAGTTACGAACTTGCTGGCGCAATCGATCACTCCTTTGTGCTTCATCAACCAATCCATCCCTAGAATGAGGTCTTGTCCGGTGCACTCTATGAGGACTGGCTTGGCCCAGAATAATATTCCTTGAATCTCTATCTTTACCTAAGGGCTGAATAGGTGGGCTAATGTTTTCTTGCCGGGGGTGGCAATCATCATGGGGACGGGCAGAGGGAGCACTTCCAACTCATTCATTTTCACAAAGTCTTCAGATATGAAGGAATGTGTGGCTCCAGAGTCAAACAATATTATAGCCGGTATGGAATTTACGGTGAACGTACCGAGTATGACTTTAGGAGATTCCCGAGCTTCCTCCGCGCTGATGTGGTTGACGCGGGCACAAACCACCTGGTTGGGTGCCACGCCTTGTGGCTGCTTGGGGTGAGGACACTAGTGCGAGTAGTGCCTTTCCTTCCAGTAGTTGAAGCAGACGACCGACTTTCCTTGGCGGTCCCTCATGATCGGGGCCTTGGTGGTGGGCGTCGGCTGAGCGGCCGCAGCTGGTGGAGCGGGGCGGGTATGCCTGGCGTTGGATCCTCCGGCGGCGTGAGGCGGCCTGTAGACGGACCGAGGATGCTAGGCAGGTGCTGGAGGCGGAGGGATGAAGCGGGGCCTCTGAGGGTTCGCCTGATGATGCTTGAACACAATCATCTTCCTCTTCTTGAGGTCCAACTTGTTTTTCTCAGTCTCTTGGATGAGCGCTTTATTCACCAACCGTTGAAAGTCAGCGTAGTCAGTGGCGACGAGCGGAATGGACAGCTCATCCTTAAGTCCCCGGAGGAACTTAGCCTGGCGGAGGGTGTCGATTCGCACCTCTTCCGGTGCGTAGCGGGCCAGACGGTTGAATTCATGGAGATACTCCATGACAGTCCGGCTCCCTTGTAGGTCGCAGAACTCCTGCTGTTTGACCGTGATGACTCCGGCGGGAACATGGGCAGCACGGAAGGCGATGGTGAATTCCGCCCAAGTCACCACGTGGTCCTCCGGCTAGGACTCACGATAGTTGTCCCATCATTCTGTGGCGGGATCCTGGAGTTGATGAGTGGTGAATGCCACTCTCTCCCGGTCAGTGCAGGGAAGGAGGTACAACTTCTTCCCGATGGTTCGGAGCTAATCTCCGGCCTCCATGGGGTTCGTGGTGCTGGAGAAGATTGGGGGTTGCACACGCAAAAACTCTGAGAGTTGGGGCACGGGTGTAACACCCCAAATTTTCAAAGGAATAAAAATATTATTTAATCTAATTTTCTGGAATTTATTATTTTGGAAATACCTTTAATACCCTCCTTCACCATTTTGAACTACAACATAGATGAAATGGCCAAACAAGGAGCTGAAAATTTTATGTATGTTCCTAAGGCCAAGATATATTTTTGAGATTTTTTACAAATTTTTACCAACCTTGGAAGTAGCCCTATTATTTTAAACCAATTTCTGTAATTATTTTTAATCAGAAAATGTTTTAACAGTAATGGGCCTCCCTCCTCCCTTTCTTTCTCTCCCGGCCGGCCCAGCCCGTTACCCTCGCCCGCCTCGGACTGACAGCCCGACCCCACCCGTCAGCGAGCCCCTCTCCTCTCTCGCGCGCCCGACACCCTGGTCCCACCTGTCGGCGCCAACCGCCCCCTCTCGCGCCCGAGCCCGACCCCACCCGTCAGCCGCCTCACTCACTCGCTCGCGCCCGCTGGCATGTG